>CM056551.1:12008936-12358936 GCA_029721515.1 Synanceia verrucosa | reverse complement strand
CTAAAGGATACACAGTTATTTGCACAGCGCCTTGCACAAAGATGTTAAAACAAGAAAGTGTAAAAGTGAACTGTTTGCAGCTCATGTAAAATGGATCAAAACCCGTATGTTCACGGTGAGGATTTATCTGGCACTTAGGCTGATATGTTTCACATATAGCTGTTGAAATTGATAGAGGATTTGACATTAATGAGCTTTGTTGGAGGGCAAACAAGAGAAAATGAAAATGTGCACGCCCATATTTGTCTGAAAAGCAATATGTAACTTATTTATCTTGTGTCAGATAGTGAGCGTAGAAGAATTTGTTTGTGGTGTATTTTGAATGCTTCAGGATGGCTCTGTACAAGTTAATGGTCAGTTATTCCCATAACTGAGGCACAGTTTTTCCTAAAAAAGGGGTTTGAGGTTAATATTTTTTCAATTATGAAATTTTTCACTTCAGTATTTATTGAAAGCAGTGAAGCAGTAGGCTACCAGAATAGTCAGCCTGTTTGGTTATTTTCAAATACAGTTTGTCATTTCCTACCTCTCTCTCTAACTGTTAGTTGTTTGCTGTCTTGCATTTCATGTGCTGAAAGCAGACATGCAGTGTCAAGTGGGAAAACAGAGGGAGGGAGTCAAGCTGTTGCCAATGCATTGTATTATCCTTGTGTGCTAATGGTTAGTCATGGATAAAATCAAATAAAATAATGCCTCAGGTCTCATCATCAGGCCATTTTTAAAGGCACACTGTGTATGATCTGACCACCTGCTCTATCTAATCTAAATTTACCATTATTTTTTATTAACAATAACCAGCCGTTGGACTGTAGTTCTTAATCTTGGCAATCTTAGTGTTTCACATATAGCTGTGTTTCAGCTATAGGGGCTAAATGCTAACTGCTGCATGAAGGTCATATCACATCGACACTGTATCTTATTCTGTTGATAATGTTCATTTTAGTTTCATGTGTTACCTAACTATGGCAGCTCACACCTTGTGTCTCACTCAGGAAAGGAAGCCTATTTCCTTAACCGTTGTCTAAGCTGTGTTAAAAGAAAAAAAAACCCACATAGCCAGATGCTTTTACATTTTGTTTACAAGTTGTTCTAAACACTGCAAGTATGAGCCTTCCTGGGAAGAATCCTGAAACAGGAAGTGCTGCTCCGGCAATGTTGGTTTGGTTTGAACAAATAAAAAATGACCATCTGTGCTAAGGATAGTCATATTTATCATCTGAAGATCCAGTGATGAATGCATGATGCCGCTGCACTCCTTTTATTTTTGAAATCTCTCCAGACAGAAACCGCGAGATGACTAAATGATACTGTTTATTACAGGAGCTTACTACAGCACATTTTCTTGTCTCCACTCCAAATCACACACACATATCCAAACATTTGGCCACAGTTACCACAGTGGCTGGCCAGGACTCACCTGCTGCTTTAACTATTTTCTTTAGTTACCTACCAAAGTGGCTGGTACAGTAGATAAACCTCCAAACCACAGCCAGAATTCCCTAGTATTTAGCTGAGGGCTGGTATTTACTTTCCATCCTGCCCTCTCAGTCTTTTTTCAGTTGTACAGTACTTCCAGCTCGACTTTATTTATCAGCCACGTATTTCCAGCCACCATCTGGCTCAGCTGATATCACAGTGGTGGCCTGGTTGGAATATGGATATCCTCCTCGTTTATCTTATCCACCATGACAAAAAAAAAAAAAAAAATCAACTCATCTTGCCTTAGCAGAAATGAGTCTGATATCAGCCGGCAGAGAGCAGGAAGAGGGTGAAAAAGATAAACATGTTTGCACTACCAGACATGTAACTTTGCTCTTATTGCTTTGGACAATGTTGGTGTTGTCTTACACCACAAGCCCACTTTTTTAGTTATTTCAGAGCCACAGAAAGCAGAGATCAAACAGAATCACAGCCTCTATTATTCTTTTCCTTCTTGCAGGGCTGAACTGAAGTGCATTTCACGGTTTGAAAAGCACTGTAAATTCCTTGTGCTGCAGTGTGACAGCCGGCGATTGCAGGAGTCTCACGGCAAGCCCAAAGGGGGAGCTTCTCAGTGGAGCTGCAGGCCAACTAAAACAGAATCATGTTTGAACACCTATTTCCACTGGGAAGGAGGGGGAGGGGAGCTCCGTGAGCTTTAATCAGGATCTTAAAACAGGCAAGCCTTTGATAAAGACTCTGCTCTGTGCATTTATCTTATTCCTCTGAAGGCTGCGCTGGCTTATGTCATCTGCTTTGATCCTACCTTTTTTTTTTCTTTTAGAGCGTGGTGTCGGACGTATCTCTGCTGCCGATAACACACCGGTCAAGTTGTGATGCAAAAAAAAGAAAAAAAGCCAAGAGCCTTGAACCCCCCCACCCCCACCCACCACCACCACCACCACCACCACATCCGAAGTTCATGAGTGTGTGTGTGTGTATGTGTATGTGTGTGTGTGTGTGTGTGTGGTATGTTGTACCTCCCACATTTTTTTTGGCTTGTGTGGAAACGGCGCCATTAATTTTCCGAATGCTGTCATAAACATCACCTCCTGGTTAAAGAGGAGCTGTGACAGGGTGCTGCCCCACTATGTGCAAGGGCAACAATATTTGACTTGGACGTGGTCCTGGTGATGAGGCCAAACCCTGCAGCAGGCCTCTTGGCAGATGTCATGCCCGAGTGCTTTGGAATAATGCTGATAGGAGCTGAGCTAGACTGGACTATACCCATGACAGACTCGGCTTTAATCCATGCATCAGCATTCAGAGCACACCAGGCATGTGGCACTACACCTCTTCCACATACAGTCATATTTCCATCAGTAATCACACTGGTTGATTTAAAACAGTGGCAGTCTGAGCTGTGCCTAGCCTCTGAATGCTTGAAAGTCGCTGCTCTGAACATTAAATGCAACCCTGTCTCCTAAAGATTCCCATACAACCAAATTGTACTGTGAATTATGCGTCACAGATTTGGTTGTAATAGAATCTGCATAGGAAGAAGACTGCTGTTCGCTTATTTTAATTTTTATCTGCTCCTTAAAGATACTAAATGCGGCTCTCAACATGACGACGGCTGAGCCTGCCTTGCTGCTAACAGTACTAACAGCCCTCACAGTGAAAACGAATGCAACACTGCTTAGAGAGCTAACAGTGTTAACCTGTGTTAATATGCTAACATGCACTAAAAAGTCCTAAAAAGCAATAAAAAGCATGGATGTAAACAAGTGAGGGAAGCTGGGATTACAACACACAGAGGGACTTCATTCTCTGCTCAGGTAGACATTACCCCTCTATATCTTTACATGTTAATTAGTGGTTTGCTCCTATATTAAAGCTTTGAATATCATATATATATATATATATATATATAATATCATATATATATATATATATATATGATATACATATATATATATATATATATATATACATGTTTTTTTTTTTTTAAATTTACCAAGTAGAAGTGTTTCAATGTCATTTCAAATTCAACACTTGAGTGCCAGTGACGTAAAAATACATCAAAGTAATTTTTTGGCAGCAAGTCACCAATTGCAGTCCACCACAGCCTGTGAGTAATATTGGGGCTTCTGGGATTTGTAGTCAGAGCATAAAGAGACAGTATACGCCACAGAGATCAAAGCAGGAAGTGGAGACAATTGCGATTAGAGAGTATAACAAACGGAATCTGGACAAAAAGTGGTGATTTTGGTGAAAGTGGTTGTACTCTACCGCTGATAAAACAAGAATGGAACAAGATAAAAGACAAATATTTGTTTTCATTATGAAATAGATTCTTTCATTTTAGCTACTGTGTTCGCAGAGACATTGTACAAAATATCCTGTGGGTCTTGAAAGATGACTCAAAATGGGCAAAAACGCTGGCACTCAATGAGTTAAGAATGCAGTTTAGCTGGATGTCAGCATAATTTTGTATTTTTCACAGTCATGTAAAAATGTATGTACTGGTTTGTTTGGAATAAACAGCAGCATTAGCGACTTAGCATGAGCAGGTAAAGCCACTATGGCTGAATAGCTGAAAATAACAGTTGTGTACACTGAAAATATAACTTTGTCAGTGGGAAATCCTGCTACCTGTACTGTTTGATTACGAGGTGATTTTTGCTGGACTGAAGAAATGCCACAGCAATAACCAGTCAAAAAGAGTGAAACAAAATTGGATGAATTTATCATTAATTTAGCTTCGAGTCATGACCTGTAACAGTGAATATGGATTTAAGAAATCCCAGCTCATCATTCTTGAAGAGAATCTGAGCCAAACAATGCAATGTTGAAGACCTGGAGGAAGTGCAGCCAAGAAGACAAAGGGAATATTGAGAATTCCTCTGCGTCATTAGGGAAGACCAGGATTAGCAGAGACTTCCTGTTTGTGACTGGCTCGGGGGCCAGACCGGCCTGTGATGTTGGCATTAAAGAGAGGCGATAACCTTTTGAAAGGATACCTTAAACAGGCCAGCCACAGGGGGCATGTTTTCTTTCCCATGACACATTGAGCTGCCACTTAGCCCGAATAGAACAAGTTCAGCCTGCCTTCTTTTTCCTTCCCCCTTAGGGCCAACTGACGGATCATAAACTGATACTTAAAAAAGAGCTCGCAAACCGAAATTTACGATAATGGTTTGTGAAACAACTTTCAAATTACAAGGAGCGGAGGTGCTCTGGTTTATGTCTTAGTGTTGTTGGTCACTGCAGTGCGAACATATCTGAAGCTACGCAGGTGGGAGCTGTTTGGTAAAGGGTTCTGTTGCACTTGACCCCATTATCACTGAACGTTAGCTGTGCCAGCTCCACATGCTTTATTTATTTATGACGGCTGTTCGTCACAAATTGTCACTCAGATCTAGGAAGAATCCCACCTGTAATTGCTTCTTGACATGGTGTTTGTTTCCCCCCATTCGACATATTTTTCACTGTTTCTATTCTATTTAACTTGAAACATTTTTGTGACCCATATTTTAAAGCTTCAGCTGCTGGGGTATACTGTGCATTGAATGTTTAGATTTACAGCTTTCACCTTGGTGTTTACTATTCACAAGATAAACAAGTCATGTGGACTTCTAAATACTGATTGGTTTAAGTTCTGAGAGCCTGACAATGTTAATGGGAAATGTTTTCGCTGGAACTTAAGCCTGTGTTAAGAGGGAGTTTGCCCAGGCATGTAACTTTTTAACCTTCGCCCAGAGTAAACACGACTAATAACCGCTTCTTTAAATAAACACGGACCCTCCGCATTAAAAAGGTGCTGAGGAATAACTGCAGCAATAGCCTAAAGGTTAGCAGGGCGCTTATGATTGGGGGATTGATGGGTTTAAACCCTGCAGAAGATTAAAAAAAGATCTTTGTCGGGAAGTGCGGTGATGATGCTCAAAGGCACCTTTTCAATCAGTACCAAGGTGCCCTTGAGCAAACCCCAGCTGCTCCAGTGGATCCCAGCATCCAGCAGTAGAAGTCCGTTTGACACTGTCAATGGCTGACAGCAGACAATGACTTTTTCAAGAATAGATGCAAGTGAATGTACAAGTAGTCAAGCTGAAGGATAATGGATGGCATTTTGACAAATTGTGTAATATCCTTAGCATATTGGGTTGGTATACTTGTTTGCCTTAAATGTCTTTTTTGTGGAACTTATATTAGAATGGCTGTACACTTCAGAACTGTTTTATTCAAATTAGGGATGTGCGCGACTAGTCGTTTAATCGTTTAACCGCCTACTCATTTATTAAGCATTTGGTATTTTACTAGTCGGTTAAACGCTACATCAAGCATCGTGCATCTTGTTCTTCACGCCACTGCCTCGGCTTCTTTGTAAACAGGCTGAGCAGCCAGGGAGAGAATTGCTCCTCCTCCCCTCCCCCCACATGCACACGTAGCAGGGGGCGGGGCCACAAAGTTTGGAAAAGTAAAGTGTGAAGATGGCAACGCTACCGCGCAAGAAAATCGGCACCGTTTGGCAGTTTTTTGACGCAGCAGATGACAACAAGGTTGCCTGCCGGCTGTGTAAGCAGAAACTCGTTTATAACCACTCTACCGGAGCGATGAGAAACCACATCCATAGTAGACACCTCGATGTAAACCTGCAGGGCGAAGATGGTGATGCCGGATCCGGCAGGCATGGCGGCGGGGCCAGGCAGACGAGCATGAGAGCGTTTGTTCCAGCCAGACGCTGTGATGCTCACCGCACAGCAAAGATTACACAACTGATTTGTGACATGACTGCCCGTGATATGCTGCCGCTGTCTTTTGTTGAAGGCAAAGGCTTCGAAAAGTTAATGCAGTATATCGAGTTGGAATACATGGTGCCGACTCGCAAAACAATTACGTCTCGATTCGAGATCAGCCAGTGCAAAATGAAAGAGGAGATGCAACGAGCATTTGAGGGGGCCGAATATAATAATAATAATATATGTGGCCATAACTTCAGACAGGTGGACGTCCATAACCACCGAGTCATACATGACTATAAAGTGCCACAGATTTCAGGGAAATTCTATTCTAGGCTACTATGTTGTACGTTTGGAATTGTCATGCTGCTGCATCCAAGTTTCATACTGAAACAGTATTCATAATAAAGGCCATGCATTGCATTGGCAAAGGTATCAGAAATGTATTTCTCTTTAAATTGTTCACCTTTATTCAGTCAGTTGTTGTTACATCAATAGAATTTAAATTAACATCTTGTCCTGAATGTTTAGGCTAAAATAGCTCATAAATGCACAAAACATTTGCATTTTAAACTTTTAAACTTTTAATTAAATATGTTAATATTAAATTGCAAGTTTTCTTGCTTATAGACGAGTTGTCAAGTCGCAAATAAAATTTGAGACTAGTCGACAGGGAAATTAGTCAAAATTCCCATCCATAATTCAAATTAGCTTTGACTCTCCAATACAACACCAATCCATCCATTTTCTACCTCTTATCCTCATAGGGTCGCGGGGGGACTGGAGCTTATCCCATCTGTCTTAGAGCGAAAGGCAGGTTACACCCTGGACAAGTCTCCAGTTCATCACAGGGCTCCAATACAGCAATAGTATAGTATACACCCTTTGTAGGGTTCAAAGTCAGAGTGAACATTCAAATGTCAAAGGTGCACACATTCATTCCACTTCACAAACTGCACAAAGTCAGAATCTATCTCAGTGGGTCTGTACTTTTTTTTTAAACAGATCCAAGGCCATTTAGCCAGTAAACTCCTCATGGAACATAAAAAAAAAAAAATAATGAAAGGGAAAAAGACCCGTTTGGACCAAATCTAATTTATTTGGCTATTCAAACTAATTCCATGCATTAGAAACACTGGATACACTGTATGTGCAAATTGAATTTTGGTTAAGTTACGGCTGAAAATATCATAACATATCAGACTTTCTAAGTGTTGCCAATCCCTAGCACAAGGCAAGTGTCAACTAGAAGAGAAATGCTAAATATGGATGTGGATATCTGTGTTCTGTGTTGGAATTGTGGCATTATTGAGTCCTGTGAACAGTTCACTCATCCCGAACACCAAACGGGAGGCTGCTGCCTCATTGAGATGGTTGGCATTCTTGGTACTTTCTCCGACATGTTTGGTCTGTAACGAACAGGCTTTGAAAGCTTCTGTCATCGGCAGAAATGCCTAATAACGTGGAAAGAGTTTGTCCCAGGTCAAAAGAATTAACCTCCAGTTGTGTGCGTGGCTAAACTTGGATAAGAGTCAGACAAGGAAGCATGATGGTCAGGTCTTTCAAGATTTACTTTAGGGCCCTCCCACTCTTAAAAACACACTTCAGTTAATTTTGCACGGCCTGCTTGGTATGTGTAAAATTTCCTCCTCTTCCCACCACACACCCTCATTGTTCCCTACATAAGGACACTCAGCATACTTTCAGATTAGCTGAAACCGAGGCTTTGGGGTATTGTGGCTCCACGACCAGAGCATGTTTGCCTTGTTAGCTTAGCAATGTTTTTCGGTGGCTTAACATTGTTATTTTAAAGGGACAGACCACTGAAATGCCTTTGGGATATTTGTGGTTGCTCCACTCTGCATTAATAATATATTTGATATTTGATTGTATACTGTATTGTAGAATATTTGACTTCAAATAATATTTAAAATCTGGATTTTTTTCAGGTTTACATACCTTAAAAAAAACAAAACATACTGTTTGTCAGTACCTTCCAAAACAACCCTATTCTGGAAATGAAGTGCTCTTAGGTCTGCCATCATCATGGTAAAGGTTTAATTTACCTCAGACAACTAAAACTGCCGTCTTAAGGTTAGGAAAAGTTTGAGGTTATGGTACAAAAAAAGAAATATTGACAGTTGGTTGCTGTGGTGGAAGAAGTACTTAGATCGAAATATACCAAAACCATGGTGCAGTAATAGTGTTAGTGTTAGAGAGAAAAGTTAAATAGTGAAATACTAGTACAACAGTATTGCCATCAAAATATAGTTAAAGTACCAAAAGCAAAGAGGGGAGGGGGTAGGGTTGGACTTAGACTTAGACTTAGACTTAGACATACTTTATTGTCATTCAATATGCACGAGTGAATACAGAATGAAATTTCGTTATCGACTCTGCAACAGTTAAAAAAAAGAAAAATAGACAGTGTCAATAAATAGTATAAAAATAAATACTGTGCAATTATAAAAGCTGTGCAAATGTAGTGTACTAAATATATACAGTACACAATGTTGAGCGTGCAAAGTGCAAGTCAGGTAAGTGATTTTGAGTTCAACAGTCTGATAGCCTGGGGGACAAAGCTGTTAGAAAACCTGGAGGTCCTGCACCGGATGTTACAGAACCTTCTACCAGAGGGCAGAAGGGAAAACAGTCCATGGTGAGGGTGTGAGGGGTCACTGCTGATGTTTTTGGCTCTGGATAAGCAGCGCTTCTGTGCGATGTCCTGGATGGAGGGGAGAGAAGTCCCAATGATTTTCTCCGCTGTTCTCACCACTCTCCTCACGCTCTTCCAATCCGAAGCACTGCAGCCTCCAGACCACACAGAGATACAGGTTGTCAGGATGCTCTCTATGGTGCTTCTGTAGAATGTGGTGAGGATGGGTGGGGGCAGGTGGGCTCTCCTCATCCTCCATGGGAGCCATGCGCCGCTGTGCCCTCTTGACCAGTGATGCAGTGTTCACAGACCAGGTGAGATTATCTGTGATATGCACTCCCAGAACCCGTGCTGCTGACCACCTCCCGCGGCCGTGTTGTTGATGAGAAGTGGAGAGTGGCTGGGCTGGTTCTTCCTGAAGTCGACAATGATCTCTTTAGTTTTGTCCACATTCAGGATCAGGCTGTTATCTCTACACCAGCCCACCAACTGCTCCACCTCCTCTCTGTAGGCCAGGTCGTTGTCGTCCCTGATGAGGCCCACCACAGTTGTGTCGTCTGCTGAACTTCACAATGTGGTTGGTGGAAGACCTGGGGGACCGCAGTCATGTGTCATCAGGGTGAACAGCAGAGGAGCTCAGGACACAGCCTTGGGGGAGCCGGTGCTGAGGGTGATGACACTGGAGGTGCTCTGTCAATCCGCACTGACTGAGGTCTGTCAGTGAGGAAGTCCAGCAGCCAGTTGCACAGGGGGTGTTGAAGCCCAGGAGTCCCAGTTTGCCTACCAGATGTTGTGGAATGATGGTATTAAATGCTGAACTGAAGTCTAAGAACAGCAGCCGCACAGGTGTTCTTCTCCTCCAGATGTGCCAGGCTCAGGTGGACAGCAGAGGAGATGGCGTCCTCGGTTGGCGTTTCGACCGGTGGGCAAACTGGAAGGGGTCGGCGTGGGAGAGAGACTTGAGATGATGTGCTCCTTTACTAGCTTTTCAAAGCACTTCATCATGATAGGAGTCAGTGCTGTGGGCCGGTAGTCGTTGAGTGATGTGATTTGAGGTTTTTGGCACTGGGATGATGGTGGCAGTCTTGAAGCATGGTGGTACAATGGCTTGGTCAAGAGAGGTGTTAAAGATGTCTGTTAGGACACAAGCCAGCTGATCTGCACATTCCTTTATGACACGCCCAGGTATGTTATCGGGGCCTGGGGCCTTCCGTATGTTGACCCTCTTCAGGGTCTTCCTCACATCGGCTGTGTCCAGATGAAGCGCCCTTTCATCCTGGTGGGGAACAGCCTTCTCTGCAGGAGTGCCGTTTAGTGCCTCAAACCTCCCAAAAAAGTCATTCAGGTTGTTAAGGAAGTCCACGTCAGTATCCCCCGCTGGCGGGGGGGCTGTCTTGTAGTTGGAAATAGCCTGGATGCCTTTCCACATGTTCCTGGTGTTGGTGGTGTCGTGGAAAAGGGCCTGGATTTTTTGACTGTGAGCCCGCTTTGCATGTCTGATGGCACGATTCAAGTTGGCTCTCGCTGTCCTCAGTGCCTCCTCGTCGCCAGACTTGAAGGCTGAGTTCCGTGCCTTCAGCATTTTGCGTACCTCATCAGTAATCCAGGGTTTTTGGTTGGCTCGGGTGATGATGGTCTTCCTGACGCTGACATCCTCTGCGCATTTGTTGATATAAGCTGACACAGACGTGGCATACTCATCAATGTTGGTTTTATTGTTGTAGGTTGCAGCGGTCTTAAACATGTCCCAGTCTGTGCACTCAAAACAGTCCTGTAATGCTTCCATTTGTAATGCTTCCATTTGGACGAAAGGTTTGCTGATCAAGCTGCCAAAAAAGGTGATCTGAGCCACTGTAAAAACTGCCGTGGCATCATGCTTTTGAGCATGGCAAGTAAGGTGTTCTGCAGAGTTATCTTAGAGCCAGCAACATTGCCAAGAGGGTCTCAGAGTGGAACCCACAGGGGAAGCGCAAGAGAGGCAGAGCCAAACACACCTGGAGATGCACAAAAATGGCAGAGTAGGAGGGGAAGCAGCTCACCTGGCAGGAAAGAAAGCGCACCACTCAAAATAGGGCCGGGTGGCAGCCACTAGTGGAAGACCTATGTTCCACCAGGAACGAAGAGGATTGATGATGATGACGATGATGATGATGATGATGATGATGATGATGACCAAAAGCAAAAGTACTCATTGGCCAATCAGAATAATGTGCATTTCTTGTATATAATTGTATTATAATTACTAATTGGGAAGGGCACATTGGGGCAGTGGTTAGCGCTGTTGCTCTTTGTGCCGTTTGCATGTTCTCTCTGTGGTAGCCACAGTCCAAAGACCTGTTAGTTGATCATTATTTTATTTCAAAGAGCAGTCAGTGACATTGAAGTGCAGTTCAGCTTTATATGTCTGCACACATTGTCAGATGTTTTGTGCCAGGAAAGCAGTGCCACACAAAACTGTCATTATTCAATAACTGTAACAATCACAGCTATTACTGATAAATCTAAATGACTAACACAGAACATGCAGCGTGAGAAAACAATATTAGTTTGTACAAATGACCAAAAATTCACATACAGTACATATTTATGCACTCAACAAGGACCTCTAGTGGTGGCAGTGGCCTGACGTTCCAACAGAACCACTGAACCCTTCTGGGGAGGAGCTGGAGATGGACGGGTCAACAACATGACACGGAAAATTGCCGTTGGCATTTTGTCTCCTGTCAGTGTTGTTTTTTTGAATTGTGGTGGGTTCCTTCCCTATTCGCAATAAGATGTTCTTCTTTTACCACAATCAAGACTGTTCCCTAACCATTAACCAAGTACTTTTTTTTTAACCCACAGTAGTCTCCCCTCTAAAAAAACTAACCATATCCTAACCATAGAAATAGCAGATCAGCAAACACTCAGATGACTCCCTTTTGTAAAGGTTGATTTGCAACAGTTTTGATCAGAAAGTGTTAACATGGGACAGTTTGGAGGACTTGTTGGCTACAGATGAACCAGTTGGTCCTCTGTGTATCTGCCACACTGTTCTGATGCATGATGTAAACATCCTGAAATGATTACAGCACTATGTATGCATCTCACTCACTCATTTTGTACAGAGTTATTCGACAGGCATATATCTCTTCTTCATATGCATGTGACACAACATAGTTTTCTTTATCCTGAAGCCCATCTGCATCTTCAAAGACCTAATCATAACCTTCCTCTGCTGTGTTTATTTCCGTCTGCTCAACCTTTAATTACTGAGCTGGAAATCAATCTCTTGCAGGTCTTTCATTTGTTAGTGTTTGACCACCCAAAGTATTATCTGCATTTAGCCACCAATAAAATCTTACCACATTTCTTTTTTCAGAGGGAACATGGATGTAGATATAATTGGGAGGCTGTGCTGTCTCCACTGTCCCTCTATGACAGAAAGTGGTATTATAGGAGCATATTAATGCCTGGAGCAAGTTTGGTCATTCTGTCACCTCATTTGCTTCTTCAAATAAAAAAAATGAGACTTAATTACAAGGCATGTCTGCAAATCTGCCTATTTGAAGTTTGCAAATTTTGCTGGACGTAAGAAAAGTGACCCAAGTGCTGCACAGTGAATTGGCTCAACTTTAATAGTGCACTGTAGGAATGTGCCTTGAACAAACACATCCAATACTAACTGCATGAACAAAAGTAATTGAATTCAGTGCAAACATTTCTCTTAAGCTCTGCCCAGCCCGTGCCCCAGCAGTCATTTGTCTGTCTTAAGAGCTGATTGTGCTGTGTACACTTTCCCTTTCAAAGCCTTACACCTGTGGCTTTGTCTGCTTGGGAATGTGTTCACAAATATACGGCCTTGATAACGCTGCACCTGTTTAATAAGTTATTTTAAGCAGGGTAAACAATAATCACGGAACAACTCATCATTATTCCATGAACGGGACTATTAGAGCGCTTAGTTTCAGTTCAAAGGCACATAATTCTTTATACAGGTGCACAAGCTCAAAAAATAGAATGTCTCTATTTGAAGTCAGGCTATATGCAGTTTTTTTATATTAATGAGTGTAGTGGTGAGAAGCCTTTGCATGGCTTTCAAAACACAAAAATTAGAGTGATCTTCTATAAAGAGGGGACAGAGAGCAAAGTTCAGACAGCTTGGACTCAATCAATCTTCCACTGTGCTTTGTTAAAGTACACCTGTATAATCAGGGTATTTTTAAGTGACCAATGTGTTGTAATTAACTCTCATGAACTGAAATCACACTGTCAAAGGGTAAAGTTAGCGACCTGTCAGTCACAAGGTAGCCCCACCCTAAAGCATTGCCCTGCATCATAGTCTGTCCATCCATTTTTTTACCACTTATCCTCACATAGGGGGGACTGTTGCCTATCCCAGCTGTCTTAGGGTGAAAGAACACCCTGCACATATAGACCGACAACCATTCACACTCACATTCACACCTACAGTCAATTTAAATTAGCCAATTAACCTAATCCCCGTGCATGGTTTTGGATGGTGGGAGGAAGCTGGAGTACCTGGAGAGAACCCACGTAGACACGGGGAGAACATGCAAACTCCACACAGAAAGGCACCGGGCTGGGAATCGAACCCTACACCTTCTTGCTGTGAAGCAACAGTGCTAACCACTACACCACCGTGCCGCCTGCATTATAATCTATTTTACTTTAAATGGGAACATAATCTACAAATGAACATCATGCTTTTATTGAAGAAGACTTGAAATACTTTACAATGTTTAATAAGTCAAATGAGAACTAAGGTCTTCTTATCAACATCTAACATCTTATCTTGTAACCACATCACTATTAGAAAGAATGCAGTATTAGCGAACTTCTGCATTGGTTGCCCATTGGTTCACAAACTGTACAAGTACCTGTGTGATCCACTGTAAATGTGGAAATATTAAATATAACAGCTTATGTGCCAAGTTATATAATATTCTTATATGGACCTAACTATGTCTAACAGCAATGGCTTTAAAGTCAGCTTCACTCATAGTCAGTTTAATATGAACTTAAGTGAAGATCAGAAGTGCTGATCACTGAATTTTAAAAGCTTCACATGTACTCTAAAGGTCGTAGCACATACAGTTACGCAGCATATCATTTGTACATTTGGCGTTCGGCTGACATTTAGAGCCTGTTACAGTGAATAAAAGGGTTTGGTTTGATGTAATTTGATAGACGTGGGCTGTTGCAGGAATCAAGCCTGTGACTTTTTTAGTTGCATGGTAGTTGCTGTAACCATGAGGCCACCCTGGTTCCTGGCTTGACTCAGTTATATCTGTGAATGTTAACATGTTAACATTCTTAATACAGTGGAACTCCATGATATGTCACATGCAGTGAGTGGTTAGAAAGGCTGGTTCTGGTTAGCTTGCGGACTGCAATATATATAAATACATATATATATATATACATACATATCTATATATAAATAGATATATATATATACATGTATGTATGTATATATACATACATGTATATATATACATATACATGTATGTATATGCACACACACATATAGACACACATATATATAGATATGTATACATATATGCGTGTGTGTACATATATATGTTGTGTGTGTGTGCGTGCGTGTGTGTGTGTGTTCGTTCTTGTTTACATGCAGAGGCACATTCAGGTGTGTGTGTATTTATGGCTCATGTGAGATTGACAGACAGGGACTTCCCCTCTGTTTCAGTGCTAATCCCCGGCTGCTCTGCCCAGATTAATGTGCAGTGGGAGCAAGAGTTAACAATTAGAAAAGTTCTTCAAACCCCCTCAAAGACCAGCCCACTGTGACAGATATGCACTACAAATGTTAACATTTGTTATGGGGGATCCCGGAGACGCAAAACATTGAGATGACGATTTGTAATAACGCATGGGCATACTTGCTTTGAACAGGAAGGTAATTGTATTATGTCTGCAAATTACGTTTTGGTAGATTTGCTGAGATCAGACTAATCTCCAAACATTTTAGGAGGAAATGTGCCCCACCCATTGGCTTTGAAGTCTGTTTTTTGTCAAAGGATTGACAGTTTCTGCTAAAACAGTGAGACCAAGGGGTAAGTGGAGTTCATGAGTATGTGTGCTGGAGAAAAGTCCACTACTTCTGAAGCAGATTCATTATCATCCTGAAGTCATAGAATATTTTTGTCAGATCTGTTTTCAGTGAACCTCACAGTGGCTGTAACCATCTCCCACACTGCTACTTATTGTTGATTGAAGAGACAGGAAAAGTGGACAGCACTCAATACATGTGTGAACGACCACCAAAACGTGTTGTGATCTGATCACTCGAACCATATGCTGACGTGGTCTGGGTTGCATTTGACCACATATTTTTTATATTGAAATGCCAAAGTATCCTGATGAATTACTGACAAGGATGTTACAGGAAAATAAGTCATCAAAGCCAGAGTTCTACTTTTGTTCCTCCTTTTTTCCAGTTGGTTCTTGTGTATTCTGATTTGTTCACATTTGCAAATGCTTGATATTTCTACAATTTAATGTGCGTAGTTGCAGGATCAGTTTGATTTTGCAACACAGTCTTGACATTATGTATGAATCATCACTGTGCAGTCTTTTATTACTTTAGAGCAGGTGTTATTTTAATATCCTATCCTATCCTTTTAATATCCTAGACTGTCCTATACTTCAGTGCAGAGATCTAATAAAAATGGAAATAAAACCAAAAACGAGCTAGAAATTGAAAAAAACACTTGCAATGAATTAGTTGAATACTGAAATACTGAAATGGTTTCTTCTCACTCAACAGTTTTAAAAAAATACCAGCTGATCAAACATCAGCATTGCAAGACTCTGGGCCTATAAGCCTAGCCTTTTTGATATTACATCTTCATCATTCTGGATTTAAGCATGATGTTTGGATTGTGGTGAACCTTTCTAAGCATTTACTGTGTGGCTTCCTGTATCAGAGGGCACAAGATGTTGAGGAAATGACTTTGAGATTCAGTCATTTTTACAGCTTTTGTGTGGTCGGTTACGGACATTAGTAATGTGGCCTTTCAAAATCCTGGACCAGCAACATTCGGACAGAAACGCATACGGTCTGCCAGAAATACACAACCGATCCTAGCATATTTTTTGGGGGTTGGTTATACTATATGGCAGTTTTGTTGTTTTTTTCTGCACTCAAAAGAAAAACCTGAAAATCTTGTCGTTTGGACAAATGCAAGTCCTTCACTGTGACACAGTGAGCTGTGGTACCTTGATGCTGACTCCAAAACAAAGTCACAACATTTTTGTTCTCTGCTTAAGCAGGGAAGCCCAGACTTCCCTCTCTTCAGCTACTTCGCCCAGCTCTTCCGGAGGGATCCCGAGGTGTTCCCAGGCCAGCCGGGAGACACAGTCTCTCAAGTGTGTCCTGTTTTTGCTCTTCTCCCTACTAACTTCGGCAAGATTGACAGATGGTTCATCTAATCACCTGCCAAATGCTGTACTTTTTTACCTGTCCTTTTCAAAACAATTTCCAATATGGGCCTTTCAGATGATTCTGTGTGCACAAACCATTTAGCAGTTCAGGTTAGCTTGATGCTCCAGTGCACACTCAGTACTTAAAGCAGCTAGTAAGCATCTACACCATAGTTGGATCCCAACACAGACATGTAGTCAGTGAGAAACGTGGGAAATAAAGACACTAAATCCCTTTGTCTCACTTACTCTGACAAACCTAACCAACTTTTTTCCAAGACAAAGAAGGAAGG
The DNA here is from genome assembly GCA_029721515.1 of Synanceia verrucosa. Lineage (NCBI taxonomy): Eukaryota > Metazoa > Chordata > Actinopteri > Perciformes > Synanceiidae > Synanceia > Synanceia verrucosa. The sequence goes on along the minus strand of CM056551.1, from coordinate 12,342,380 downwards.
AAAATAATAATGTCTCAGGGGCTTTCTGGTAAGTGTGTTTTCACAGAGGGAAATCAGGGGACAACTCCCTCTCACCATCCTTCTCCTCCTCTTCTTTTCGACACCACCTTCTGATTTTTACACCTGAGCTCAAGTGAAGGATTCCACCTGTGTTGGCTTCTGACTGCACTTTCCTGAGTACATTATATTATTGAATATTTATATTATTTGAATATTTGAATTTTAAAATTCATTCATGGATAATAACAATACTATTATATCAGATTAAGTGAAAGTAATAGACAACACGAATTTCAGGTCCACATCAGTAGGCCCTATGATACCATCAAAATACACAGCTACTTCTCAACATGGCAGAAATTTGTTATTACTCCTCTGATTCCTGCAAGAGTGTTTTGAGTGTGTTAGAGAAGGTATAGTGTAAAACAGAAATGGTGCCATGACAGTTACTAACAGCTGATTTGACTGAGTCTCACATGATTTAGAATGTGGTGAGCTCATGTGGGCACTGCATGTAGTACTCCCAGTGACTGTAGGCTGTAGCTGCTCAGATTCCAGTCATCTCTATGAAGGTGCTGGCCACTCTTTAAATTCTAGCATGCATCGAAGTGAAAGATTGGTATGTGTTTACTACATGTGGTCACTGCAGCCAACATCTGCACCTAAAAGTAGTGACTATGTGAGCCTGGGGGTATTACTGTATATCTGCTGGGCTGATGCAGATGCTACTGACCAGTGTAAAGTGTATTTGCCTTCACTCTGAAATCTGTTAAAACATCCGCCTCAAATAACAGGAAGGGAGTGCTCTCAAAAATAAAGTTGTTTGTGGCAGCCTTGTTCGTGCCCACTTTAGAATTAAGGGCACTGTGTAAGTTTTGCATATAGCTGCAATGTGGGCAACTTGGTATGATAATTTGAACCACTCCATAATGATTTGTCTCCAAGGTGACAATGACAAGTATTTGGACCCACCAAGATGAATTTATTTCTGTTTCTAGTTGGATGACTCACAGGATGTTTGCTGTTTAGCGTTGGATGCTGCACTGTGTTGAATCAGTTACATCAATCGGTACTTATTAGAGAAGCTCTATACCAGATCCATATTGCAGCTGGCACTGTACTACATATACTAGTTCTAACCTGAATTGTCGTGTTCACTCTGAAAAGGTCTAAACTGAGTGTCCTCAGGTCTACAGCATACTAAGAGCAGCCCCATATACTATTACTAAATATAAAAAACTAAAATCACAATGTAAAGCTTAATCCTTGGGTCAACCATAACTTAACTGCTCTTTTTATATTCCATTGTATTTACATATCGAGAAATGTGTGTAACCCAGTAAAGTGATGATTGACAGTATTAATATTATCGTGTTGATTTTTTTTAACATCAGTTTCATTTAAAACAGCCTTCTTCTTCCACACTGTTGAATCAGTCGTCACAGATGATATGGCGGTCACCACACATGGTAGCGCTGTTTGTATGTCCCCGTTTTGCACAGATGTTTGAGGAAAAAAAAGCCTCACAGCTACGATTACCACCTTTGTTCCCCCGCACAAGAAAACACGGTAGCTTAGGTTGTGAGCGGCTTCCCACTGAAAACAAAGACAAGAAAACCTCAAGACCTTTGTGTCGGACATTTCACGGACACATTCTCAGGGACTCAGATCTTTGATAAACGCTGCTTGCACCTGCACAAGCAGATCTCTGCATGCAAGCAGTTTAGTGTTTAGTTTAGTCATGTGTTCATCTTTTGTTCTTCGAAAGATGATTACCACTCATTTCGGTAGAGAAAATACACATTTTATATGTGCTCCCACCAAAGAACTGGTCGTTTAGAATGAACAGTTAAAGACAGAAGATGGATTGAGAATGTCCTCAACATTTCTGCCACAAAGGCTGACTTTTGGTTGGTAGAATACTAAAGTCTCCCCTGAACTGAAGAAAGATAACTCAGTAAGCAGGTCATGATTACATTTCTTTTTAACATTAATTAATATTGGCAGCGAAGATGGAAGATTCCTGTTATAATGAAGTTAAAGGTGTAATTTGTAGCCCCACTTTGTACACTAAGTCTGTGTAGCTACTCTTTGCCATATTCAAAATCAAAAGTATATTTCAACAAGCAGTATTTAACCTCTCTCTCTCAGACACTGATGTTATTTTGTAACTAGGAAACCTCAGAATGGCTTCTTTATTTCTTCATCCTGCAATGTTTGACACACAAGTAAATCTTTGATATTTCCAAGGAGGCCATGCAGTACATGTGGACAGCTGCTGCAATGTTCCAGACATGCACATTAAAATAAAGCACTTTGTCCCTAAACAGGACAGGAAATGCAACAGCAAGGATTAAAGTGCCTGCAAAGTTAATGACACTGTTTTTATTTTTTTATTTTTGTAGACAAGCTTTCTCAAACTCCATTGGACGAGGGACTCTGTTGCCCTGCTTTCACATGCATTTTTAGGCTAAACTTGTATTCTTCTTCCCACTGGTAATTTAAAAGCCAGTGGAATGTGGAAAATGATTGTAGGAGTGAAGGGGAGGGAACAGATATGCCTCGCTTGGTCACTTTGGTGTCTGAAATCCGTAGCTGAGATGGCGTTTGACTGATTTGTGTTTTGACCACATGTGCCGGACCCGCCTGCTATTCTCAACCCGTAATTCTTCCCTGAATTCAGGCATGCGACTAATTTACTGTAGGGGCAGGATTTTCTTTTTTTTTCTTCCAGGGAGCAGAAACTTTACCCCTTTTTTTCTGTTACAGGGCTCTGTACCAAGCGCTGTAAGTGATGCCACCTGTCAGGCTGACAGCTTACTCTCCATATGGGGAAGGCCTTTATCAGCTGCAGTTGTGGGGAGCAGGGAAATGTGTGCCACCTGCCAAGGATTTCCAACCTTTAACTCTTCTTTGATAGGTTTGGAGTGATCCCATTAGTTTACCGTTCACTTTTTTTTATTTGTGTATTTGTGTCTGTTAATTGATCGGTGACTTTCGGACGTTGTGAGTTACAGTATTTGTTTTGATGCTGAAAGCAAACAGCTAGCCATTTTTAGCCTCCTTCCTGGTGTGTTGAACTGCAGAGCAGATGGTCTACCGATGCAAAAAAAAGCACTGTGCTAGTTCTGTCGTCTTCTAGCTTTGACTAAGTAATTCTTTACTATAGTGGCCTGAAAAAAGTAGTTTGGTTCAGTTATACGAAGGACTAGTTGATTTTTTGTTCATACTCCCTGTGAAAAAAATCAACATTCAAATCAGTTGTACAAAGACTGAGTCAATGTTAAGCTCTGAAACTGGTCTAGTTTATGCTTTCATGTTCCCATCACAGTTTTATGCTGCAGCAGGAAGTTGTTTTGGCACCACTACAGTAAGAGCATGGTGCGACAATGTGACCCCCCTCCCAGCGAGCTTTGGTGTCTAATAGGCACATCCTACGTCTTCCAAAGAGAACCATGACTTCCTGATCAGACACCACGCTGCTGCTGCTGCTTGTCTACTTGACAGCACGCTGGCCTCTTGTTGCTGTGTGTTGTTTGTGAGGACGATAAAAATCCCCCCAACAAAGCACGGCCCCTCCAGTTGATGTGAACGAATGCCTTCAGAGAAAAACAGCAAAACTGCTCTGCGAGCCAAACTATGGAGGTTTTAATAGATTTTCTAAAACACCAATTGCGAAAAGCAGGATAGCATTTTCTGATTCCGAGTGCCCTGTAATTTGAAGTGTGTGGGTTCAAGCCACTTATTTTGTGGTGAGGACTTTACTGGCAAGTTCTCCAAAAAAGACGGAGGCCAACGCAGCCGAGGGTTGAGCTAGCTGCCTTGCCTTCCTCGCTGATTGACCAAGCCGCTTCCCCTTTGGTATCTGGCCTCATGGCTAACCTCACTGGGCGTAGTCATCCACCATTGGGTGTTTAGAGAGCCCAATAGGAGGACACCTGCTTCTGGATTTATTTATTCCGCCTCTTGCACAAACACCCTTTCAGTCTGTTTATGGATGCAGATGGAGAGCACTCTGGGTAAACAAATGCACAAATCTGCCTTTTTCCTAAATTGAGGTCTAAACAGCAACCAAACATCCCCATATTCTAGCATCCGCATTTGCCATGCATCACTCAACATAATGTATACTGTATGTTGCCTTATTACAGAATGCAGGTTTTATGTCACGTATCCTTAAAGCACTTGGCTTTTGGCATTGTGTCCTTTGCATACTTCAGCTTCCCAGTGTCTCACAATTTGGGGGGATTCTTGTGATCCTCGAGAACATAAAATGATAAATGAACAAAAAAACATACATTACAGTGCATGCATTAACACATTTTAAACCACACACCCATACCTGCTGTTTCAACCTAGTTAAGCTCTTTTGACAATAGATTCATTTATTGTAGAAGATCATTAAATTCAGCTATTTGATGATAAATGAACAGAGGTGAGCTATGAAGGAAAACATATCGAGAAGAGAAAATCTTCTAATGCAGTAATGCATTACGTCGCGTAAAAAAAAAATGTTTGCAGCATTTTGTGTGGCCTGGCCAGCCTTTGTGCAGGGCTTTAAGAGAATACAGATATAACATTAAACCACCATGTAGGGCAAGAAGTCCTTTTGAACAGTTAACTTGTGCATTTTTGTATCCGGTGCCAAGACATCTGTCGAATGACACACCCTGTAATTATAAACGAAAGGAAAAGAAATGTCTTTTGATTATTTCCATCCTTGCACACACAATAAGACCACTTTTGGTACTTAGGACCAAAAGAAATTCTCCTTTCTTTGACAATGCGATGAAGAAGTATCTCTATATCACAGTAGCGCAGTGGCATCCTTCTGAAGTTATATTGACTGCCACTGAATCTGAGGGGAGGAACTGAAATGTGGTTATCTCTTACCAAGATGGAAACAATGAAAATCTCCAGTCGTTATTTATTTTCATAGATATAGTCTTGCTTTAAAGTACAGTTTGGATTTAGACTTTTCAGTGGATGGAAAGGCAGCAGCATTTCACCAGGAGAGAGTGTGGGGAGGTCTGAGGAGGGTGGCTGCAGCCTATCAGCGGCCCATGTGGAGGGTTGTGATGAGAGGCTGTGTTAAAGGGCGCTCAAACAGATTATGGTGACTCACAGCACTGTGCAAACAACTCACAACGCTGCTCTTGTATCTAAAAGGCACACTCCAACACATTTTACAAAGAGTGGGTGCGCACAATAGGTGTGTTTTGTGTAGGCTGGTCTCACTGTGTGGCGCTATACCTATGAAAAGTTATGGTCTTTAATTCATATACGACCTACATATTCATATGTATTCTACATAATTGTGAGTCTGCATCAGTGACGATAAGGTTTGGGTGGTGGTGTGGGTCTAAAAACACCAGTGCTCATGTCCTGAGTGAAACCAGAGGTCAGCAGTGACTGATTTGTTACCAATTACATATTTGTTTTAACCCAAACCATGATTTATTTTTCTAAACTTAACCAATAGCACTGTTGCATTCACCCACTGTTCAACCATGCACCCTCGCTTAGGTGCACTGATTATTTGTGTTGCTGGACATTTGTAGGAAAATATATAAAAAATAACTAAATATCTTTTTGTAACCACTTCATAAGGATACGTTGGTTTATATGTGGTATCTCTCAGTGTCTCTCCAAAAGTCCTGAATCCTGAATTCAGCCGCTTTTTCCTGGAATTACTGCATTGTAGGCCAACACGATCTTTGATCTGGGTTGAACACGTTTTCTGCTGGTTGTAATTAGTGCTGTTTGTATTAAAATAGGCCACTATTTTATTGACTGGGCCGTAGAGAATCAAAGATATGTTTTAGGTAATGTGGAAAAAGTTTCTTGAATTCCATAATTTGTCCACAAGACCTCATTGCCAAGTTTAATTTTCATGTATTGCCATTTGGTCCATATATCATTCTTGCAGTTTTTTTGTTTACACTATTTCAATATTTGCCTCAAAAGTACAACATCAGTCGGAGTTACATAGTTAATCTGCTCGTTATATCTTTTTGTCTGACTGTCTGATTATGAGATTAGCCATCTATCTACCCTACCATATTCAAAAGAATAGCTGAACATTTTGGGAAATACTCTTATTCATTCTCTGTCAGAGGGTGAGAAGAGAAGCCAGACTCTGGTGAGAGGATGTGGTCAACTTTAGTGTACAGACTGAGAGCAGGGGGAAACAATTAACCTGGTGTCACACCTACCAACATCTCTGAGGGCACATTCATGTTATAGATGTTTTTAAGCTAAAAGTTAAACCTTTCAGTTGTGATTTAAAACGTTAGTGGGAAGTGATATTAAATTAGTCCTAGTCATATTGATTGGGTTTTTTTTTTACATTAGATGTGTACTTTTGAATGCAATTGACCACTTGAAACCTGAAATGATCAATGAGTTAATTAATACCAGTATGCATTCCTGGATTACAGCTTTGAGTTCTTTGTTCTGAGTGTTATTTCCACATTAAGGTGATAGAACACAATGTCAGAGCTGTCAGTGCTGCTGTGCTAATGTAGGTTTAGTGACTGCTATGACCTTCTCCACTGAATACAAACTCTTCAATCAGTAGGCTCTGGCTCTGGATCACATTTCCTGCAGGATGTGTAATTCGGGTAGATCCCCACGGACTCAAAACACCTCAACACATATGGTTTCTACCATCACATCTATTACACAAGCTGGTTGTGTGAAGTCACTTCCAAGTGAAATAAGTAATCATCCCCAGCCTTCTCCCAACCTCCTGTCCAAACTCTCTGAAATACACACTTATTAACACACTCTGAGCATCAAACATGCTGAACACACCACTTGAAAAATGATGATAATTCACTGAAGAAATTCAAGGAAAGCTGATAACCTGCTGGGACATGACATGCAAAGAGGATATTCATAAGGGAAGAAATAAGCACAGTGATAAACTACAGCAGCTTAAAGAAGATTTATCTGTGCGTAAACAGGAAAATAGGGGAAGTTAAAGGAGGATCCCTAAATTCTGGGAAACAGTGAACGAGTTTCTCTGCAAAGAAAAGTGGAAAAAAGTCAGAGCAGTAACATGGTCTAATTTAACAGACCACCCTTTCAACAGGTTACATGTCATTTCACTTCACTTTTACATGAGAACTCTCCAGAGACACTTTGTTTTGGACATCATTATTTTACAGCTTAGGTTAACTGGTTTATCTAGAAAGGGGACTCCAGCAAAGCCTGCCAGAAAAGTGCGCTCCCATCTAAAAAACATTCCTGTAGCACTGGCCATGTTTTCCTTACCCCAACAAATTTACACAGTTGTTAGTGATGGCCCGGGATTCCTCCTAAAGAGCTGCCCACCAATAATAAACAGTATGGCAGCTGACACCGCAAGACACCTGCACAGCTCCCTGACACTGCAGGATTGTTCCCAGGGACTGGGACTGGGAGGGGGAGGTGGGTGGAGGTGGGCTGGGATGGGGGGGGGGTTAGAGAAGTTGGTGGTGTCAGTGTGTGTGGTTGTTGGTGGGGGGAGGCTTCATAGCCCCTTTTAAAACAAAAGACAGCACAGTTGTGACACCATGTATTCTATTGTTTAACCTCAGGCAGCTCTACAACAGCTCAAAATACTGTATTATAACATTTGAATTACTGGACCAAAAAACCTGTGTGCAAATCTGGTCCTAGTGTTTGATACTTGACATTTCACTCAGCGCTATGGACACTTTTCACTTGTTGCCATAACAGCATTGAGGTTCAATGCACTGCCCTGGTGGAAGTTAGCTGGAGCTAGCTCTCTTCAAACGTTTCACACTCTTTATGTGTCACACAAACAAACACCTGCAGTCCACACAGGCATTCAGACGTACCCTACTCATGCCACAGGATGTCAGGTGGTCCAGCCATTGTGTCCCCACCTGTAGGACATTGTCAAAGCACAATGAAGGGGCACAGTACGTGTCAGCCTGCTGTCAGCTTCTGTTTGATTTGAATTTGTAAATCCCTCTCTTTCAGCCATGGGGGCTTTGAAAGATTAGCCAAAGGTTTGTGGAGTAATTCACATCTGTGTGGGTTTTACTTATTGTCAAGAGGCCGGGGATCCCTCCACCGTTTTCACAGGCCACAATAATTACAATTGTCAACACTGTTCAAGTTTCACTGTTTGTTTCTGAGTGCACCAACATGTTCATAGTGGATTTTTTTAGGGCGGTGTACCCACAAGGATTTGAGTTGCTTTGTTGTGTTTATTAAGTGCACGGATCATGGATTTATCTACTGTTCTTCACTGGTGTATGTGACCTTCCTCTTAAGGTCGCTAGTGTTTTTCATTTCAGCCAGCTGGAATTTCAACTGTGTGCATAATAATAAAAATGTCAAAGTTTCATAGAGGAGCAAACTGAATATTAGTATGACAAAGAAACCAGAGTGTGTACCTGGGACCTGTGCAGCGCCCGGCTTCTCAGGCACTAACCAGACTGATGTTTGCCATAAAGCGGGGCCTCTCACTTGCTGCCCTGTGAGGTCACAGCACCTGTTCGCGGTAATTGCTGGCAGGTGACGTCAGGCCTCCACTTGTTTTCCATGGTGTAAGGTGAAGGTCCCCCAGCTCCCTCCAGCACTGAGGCTTGAAAGTCGTGTTAGTTGTTTGCAGCAAACAAGCAAGTCTTACTCCCTCCCCATGTTCCCCGAGAGTGAAATGAATTTTGTTTTACCTGTCAAAGGCCATTTTATTTAGCTTGAAAGTATAAGGTTTCCTGATTTTACGCTCCTATGTTGTTTCCTGATGAACAGAGCTCAGAAAGTCCTTCCAGACTGAAAAGAAAAATGGAGTACATAATTATCATTTATGAAGTGTTGTACTACGACTGCTTTATGGCAACCTTTGGTTTGTACCCGATTAGCTTTTTTTTTAGCCAAAAACGGACAGATTTGTCTGTAGGGTTGTAACGATACACCAACTCATGATTCAATTTGTATCACGATTTTTGACCCACGGTTTGATACACCCCACAATTTTTTTTTTTGATTGAAAATCCGTTTTATTTAAAACACTAATCTAAAAAAATGTCATCACCTTTGAATATGGTATTTGGCTCCTCGAGGAGTTCAGTGTTATAGTCAGAGTATGAGATCATGTGTGACTGCAGTCACTGATGGTCTCAGGTAAACAGTAAACCAGAGTAGTCTTCAGTGAAGTCAGCTGTTATCCAGCAGTCAAGCTGCAGCTGCAGAGCTCCAGACCTCATGTGACTTTGTTTGTTTACCTCACCATTTTGGCAGTAAAATCCCAGTCAATTTATGCCTTCAGAGTTTTAAATCACAAGATATGACTATATGCACAAGTAAATACTAAAGAATAAATATCTCTGACCCTTATCATGTCCCAGTACACTTTTCATGAATCTTGAAAAGGTTTAGTAGTTGTTGTAGATGTTTTTAAGTCTCTTCTCTCGTGAATCATATTACTAGAAATCACACCATGCTCTGATCATTGCTGTAATCACAAGAACAGACGTGCAAACAGCACACTAGCAGACATAACGTGCATTGAGTTTTATCTGAAGGAAGTCTGTATCGACTCTGCAGACAAACATTTTTACGTTGCGTTTGCTTGTTGCTGTTTGAGCAACGGGAAGCTCTGCAAATTCCACGCCATAATACCTTGGTCTAACATGCATGCATTTAATGAAAGTACAACTGTTAGGAATCGTAATAAAAAAATAAATCAAAAATGTAAAATATATCAGATATAAAGTTTAGGGAACGTTGGATTCTGTACCTGATATAAAGTGGTCGCTGCTGGTTCCCACCGCTCTGTTTTCTTATGATCGTTTCCTGCTTGCTTTATGACAGTTGTCCGTCTTTGTTCAGGATCTTTGGTAATCCAGTAAAATGATCTTCACTTTGCTCATCCTCAGCTCTTCTGGCATCCCAGAGCACAACAGCTATCCACCATATCTCCGAGAAATGTTTATAGGCATTTAGCTGCAAGTGGCGAGATCCCTTGCAGTAGTTTAAACAGGGCGCTCTACTGCCGACATGGTGGAGCAGGTTACCTACAAATTCCCGGTAGTTTTCCATGGGCGTAGTTTTCCTTGCAGTCAGTTACTGTTTATTATTATAACTATTTTCTTGGTTTAGGCCTGCGCTTGTTCTAAAGGCGTCTAAATCAGGGGCAGTGTCTACATCCACTCAGCAGCTTACATCGACTTTCCGGTACGGATCAGGTAGTGACAGCCCTATGTATAGGCTACTAATGTAATGAATGAAGAAGTAATGATATTTTTTCACTTATCGCAATTCTGCCTACTTATTTTGCGATATGGGATCAAGGCTCTGAGTATTGTAATTTCGGTTTCCATATGCATATCATTACAGCCCTATTTGTCTGTCATATATAAGTATAATATATACTGTATATTTTTTTTAACCAGATTTTTAATATCAATACATTTTGATAAATATATTGACGTTTTGAAGTTATAAAACTTCAAAGCCATAAATTCAAATTCATAGCATTTATAATAGATGGATTGTCTCCACATGCCTTTCCATAGAGTGTATATACAAAGTGGATGAAGTCACCATGACATCTCCCATTCGTTGGCTGCATCTCCCCATTGTTGGCTGCATTTTGCTAAATGTGAGACTGGGAGTATTTCTGTTGCCTCTGCACTTCACAATGGTGACAGCTGGCGACTCAAAGGTAAAGGTAAATACTAACAGAACAATGATGACAAGCTAACAGTGTTTAGCTGGGAGAGAGCCGCTTTGATACAGGCCAGGACCAAAGACTTTTGGCTCATTTAACAAACTGACTTTGTGGCTTTTCATAACCGATGACTTCAACTTGTATTTTTATCACCACTGCCCAACTCGCCTCCTTTGCCTGTGCAGGATCCACCTGATGATGTCTTTTCAAGGCTGACGCCAGTAGATAGGGTATCTGGCCAGGCCTCCAGCCAGCTGTGAACCTGATAGCATCTGTTTTAAACGTTTGAGAGACAGAGAGAAAGGAGCCCTCTTTTCTTCTGAGCTCTGGAGCGCTAGTTATCTCACGCCTTTTTAGTAAAGGGATCCACAGATGGCCCGCGTCCTGACAGTTATACAAATGTGATATCACTAGCTGAGGTATTCTGCTTGGATCCACTTACTGTGTTACTGTAGGGCCACAAGTGTGACTCATTCATGCTCAGAGTAAACAAGACAAGTCAGAGACAAAGAGAGTCCTCCTTTTCTCAAGAAAGAAAGACACGCTTCTTTTTTTATCTTTGTGATGGCAGACAAAACAACCTCTTCACACTTGAGCGTATCCTCTGTTTGGAGTTCTTCCTTCCATTGTCATTATGTGTTATCTAAACCATCACATTGACATGAAAAGATCATTTCATGTTCTGCTGTCACCTGAGGGGATTTGGACAACTTACCTTTCATTTGCTTTGTCTGAATCTGGTGACAAATCCATTTGTCATCCCTTTTTTCTCCAGGTTATGTCTTGTTTGGGCTCACTTCAAAGACTCAGGCTCTGATGAGCAGGCGAGAAACTTTAGATCTATGTGTTTTGTTGGAAAATCAGAAGCCTTTTTTGTTATTAATCATAAAGTTCTAATCAGAAAATCAGTTGATTAGAGTGAGCGAACCCTCACATCCAGTAGCTCCTACTCCAGGAGGACTCTCCGGTGTTTTTTTTCATGAATAGATGATATTAGGTTTTGCATTCATATTCTGTTCCAACTTTTTGTAGCATTCAACAAAATTTTACCATGGGTCTAAGTGTCAATAGTCTAATACCCAAGCAGACTCGCTCTCGAGTCAGATCATACATCATAATCACTGCTTCTTCTTTTTAACCTGTTCAGATTGGCCACATTTTGGATTGAGTCTGATAATCTCTGAGTCTACTTCAAAACAGGCTGACTGTCTGTTTGTCCCTTTTGCAACATATTTCTTAAAATACAAAACCTCATTTTATGCTTGTAGAGTTTTGGATGCAGGTTGATTTCAGATCTGGTTCAAAGACCGTAACATAAAAGTGTTTCCATTTCTGTTTGATTTAACATGATTAAAATTTGAGTCTCTTACACCTACCAATTTGCATGAAAAAAACTGTTTACCTTTATGTTTCTGCATTACAAAGATGTTGAATGTTGATGTTTCAGAGACCTAATTGCAGATCAACACAACACTCATGCCAACATTACCTTTAGGTTTAGGCAACAAAACAGTGTGGTTATATTAAGTTAAACATAATGTTTTGAGTTTAAATAAGTATTATATTTTTTATTTGTTTTACGTGATACACGAACACCAGTAAAAAAGTTTGACCCATCCATCCACCCCGGCCTCCTCATTACCCAGACTTTGATTAAACATGTTTGTGATACATTAAATATTTTAACTAAAAATGTAATGTTTGTCAAACTGTTGATGGCTAAGTAGGCAGTAGGCTTGTGGGAAATGGCTTTCCAATAAACAAAAAATAAAAGATCAAACTTATTAAACAGAAAAATACAAAAAATGAAATATGTCATTTGACTCATTGCAGTCAAAATAAGTTTTTGTCTCCAAAATCACACATTTCTTAAATGTTCTTAGGCCCCTCTTTTTTCATTACTTGACGTTCCCACTTATTTTTCGTTAACTATTCATACAACATACAGCACAGTATAGCGTTTTATCTCAGGACTCCACATATTCATGTCATTTCAAGCTCCATTCTTGCCCAGACTGTAGGTGTGCTGGAACGGAACTGAGACTCTAGTTACTGTAAGTTGAAGGATTCAGCTCGAGTCCCACGCACTTATCTGAGCAGGATATTCTGTAGACAGCCCACCTCACGAGCCTGGGCCATCGCAGGACAACATTAGTCAGAGTCATTTCTGATTTGAACCGTATAACATGAGCCTCTGTATTTCAAAGTGGGAGGATTTGTAACAGATCCCCTCTATCTGTCCACTTTTAACAAGTGACATTGGCCTTCCTGACTTTTACTGTAGGAGAGACTTGATGGCCATGATTATTTACACAGAGGGGTTCCTTCTTTTTCTCTCTTTTTTTTTTACAGTCAGTCATTTTCATAAGGGATCATAATACTCTTGGACAGGAAGTATCTGGCTATATAGACTACGCCCACAGACTCAAGACCCAAGATTTTGAACCATATTTCAGTGGAAAGAAGAGGCTCATGCCAGGACGCTCGGATTTATGGTAAGTCTCCTTCCATTGTAACATGTCCACGTTGGTTGGGAAGGCCTTGACTTGAGTGGGATTTGACAAGGTTTGAAGCGTAAGGAAATCTTATTACACAGGATTAAAGCCTCAGGTTGAAGTGAGAGACCAATATAGGCTTGGAAGGAGCTGTGCAATGGGCCAGTATAGTTAAATGTACAGCACCAACCCTCGTGGCCCCAGCGTAGATGTGGAATAAATATAAATGGATAAAGTAAAGCTGAATAGAGCTGCCAAAGTGCTGAACCTGTATGGACCAAACAGACATGAATTACAGCCAGGATTAAAGCAAGCTGACTTCACAAGAGTGCTCTAGTCTTTTAATGTGCAGTACATTTCCCATCATATCAGATGAACAGATCAGCTAAGTGACTGATTTACATTTAGAGGTCCTAAAAACATTTTTACTTCATCAACGACCACACCGTCATGTGCCAAGCATGTGATTTTTACATGCAGCATTTCTCAGTTTGTGTTGTTGTTCATGCTCTTCATGGTGATTGGTGTATTTCTGTATATGACTGAATATATTTTTTTATTGCAGTTCAAACAAAACAAGCACTAAAATATCACCTGGAATTGTTTTGTATTATCTCATATTTAATTGGATGATAATGAAAATAATTGGAAAATAATCAGTTGGATCACGAGTAAAATGTTTCCATGCAGATTAGGATGATTTTTATGAGTGTTGATGTAACGAAATATTGATAAGAAGGACAAGATTCATTGAATGTTGTGTACTTGAAATATGAATCTGAATATGTGAGATTACACTTACATATTTATGAGAAAAAAATGGGATATTCTCTAGGCAAAATGAGGATAAAAAGTAATTCATTACTTTATAATCTTGTCTTTTCTTTTCATAAGTTTTTTTTGAATATGACCCTCCTGCCCTGCTTTGAAATTGTATTTTTATCTACAATTATCCTAAAATGGCCTTATAAAAAAGAAATTTACACAATTGTTTTTTGTTTTTTTTTCTTGACGTAATCTGTAAAAAAAAATATTCTATGCATGGCTGCTTTCAGTTTACAAAGTTTCAGGTGCTCTAAACGGGCACGTTTAACCACGATACATCATGTACTGTATGTTGAACAACTACATGCATCTGTGCCAGTCGCACAATTCAGGCTGAGCCACGAGTGAACTGCTGACCTTACAGGTGTAAGCTAAAATCTAGCCTTTCTTTGTAATCCGTTGTCTATCAGGAGAGCTGTGTACACAGAGAGCTGTCAGCAAATTACCGGAGCCAAAACCATTCCCACATTCCACATGCTCGTGCATAGTAACATATTACCAACATTTCAGATATGTGCGAAAAATCCCATGAGGACAAACACTGCAAGACAAGGGGAGTAACGAGAGTGTGTATTACATGGTTATTTTCAGAGTTCAGCCAAATGACATGCACCCTGTATAACCTCACTGACACTGAGCAGGACGTGGTCTCTACTGTGGACAGATTCCAAAGGAAATTTAGGCCCTAGTCTACGATCTGGATCTTATTTTCTGAGCTTGGACCATCATTCCTACTGGGTAGGTCTTGAACTTTTCCGCTTCGGCTTAAATCAGGGCCAAATCATGAGTTGCACTTAACAGAGGCCATTAGAGAACATTACGATCGCAGAGGTTGTAAACAAATCCCCAGCTTGACCATAATATCCAAGTATTTGGAAGAGAAAATGATACAGAGCATACCTGAAATGGCCGTTATCATTTTTCATGGTGTAGTAAAACTGCTTGCCAGTGCAACTACAGTAAGGTCACAGCTGAACCAAGAGGGACAGTAGCTCACCAGAAGCTCTGAAAACCAACAGAGAGTTTGCGAGATAATTTAAAACCTTCAGCTTTGTTTTCACTTTCAAATAAGTGGTTTGGTAAGGTAACATGGTTTTGAACCAGCAATTTATTTACAGACTGTCTGAATGGCTCACAAACCAAAAATGAGTTTGTAAAACAAACAAAACAAATCTTTTAGACTTACTGTGAATATTAATGTTTTTTTTTAAATAAATTAACCACATACAAAGTTCTGCTGTAGGGTGTGCATAACATACAGTAGCTGCCTTAAAAATATCCATATTTCACTAATAATTGCCAACTTTGTGTAGAGTATATCATATGTTTTTGTTTTACAAGCCCAATATCCATGTTGGTATTAAAAGTGGGATATATTTGGTTTGTGTGGTTTTGTTGCAGCAGTTAAAGGACAACAAGAATGAACAACAAGAATTTATTTTGGGAAGTGGTTTTCCCTTTCTCTGAAACCAAAATGTCAGACATGCGAAGCTTTGTTGTTTTATTTATTCATTTCTTCCCTTCTGACACACAACCTCGCTCGTGGCCTTGAACTCGGCCTCCCCTCCGACGAGTTCGAAGCCCTAACAAGCTGTAGGTGTTAGTCATTGAGCGAGCATGCCTGGAGGTACGACCTGCTCCCTAATGATGCTTTTATGAGGCTTCCCCCTCTACACTGGTCTCCTATCTGACTTCACACTCACCCTCTCTGTCTCTGTTTTCACACACTAAACTCCAGATTTACATATCTCGCTGTCTTTACTTCCAACTTTACTAACCTTGCCTTCCATGCTTTGCTACCTCCCCACCCCCTTTTTTTCATCTCTGTCGGGAACAATAACACCCAGTGTGGTTACCGCTAAGAGGGAGCAGATGCTGGAGCTGCTGCCCACTCAGTGCACTAAACCTCCTACCGCAGGACTCTGAATCCTGTCCCTCCTCCTCCTCCACAGCCACAAAGAATACAGAGCGGCGACACCAGCGCCAGCTCTGGCCTCCACCTCCCACCTCCAGTGAGGAAGGGTTGATAGGTTCACAAACACAGTCTGCAATGTCTTGAGGAAGAAAAAAAAGTATCTTCCTGGAGCAAAGTATGTGAATTTAAAAGACGATGAAAAGAAACGTGATATTTTGTATCTTAACTATCTGTAAATGGATTGGTTGCACTTTGAGACAGAAACTGCTGTAGATTAACCTTTTAAAAACCTTAATTCCATAATTTCTGCATCAACTCAAAACACTTTCACTTACTGATATCAAAGTGCAGTTTCCTGTGATTTTGCATCAGTTACAAAAACTTAATATAGACTTTTCATTTAGCTAATGGACCACTGTGTTTGGTCGTCTATAATTGTAAAGAACTTTTCACTTTCCTCTTATGGTTCATTCTCAGTCACCTCCAGGATCTTTGCATTGACTCTCGGGGAGCAGCAAGCAGCAAAAATTAGTTGGATACTGGGCTTGATTTATTTTAGCAGGCCCACTGGGCGGGTGGGACATGTAAACATAATTTTTAAAGACATATGTTGTAAGCCTTTGACCTCCTGGGAAACCTGGTTAAATTAAATCAAGCACCGCATTTTCCGTGTTGCATCTACAAAAGTTCACTTTTAAGAGGCCGTTAATAGTACAAAAGCATGTAACAATAGAAGTAATATTGGTGATATTAATAAAACTACACTCGACAAGCTTTTGACACAAACTGTCAGCAAAAATGAAATATGAAATGAATGGCTGCAGCTTTATTGCCTTAGCCAAGGAGGTTATGTTTTTGGTTTGGTTCGATTTCACCAAAGGACCAAAGAACTCATTACATTTTGGAGGGGATCCGAATCACAGGGTGGATACTCACCGTGTGTTTCAGGAAAACAGCCTTGGCGGAGGTCTGCGCTCTCCAAGTGCCCTTCTAGTTAGACTTGTAGGGGTTTTCCATACACATGTGCTGACTTGGCTTGGCTTGGTTCGGTTTGACTCGGCACGTCTGCCCAGCACAATAAGTATTTGCATCTCCAATACAACAGGGCCTGCTCACGACAAGGCCTTTGCCGCTTTTGCTGTGTCATGTTTATGACATGTAATCCGTACCGACTGAAAAGTAAACCTAGCCTTGTGAATATGCTGTGCTCAGTAACAAAGAATAAAAAGAACACTGCTAACATTTGTGACCTGTTTTCAGTACTTATGTGACATTAATTACATACATATTTTACTTTCATATAGTTATTTTAAGCCCAAACTTTATGTTTTTCCTAAACCTAACAAAGTGGTTTTGTTGCCCAAAACTGTGTCCATTTCACACAATTTCATTGTGGCATTAAATGACATGCAACAAGCTTAAAATGCAGTGTCATGACAAGTGGAAAGTCCTTAAAATGTTGTGATTCATACACCGTACCATGACGTGACACTTCTGAGAGGCAATAACTTTCAGCTACTCATAAGAATCTGAGTGTTTTTGGTTCCTGTAACTTTAGGGCAAACTGAGCAAAGCCTTTAAATACATTCAACAGCAATCTCACACCAATACTGCACATGTAAGGTAAAGAAAATTTCAAATGTACAACACACTTGCACATGCACAAATACACGCACACTGAGTTATCCCACAGATCTGCAGCTCCATGCACCCAGCTTCCTGCCACTCCAGATGTGCCTACAGCATCTCTGATGTCTATTTAATGTTCCCCCAGCAAAGTGACCATCTGTTTATGCACTCTGGCTGTTCCCCTCCTTCCTCTCTCTATCTCCCCCCTGTTCACTCGCTGTGTTTGGTTGACTTTTAAAAGGCTGGGCACCATATGACATATAATTGATTATTTTGTAGCAGTGTGTTCTGCGTAAAAGAATGAGTCTGAGATCAACAACTAGATTTTATACTTGTACCCTGTTTGCTACATAACGCAAATGCATAGGTGTTCTGAAGTCAGCAATACCATACATTTATTCAAAGAATCGCTCCATTTCAACTTCTTGAAATGCTGGATCACATGAAGCTTTCCCTGCCCACTCTACCCTGCGTGCATTCTGTGACAGACTGAAGAGATTGAACTTGAAGGATCTGCTCAGTTCAGACACAGTGCATGCCTCCTCCAAAGCCAAAACCATATTGCCTCCGCGCTCAGCCTCTGCAATGCACCTGTGTGTCTGGCTTCATTTTCCACTGTGAAAATATTTGCACTGCTGTCCTATTTTATTAACTTTTAATACAAAAGAGAAACTGTTCCAGCTCCAAAGGTGATTTGGCGGCTCTACCTGAAGCATTGTGTCCAAGCTTTAATGGCAGTGGCAGTGGCGGGGGGATATTTTATCATACTAGAGTCTGCCAGCTTGATAAATATTTGCTGGTAAGCCAGAACATTCCGTGTCATTTGAGTTGATCTTCACACATGGCGCACACATACTTCATTGGCTGAATCCTCAGGGTTAAATCCAGTCAGGCTGTTTGTTCTCAGGGCTGATACTGTTTGGTCTGTGTTTGATAGATTAACGCAGCGTTCCACCAGCAGTATGATCATCAGAGACCTCCTGCCAAGTGTGATGACTGTGTGTTTGAGATTTAACATTTGAAATGATGCCTGAATGTTGCCAATTTAAAGTAGCACTGTAAAATTACAAAAACGCGTATCACTGTTCATGAATGGTCTTCGTCATATTGTTATCATACACTCACTGACTGACTGACTGACTTTCAGCTTCATCAGGCGTCTTTTGTCATGTGTTCAGAGGGGAGTGAGGATCGATCATATCCCAATCAACTGACCCCAACTGGCCATTGGTCTAATTTGTTGGCCATCACAGTCCCCCTCACAGTTGAAGCAGAGTGGCAAACATGCCATGGTGACACAATGCTCACCACCGTGTGCATAGCTCCATCAGCAGACAGAGGAGTGTGTTCAGGTGCAGGCTGCTGTCTCCTTCCTGCTCCACTGACAGACTGAGGAAGTCCTTTGTCCCACAGGACAAATATGGTTCTTTACCTGCTCCTCACAGAGACACACTTTCACATTCACTGTTTCACCTGCACTTTATCATATCTCTATGTGCTGCATACCTGCACACTTTTTTCTATTTGTAATACTTTCAGTATATATTCCATTATATATTTTTATTTTATATTTATATCTATGCTTCTCAAATTTCCCTTTGGGTTAATAAAGTACCTATCCGCCTTAGAGCTTTCAAACTAATCTTTATTGACAGTTGTGAGTAGCCAGAATGTTCGGCATAAGTTGATGGGCCATGTCATTTTCAATTTTACACACTCATAAATTGTGAGTTTTGGCTTTTGCTGACGATTTACACAGTATGAGTTATATACAACTTATTTTGAATTGTACAGTGTATGTCCAGCTTCAGTGAGCATTGTCTAAATATCAGAAAATGTATTGGGCCAGTCGCCTGTATTTTTCTAGGCCCTTTATACAAACAGCTGTTGACCCCTGACCTCCCTCTGTCAAGGCACTATTAGCCGCTTGAGCTCCTGTCAAATGGAATATGGAATAACACCCAGTTGTGTCACTGCATTATGTAATGGCTCTGGCTGTGTGTGCGTGCGTGTGTGCTTGCATGTTTGTATGATATGGACGTATGGTGCAGCTAATGTCTGTATATTTTAGGATTGTTAACACAGAAATGAAAACCCCCAACTGCATCAGTCTTAATGTGGGAAAATGTCCACCACAAGCTCCTAAAGACTAATGTAGCAACTTCAGATCAGTTCAAACCAACAGTCTATAATCCGAAGGTGTTCAGTTTGCAGTGACTTGAAATGAAGCACCAAATCCTCACATTTAAGAAGCTCAAACCACAGAATTGTATTAAAATTGTATTTTTGCTGCTTTAAACCAGTGAGAATTAGGGTAAGGGTTAAAAAAGTGTTGCTCTTAAAAAAAGTGTTGCTTGATTAATTGGTTCATCTTAATATTTTGGTGACATTTGACAGCTTAGCAAATGCTTATGTGAATCAAAAGTTAGTCAAAGAGAAAAATGAGGAGAAAACATTAAATCTCATGGTTATGCACCAGTGTTTGCACTGCAAATGTTATTGACATGTAGTTAAGATGTTTGCATCATGTGTTCATTTTAATTTGCTATTGAGTAAAATGTATGAATTATTTTCTACTTTTTGTAAAAAAAAAACAAAAGGGACAACATCATATACAAAAGAACAACATGAACTCAAAAACACAGAAGCACCCAAGTTTCACACCCCATAAAGACAGATGCGCTTCGTTGTTTTTTACTGTTAAACATTAACAAATTCCCAGATGAAAAATAATGAGAAAACAAAGGTGTGTCTTGATGGGTGATTATATGGTTTTGTTAATGGGGTTGCCAACTGGACATGGCCCATCTGTGATTTGTCACTGAATCAGACCCATGACACCCCCAGAGGGCTTAACAGTAAATTCAACTCATTACACAGTGCCTCTCACCACCGAAGAGGCCTTTTGTGATTTACACTGGAAACATTAACTTCAGAAACAGTCACTGGATGTGTATTCAACAGCCACCACAGAAAAAGCAGCTGAACGACTACACATGTAAGGTATTTGCTCTTTCATGATATATATCATCTAGCACAGAGTCCAGCTCCTCTGAGCCCTATAATGAGACTGTTGACATTACCCTGGAAAAGGACCGCCTGGAGATAACAATAGAGCTAAGCATGGTAACTATGGAAAGTGAAAGGACACGGTGCATGTGTCAAACCGCTAATGGTAAATGCATAGGGAACCAGGACCCGGTGCTGAGAGCACCGTCATTGTTTCCACCAAATCCAGGTTCTCACACTTTTACTGGTCCATGTGTCTGGGTGTGGTGCCATCCAGCTGCTTGAGCATTCTTTGTGACCAAATGTGCAACGACCGTGCAGTTAGTTGCCCTGGTGACAGTTCATATGGGACAGTGAGGGAGGTGGGTCCAATAAACACATCCAAATAACGTATGAACGAAATTCTCAGCATTGCTTCAGAACTGTTTTTTCTTACACTTTCGTCAGTCTTTTTCATGTTCAGTGTTAAAATATCTCACATCTGTCCCATTTCTCTTACAAAAGTATGCGGTTCACCGTGGTATAAAAGTTGTTGACCAAAAAAATGTTAATTGTCGTATGGCATTTCGGTATAAATAGTTACTGAAACGCTGTCGGATCTAATTTACAAAGAGAAGCATGCATGTGTCTGAAAGCAAGTCTCAGACAATATAATTTTCCTCTGAGTTTCAAGGGAAAACCTCAATTTGTATTTCATAATTGGGGCATTGCAGTAATCTATTCTGAACCTGCTTTGCTCAGCTCTGTTGGCAACTTGAAAAAAATGCCAGACCTCTCAATGTATTATACCTTGTAATTTTATGCATCACTGTATTTCCCCACACAGGCTTCCAGTGCTTGAAATTTACTGGAGAGGAAGATTGCTCCAAAGCTGACAGGAGATGGTTGACAGATATCTGAGACATCAGACGCAACAAAATTTTTGTAAACGTAACAGTACTTGGAAAGTATGTCTTCGTTCTTCTATTGATTTAAGCTTGTCTGAGCCAAGTCCAAGTTAAGCCTCAAGTCAGTCAAGACAATTCCAAATCAAGTCTTGAGTCATTCAAGTTCCCAAGTTAAAGTTTAGCAAAACAAGTCGTCAAGTGTTTCGAAGAAGTTCTAGTCAGTTGTGATAGTCCAGTTGAGCCTTAACTCACCCCTAATTTCCACTAGCCGACGTTTTGTCAGACCCAATACATTTCTATTCAAATCAAAGTGTGAACGCGGAACGTCACTGACGTGCCGACGGCTGCCGAAACAAATCAAGGGAGCTTCTATTTTTGACGGATGTTGGCACACGGTGCATGAATTCAGCACAGAGCAGATTATATGGGACAGGAATTTGTGTGCAGACACAAAATTAAACATCCGTGTTATTTTCAAAATAAAAAAAAATCTCCTTCTACTCAGTGGACACAGGGTGGTTCTCTTTCACTGACGCTCCACTACAACTCATTATATCGCGTCATTATACGTGAATTCGCGAGAGGTAGATCTCATTTTCACAATTCCAGCTGTCTGACGGAGCCGCAGCAGGCAGATCTGGTGCATATTGACGGACGACGTACATCGTCGGACGGCGGCGTCATTCCACATCCAGTAGAAATTAGGGGTCAGTCTTTTGATCAAGTCCATAGAGATGTCCAAGTCCCAAGTCTGTCAGAGAACAAGTCAATTTAGAAGCAACATGTAATATTTTAGGTCTGAATGTGAATCGTTCTCCAAGCAGCTGGATCTGGGTCTATGTGTCAAGATGTTGAGCCTCCAGTTACTCACATGGAGACAGATCCTTTCTTCTTATTCTAAATATCTGTCCTGGGGAATATGACCTGTGACCAATCCAGGAAAACCATGTTGCCAGGATACTAGCAGTAAAGTCAGTCACTCTTGCTATTAGCTGGGACACCTGGCACTTTTCATAGCTATTCAAAAACGGACCATTCTGTAAAAATATGTATTTACATTTCCCAAAATTGCATGGGGGTCTGTGGGTTTTGGAAAGTCCACATGGGTTCGTTCTTATATTGCTTATACTATGTTTGCTTGTAATTTGGAGCAAGCATGCTTAATATGTTGCAGTCAGAACATATTTTTATGGCTCAGATGCAAATGGGTATTTGCAAAACGGTTTTATATGCCACTAGAGATTACCTCTGAAACAGATCCTGCAGAAAACATCTTGACACCAGCCAAACAGCCAAAATATTTCAAAGATTGTAGAGGTCTCACAATGTAAATGTAAGCACTTAAGATGTGTTTTCATAATATTAGTCATTAATACTTTAAACCTGCTATTCATCATGCTTTGGCTACAGTAAAGCATCACAGCAAGGGACATATAACCTGCAGCAAGCTGGCACCTCTCCATTATGTTATGATCCCACATTTACAACTTGCTGCTGCAGCTTCGGCCCGCTCATCCCCCCAACATATTGTGCCTCTTCCCAGTTTTACACTGAGCCTCCTCCCTGAAGTCCAACTTTGTTCTTGGACCACAAACTGCTGCTGGGGATCAGCCGAGGCCCGTTAGAGCAACCTTCAGAGTGTGACATGTGGAGCTGTGTTACTACAGTATGATATGAACAGCCATCTCAGTCTCACTCGTCATTTAAATGACACAGCAATTTGTAAGTCATTTTGTTTGTGTTCTTGCTTCATGCCCTCATGACAATATGGACGATGCAAAGAAGAAGAGCGAGGATGTGCTAAATTTATCTAATTCTTAAAAACAGATGGAGCGCCAATCCTACATTTTTTTACGTAATTTTATACCAAATACTTGTGTCTTTGGTTTCCATAACTGGCTCCTTTCAGCTGGAATCCAAGCATACCATTGGAACAATGCAGTATTCAACACTGTCTTAATGAGATGCTTCAATTTCTGACCAGCCTTGTATTTCAGATCAACAAAGGGAAGCTCTGCCAATTTAATAGACTAGACAATGTCAATCTGCTGCGGATGTTTTTCATTATCTTCAGCGAACATGTCACCTCCATCAAACTGGAAAAGCTGGACAAGCCTTAGTCGATGAATGATTTGACAGGAATAAACACAATCTAATCAATGTTAAAACATCAGCAAATTGATGTAGAAATGTAACATGAAGGTCTAATATTTTTTTTACATTTGACTTTGTCACAAAGCTGCACACCGTTCTGCTGTATCAAAAATAACAGAAACCCTAAAAGCAGAGCATGATCCATTCGGATGCTGTAAATTAATCAGTCATTTATTTTGGAATTCAACCCCTTCTTAGGCTTCAATTGCTTATTAGCCACAGCTTTACTTTAATGCCTGGCTTGGTGAACTCCAACCCAGCGCCCTCACAATCAAATTGGAAACAGACTTTTACCCTCTGCTTCGCTCACAAAAGATACTTGACTCTGCAGGTTGCTTGCCTTCCTTTTCTGCAAAGCAAAGATCTTTTATAACCTGCTGTTGAATATTGATGTGAACAATATGTAGCGATATTACGCTCAGTAATCCGTGAAGTTTCTCTCCTCTGTGAAAGTTCTCTGTATAACCTCAATATGGTGTGCATGTGTTGTTTTAAAGCCTCCTGCTGTTTGAGCCTGTACCAGCAAATGTTCCAATAAAGCATAGTGTCAAATGGTCATGTATCACTACCACTGATCAGTCTTTTCCTCTTTGTAAAAACTTTGGAGGTGAAATGTTGCAGATCAAGTGTCAACCATCGACAAACAACTTGAAAATACAGTAGAGTTGTGTACTCTTTTCATCTTTTAATCTATTGATCGTGTGTTATGTTGCCTATTTAGATACAGAAGACACAAGAAGGCAAACGGACAGACAACGCAACAATACAGATTTGTTTTCCATCAAAAGCCAACCTGTTTTTAACTTTCCAACAAAAAATGTAGCCATGTCGCCACTGGGCCTGAATGCTATGGGTGGCATCCTTGAAATACGTGGCTTTCAAATGTGTTGCTCTTAAGCAACATGCCTGTGTGGGCCCACAAAAGCAAAAACAAACCAAATGGCTGGGCAGCACTGGACAGTGCAACACAAAACTACCGTGTGCCATGTCGTTACCTTACTATAGTCAGCCACTTCCAGGAGTTTTATAAACAGGAAAAGGCAGTCTTTCCAAGTAACTCTTCCCCAACAACTTTGCTTCCAAAACTGTGTGAGAAACGGAGACTTCCACGTTTGAAAGCTCCAAAAATGGCTTCACCTAACGACCTCAACCTTACCTTTTCTCCACAGCTACTACAACTGGAAGACACAGGTGTCCACGTCCAACTCCAGCCCCAACTTGGAGGTGATTTATGACAGTCCTGATGGCCTTCTCTTCAAGAACAAGAGGGACAAAAAGATCCTGAAAGTGGACCCCATGGTAGGTCTGTGTTATTGTTGTTGTCTTGCTTTGTTTTGAAGCCACATGGAGACAAATGGTACTTTTAATTAGATGAGTTCACCTGTTCATGGCTGTAAAAATGTTCCAGGAAAGCAAAATGGCCATAGGGCTTAAACCTCTTTTCAAAGCCTTTTTTCTGCACCAGGGACTTGTTTAAAAACAACTGCTGTTGTCGTGGCTCAGGTGACTAACTTTCCATGTACCAACAGCATCCTGTTTGTCTCACATGGAATTTTGTTGCATTCAGGGCCTCTATTGTCCCCTATTATCTATGTTTTTAAACCATCAAAAGCAAAAATATAGATTTTTTTACTTCTCTTCCAACTTGATGAACCTCAGATATCAGACACATTGATTTTCAGAGCAAATCAGTCGCAAAGACTGAGGGAGAGGGAGAAATCAATGGGAGGGGAAGATATTTGCTTTCCACCTGCACAAAGAATGGAGGATCAAGAGGTCGAGACAGGTGCTTCCTCAACACTCAGAGCCTGACGAAGGCCCAGGAAGAATAACTACTGACAGCTTGTGTTTTTTTTTCCTCTCCAGTTCCCCTCTGCTGGGGGGTTGGGAAGTAGTTGGTGTGGGGCTGAACTATTTTGAAATTGCAGACAGAGCTGTGGGGACTGCGTTTTTGAGGCTAAGCGCCAAAATGGCAGCACAGTGTTCTAGCTGCGGTCGAGCACCGCCCCGACCAGGCTGTCTATTAAAAACACAAGCGAAGGCAAAGGAAGCCAGACACAGCAAACCACCCGTGTGCCCAAAGCCCAGCTCAGCTCAGCTCAGCCCAGATTGGCTCGGCATGGAGCAGCAAAGAGGAACCGTCCGGCTTTTAACCCAATATGAGCTCACAGATCTACAGCAGAGCCTTCCAAAATCAAGACTCATGTCAACTCATTTTGAATGGTTTGTTTGTTTTTCCTGCCTTTATCTTACCATGACCACTTCTTCTATCTGAGCCAGAAAGTGGGTTATGGGGTGGAGGGTTTGTCACATCTGAGTTATGACAATGGCTGGATTCTGTCTGCGCAAAAGTCACTTGGATGACGCAAGTGATAATGACACATTTTGGTTTCCGTAAAAATAGATGCTTATTATTTAGCACCTAGCATTTCCCATATGTCTGTGAAGTTGTTTTTTATTGGCCTATTTTTTATTGAAGCTCTTTTGAACTTGCGAAGGAAGATGGCCTCACTTATTAGGACACCCACAAGTGTGTTTGAGGTAAAAGTGTAAATTGAGTGTAATGGTTGGCTATGGATCCACTCCCACTGGAAGCTTTTGACACACTTAGCCTTGAATAAATGCTCCCAGCTGGTAGTGGCTTCACATCTTAGTGGTGGGGCCATGTCACATTTGATCTTGGAAAATGAACAATTGCAGTCACTATCAAATCATGTTGCACTTGGCCTCTCCTTTAATATACCTCTTACTAAGAAGAGATGTGTTATGGGTATCTGAGGTTGTTTTTAATTACTAGCAGACTTTATCTGTGGCAGCTTTCACATTGTAAACCATTTTAAACAGTGAGAGATATTTTTATATTAATACTGGCAGTCTGGCCTCACCTCTCTGGAATCAGGGGGTTGTTTGTGAAAGCAAAAATCTGTAGCTTAAGTTACTTAAAAGCGTACTTATTTCAAGCAAAACATGATCTTTTTTTCTAACCCTGAGTAGTTTTGTTGCCCAAACCCACAAGATGACCGAGAGACAAAACTATGAGAGATGGGATCACGTCAAAAGGGAGAAGTATTGTCATGTCATTGTTCAAAACCCACTAAAACTCAGCAGCAATTCTGTAGCTGTATGTAGATTTTAGCCTCTTTTAGCTCATAGTCCTCAGTCATACACTGCATGGTTGAGTCTTTCGGCTCCTATTAACCTCATTAACAAGCTTGGATGTGTAATGTCTGCTCAACAATAAATAGCAGACAGAGATGATAGCAACTACAGTAGATAGCAAAATACAGTACAGTATATGAAACAGTGTTAAAGAGGTGATGTGCACACCACTTCTCAACAAGGCGTTGAGCACACCTGGGTGGCAAGCAACTGATTGATTCAACACCTGTCGGGAGCAATGTTTGGAGAAGAAAAAATGTTTTATAGAGTTTATATACAAGTATATAAGAAGCAGCCACACAAATCTGCTGGCATGTTGAACAAGCAACAAAGCCTGTGCTAACATCTAGAGAGACTCTCTGCATCGAAGAGGTCAAAAATTGCAAAGTTGCTTTTAAAACCTCACATATCTTTTTTTAGAAGCTCTGTGGAAATTGGCATTCTGCATGCACCTCTGTAGATTGTAAATAACTGTCCTAACAAGCCCTCCTAACTGCTCTAACTCTGTGCTGGTTCCAGTCTGGTCCGGATGAGGACACCATCAGGACCTTCCTACAGTCGGACCTCTACATCCATGTCGTCATCTACGACCACAACATCAGGACAGTCTGAGCTTCGCAGGCTTCTGCCAACACATTCATACATATGGCACATATTGGAGAGCACTGGAAGCCTCTAATTTGACCGAGCTGCTGTAGTTGCACCATCACTTAAACTGTTGCCCTATCATGCGTGCCATCTGGGTGGAGGTGCTGCAGTGGAAAAAAAGCCTTTAAACTAAGGATTCCCAGAGGAAGAAGTGAACAGACAAGTATCACAACTTTTTTTGCAAATAACCTGAGCTCCAATGAAGATAAAATATCATTTGAATGTAAAGTTATTTGGCCTTAGATTATTCTTTCTTCCACTCAGTGAAGACATAGTTTGACTCTGTTTGTTTGGCATTCCCTGAAGGAGTGGAACCTGTTCGAGGACCCCAGGCTCGTCCCGTTGTTTGGCCTGGCATGTTTTGGGCTGTTTGTCTAAACAAATTAAAGGCATAAGAGCTTTGAAAGATGACAGGGTTGCTTTTATGTCCTCCCCCAGGCTGCGGTAGCTCCAATTGGACTGGAAGAATGGGTAATGGGCTTAAAGCATTCCGCATGTTCCCAGATGCAAGGCACACTTTACAGACATCAAAGTGCTCTATCATTTACATATTAGTCACTCACTATGGCATTTTTTAATGGAAGACAACTCTACAAATAAACTGCTTTAGGAATTATTTAAGAGGTGCAAAAGACATTGCAGCTTGCTCGCTTTTGATATCTTGATTTTTTTTTGCATTTGTTATTGAAACACATGGTAAAAATCAGCCCCGCCACAAGTAAAGTTATCTATAAGCTAACAAATTACAGGGTCTTTGTTATTTCTTCATAAATTAGTTTTCTGTAGATTTTGCAGACATATAAGGAAATGTCCTGCACATGTAGCAGCTCTGTAGAGGCATTTATGGACAGTAATAGCCATGGAGCACTGCATGCACTTTTATACATGCATTAACTTTTGACTCAGCAATACACGTTTCCACCGCTCTTTTAAGTGCTACCCAAAAAAGTTAAGCGAAACTGAAAATATAAAATATAGACAGAAACTCCTGTCTGGATGAGCATTTGAATGAAGAAGAACAACAATTCCAGTCTATAAAAGAATAATTCGTCATGTTTGAGGAGAAATATGCTAATGTACTTTCTGAGAGTTGACGAGTGTCTCTCATGTCTGTGTGGTAACTATGAAAATACAGCCAGATGCAGCTTAGCTCAGCTTAGCTTAGCATAAAGACTGGAAACGAGGTAACGGCCTCTCTAAAGGTAATAACATCCATCCACCAGCACCTCTCAAGCTCAATAATTAGCATAGAATAGAATAGAATAGAATTACTTTATTGATCCCAACTTGGGAAATTACTGAAGCATGTTATATCTTGTTTAATCCGAACAAAAACAAAGTTGTGGTTTCATAGGTGTTTGAGCTGGACCTTCTTGGCTTCTCTGCCACTTTGAGTTTTTTTTTAACCTTTGGACAGAGCCAGACGCTAGGCTAGCTGCCTCCTGTCTATATAGAATGTCGGTCATGTCTAATGCATTGACAGAAGTATAGATTTCTGTCATCCAACTCTGCAGGAAAACACATCTCCTGAACAGTGTCTTTAAACTGACATAGTGGAAGCCGTACTTATCGTGCCATCATACTAATTCCCTCAGCATCCATTCAGCTGAAATTTATTTCTGAAAGTTACGAGGTTTTAAACAAATTTGTTAACTGTAACTCAAACCTCTAATGTCCCTCAGCCACCCAGTTAGCAGAGCAGTCTTCCACTGGCTGCATCTGTTTGTCTGTTTTGACTGAATTGGACCATGTTGGGCTCATTGAAACAATATGTGTGGTGACACAGGGATGTGGGTTTTGGTTCTGTAAAAGCAGGGGTTTGGGGAATGGGGGTCTGGTTTTGGGTTCTCTTCATCTGTGGGTTTTTTAAGAAGATCGGTTTCGTAGTGATGATGAACAAAGTTTGTTAATGTCTGCGGGAGTTTGGGATTTTTAATTTCATGTTCTCCTTCCCTGATGTGTTTTTGTTGTGGTATGTCTTTAAAAATACATATTCTTAAATATCTATTCATAGCTGTTCATGTCAAAACGGCTCTGAAAAATGGGTTAGTCTTTGCTGTTGTCACAGTAACACTAACTGAACTATAACAAGGATGGAGCACATTGAAATTTGGCAGAAGGAGTGTGTTGGGAATGTCATTTCCTCTCTGACTTCTTCCTAAAAAGCCAGGTCCACCTGACTATCTCACTATCTGCACTGCTTTGTTTTGTTTTTTTTTCTAAGAACTAAAAACCAGCCAGGTGGCAAATGAACATTTCACCCTCTGTTGGGTTTACAAGCCACAGCTCATTCATGTGGCCCGGTGACGGTGATGAAACAGCCCGCTCTGCTGAATGTGGCATCAGCCGCTCCAAACACATACCAATCAAAACAGCACATGTGCACATGAAAACTAGTCACTAAAATGCTGCTGGATTGACAAACAAACGAGCGTCGCTTATGAAACGTATCTCTGTGGAAGACCAGACCTCACCTGACACATCATGTATCTGTGAATACTAGTGATTACACAATAAAGTCTCATTTTAATTGGTCATATCCCTCTTCATTTATTTTACTGGGCTTTTAAGCTGTTGGGGTTTTAACTGAAGCATGGTTTTATTAGTTGGAAGCCTAATATACACAACATGTGACAAAGGGGTGGATTCAGGCTAAACTGGGCTGTAGACAGGCGACGCACTATTCAGTCTTCTGTATGTAACAAGCTCAATTTCACTCACAAAATGATAATCTGTATCAAAAACTCATCCTCTCTTACCTCCAATTTCTGAAGAAACTTTTTCTAACATTCACAATAAAAAATAGAGAAAATTCTTAATGAATTGAAGTAAACGGGGGCAATGTTTAACAGCAAAACTATATCAAAATGTCTTTTTACAAACTCACTCAGTATAATCCATGTCTTGTTTATCCAGTCCAAAACCTGAATTTTTAAAACATTTCCGCATACTTAGTCTCATTCTTATGCAGATGGAGTACTTGTCCTGATGAGTGTTTTGTCTTGAGTTATGATCTACGAGTTGTGTGCTAAATGTTTTGAGATAGGTGTACGGTTAAATACTTCTTTTTCTTCAATTCAAGACTTGTCTTTGTTTTTTGACTATCTGTTCACTGAGGAGGCATGGAAAAAAGTGTTATCATCAAGAATGAACAGTAATGAGGAACTGATGTACAAGTGGTCATTTTACAGGTGAAGTATTTCTTTTATTTCATGTGGCTTAGCCTGTCTTATCACGGGTTTGTCATTTTGTGTATGACATGTTATCAGCAACATTTGAGCTGATGGATGGCAACAAGGCCATTCAAAAGAGCTTTACATAAATCGTTAAAAGCATCATGTGCTAAAGTATAAGCTAAGACATTTCTAAAATACAGAAAGAATAAAAATGACACTGCAGTGTGAGAACATAAACAAAACAGGCAAGCTCTGTATTAACACAAATTTGAAGCAAACATAATGAAACCATGACATAATGTCTAAAAGATGACAGTGTTGACACAAGGTTTTGATGGCTGCAGCTATTTCAAGTTTACGTGCTTTATAACTGTATAGTGGAACCTGCCAGCAGGTGTAAAGCATTCACATCTATCAACCCATGAGGGCAACTTGACCATCATTTGATCAGTAACAACATTAAGTGTTGTAATTACAGTGCCCTTTTGTGATTTGATCCAAAAAAACTTCATGGTACTGGAACCAAATGTCCAAAGTTAAGGTCAAGGCTTATTTTCTGTCTCCTTTATGTCTTTTACTGTGCTGGTCAGATAAAATGTACCGATTGATTGATTATTCTGAGTTGATCCAGTCAGGTTCTTGCTGCCTTCACTCTACTGCAGCTCTACTGTTGTTTAAATTGATTCTCTCCTGTCCATCTCCTCCCATCTGAGCGGGTTCAATCCGTTCAATGTGTTGACTGCTATGAAGGATATGGCATGCTAATATTATTGCCATCAGATGTCCAAGGGCGGGGAAATGCCCTAATCATTTCCTCCCGAGTGCCCCTGAAAGAGAAGCCCAGTGGCGGAGGCGGTGTTTAAACCCCGCCTGGATGGGATGTTCTGGGGGGGACGGTGGGGATGAGGTGGAGGCACAGTACAGCATCCGGATCGGACCGTGATGGTACAGGATGTGTGTGCTTAACTCCATTGAACTAAACTAAATAGGGGAGAGAGCCTTTAATACCAACAATAAGCCGCCTCATTCAGCAGCGCGGCCCAGACGCACAGCTCTGCGGAGCAGAAATTACGCACGGAGGGGCTGCTCTGTGGCAGCAGCTTAGATATTCAAATAAATCCAATAAATCGGCGGAATGCCCTGTTTAATAATAATATTTTTAAATATCCGTCTCGAAACAACTGGCAAAACAGCCTCATCCAGCTCCTGATAACATTAGATAGTTTGTCCCCAGCCTGAATGTGCGTAAAAGTATCCTGAACAGGAAACTCTCTCTCTCTCTCTCTCTCTCTCTCAGTGTGTGTGTGTATGCGTGTGTGTGTGAGAGAGAGGAATACCCAGCTGGTCCCACAAGTCCTATAATACCAAGCACAACACGCTTTACCTTCAATGAAAGCTGAGACGAGGGGGGGACGGTTAGTTGCTGGTCCTGAAATCAACTCAGTGCTCGGATACAAAACCAAGAGCGTCGCTTTTTTAGCTGCTTAGTTCCATCACACCTTCTGCTGCGCGCCGGAACTTTTATCATTGTGACTGTAGCTCGTTCAGACCTGCAGCTTGGATAACACGCTCTTATTACAATTTTTATTCTTCTTACCCATCTTCCTCCCTTGCTGTGACTGCTGTCAAAGGTGATGGTATCATTTTCCAAGAGGGGACTCCTCGGGTGATGATATGTCTTTTTGGAGATAGGGACCACTTTTGGAAACGTGCTATAAGTTTTCCACAACTTTTTTTTAGGTTTCTGCTGCTACCTTCGCTTTGGCTCGAACATGGCTCTCTACTCTCGGCTTGTGGTCGTGCTGCTTTACGGATGGAGTTATCTGTGCGTTGGATACTGCGCGATGCTGAAAACGGACAGTTTCCCCGACAAACGAGATGTGGATTTTACGCATAAAAAGCACCCCGCTAAAGACGACCAGGATCTGCTTTTACAGGATACAATGACGGAACACATGCAGATGCTTTACACGAAGTACAACCAAGCTGGATTTCCCTTCAAGGACGGCAACACTGTCCGCAGTTTCAAAGCGCACTGGGGTAGGTATCCAAAGTTTTACGCATGTTTGCAACACGGAATTCAGCCTCTTTAGACAGGGCACACGTACTCTCATTGTTGTATACATTTTGATAAAGCTAAACTCTAACGGGCAACGTCTTTCTGCCCGGCTTAGTTTTGGATTCATGCGCACAAGTTTCCCCAAGTGCGCCGAACTGAGTTTACAGAGCGTGTGCGCAATTTAGGCATATTAAAAAAAACTCATTCCAGTATGAGCATGTTTACTATCCACATTTCGATTTTGATCATGAAATAAGCAGCGTGAAAAGCTGTGCTATTCGTGTGCTGGTCGATTAAGCTGAAACTGAGATACACCTGTTGATCCAGTCATGACTGGTGTTCAACCTGTTGCCCTAACCCTGCGCCACGAGCAGAGATTGCAGATATGTGCATGGAAAATCCACTCCTGGCACACGGAGTTTCCTCACCTTCAGATTTGAGTGTCAGATAGTCCAGATAGATTCTCCCTCGAGCCAACATCTGGCAGCTGCCCAGCCTGCATGTGTTGAGGCAGGATTGGATGGTTTTCACTGCAGTGAATTTTTGCATTTAAGATGCTTTGATTAGAGTTTTCTCCTTGTAACTTCACTCTTTTAAGCTCTAAATTGTTTACAGTCCGTGCTGTGTTATTATCACTTGGAAGTGTGCACTATTAAAGACGACCGGTTTCCCCACAGGCTGAAAGTTTGGTAGATTGTACTGCCTCCTATCGTCTAGAAGCTGTACATGTCACAGCATGTAAAGTGCTGCTTCACCCAGATTACAAACACATTTTCTCATCCCACAGTGGTGTCTAGCCATACACCTTTTATTTGCCCAGGAGATATTTTGAGATCTTTCTTTTCCTATCACACAACAGTGGCGATGAGTTGAAATAGTATATTTAAATTACTGTAGATTTGAATGCAATATTTTTTTTCTAGAAAGTGTTTCCTGGGTAACATGGATGATTCCACAGACCTCTCCATTGAAGGTTTTTACTCAAACTATTATTGGTGAATTATCCAGAATATTGGGGCGAAGAAAAATATTTCTTAACAATCTGCATGGCTGGAAAATACTTAAATAAAGCATTATTATGATCCTTATTGTGTATGTAATGAATACAGGGAAGTTAGTTTGTTTTTGATGTCTGCTACAGCTGTTGTGTAAATGATTATTCATTATATACACAGGTACAATAAACAAGAAGCAGCTGCAGATTTTCAATCTCACCTCCCTCACCAAGTCAGAAGATGTTCTCTCTGCTACTCTACATTATTACATCGGAGACCTTCAGAACAGCACCCAGGGCTGCTCCAGGTCCAAAAGCTGTGCTCGCCACGGCCCCCGGAGACACAACCACATCCACATGGTCATCTGGAGTTTCGCCTCTGTGGATAACAAGATAAGGACTCTAGGACACTTTCGGATCAACGTGTCCACCCTCTACAGAGACTTTATATCTTGGCAGTGGAAGGACATAACTCGCGTGGTCAATCAGGCCAAACACCACGACGAGCTGCTCATCGGCATCGATGTGGCTTCACAGGGGCCCCAGCCGTGGAAGAAGCTCCTGTCAGACCGCTCACCATACATCCTGGTCTATGCCAATGACTCTGCCATTTCAGAACCTGAAAGCGTGGTAGCCACCTTGCAGAGGCACCACTCGGTGGGAGGAGAGGGCTCCATTTCGCACAGCTTCCAAAAACTGGGACTGCGTGAGCGAAACAACACTGAGCAACCGCAGCCGAGACACAAGCGCTCGGTGAACGTTCTGCTCCCATTGCAAAATAACGAGCTTCCCGGGCCCGAGTATCCATACCAAACGACCGGGTGGGATGAGGCGAGCCCATACGAACCTTTTGAAAACAAGCAGGCCCGTCGGCCACGTAAAAAGACACGCAAGAATCAGCGGCACAAGATGCCGCTGCTGCAATTCGACGAGCAGACGATTAAAAAGGCCCGGAAGAAGCAGTGGAACGAGCCTAGGAACTGTGCTAGGAGATACCTGAAAGTGGACTTCGCTGACATTGGATGGAGTGAGTGGATTATATCACCCAAGTCGTTTGATGCCTACTACTGCTCAGGGTCCTGCCAATTCCCCATGCCCAAGGTGAGAATCTTGTTTTTCTCTAATTGTTGTCAACCTGAAGGTCAGGAAAGTATTGCTTTTAAAGCACAAAAAATACAAGTAGGAACATGGAAGTGGACATGTGTCCCCTTTAAATTTGAAGTTTCATACCTTCTTAACCTGTTTTGTCAGTTACAGTTACATTCATCTAAATGTGTTTTTGATGCTCAGGTTCAGATAAGATTCATATGCACGCAGAACTCAACATAAAGTACATAGTGTTTCTTAGCCAGTACGGTATATATTCTGTAGATAAAACAGACTGTGAGCCATCATTGCATCAAGCCATGATGCTTTCAATCACTATTGCTGTTACTGTTCTGTACTATGCACACATGGCTAACATTATGTGCTAACATCTGTATTATATTGTAGATGATAACTGAAAACTGACATCTGCTTTAACCTTCAACTGTCAGGATAAACTAGTTACAGTGTTATCTCCTACTTTTATCCCCTACAGTATATCTTAAGGTAATGTAAGTCTTTGATGGTATGCCTCAGAGCAACATTTATTTAATAAAGGTTAGTCCAAAGAGAAGTCCTCCTTTACTAAACATGCAGTAAAAGTGTTCAAACTGCAGATCATGTAATTTAAATGTCTTTGTAACAAAAAGTGTAAAAGTAACCTTGCACACTTGTCCAACTTGCTGAGAAACAGGTGGCTGGACCATACATCTTTATAAACGTTATAACCACGCTCAAGGAAAATGCACAAGAACCTTTAAGGAAACAAAGAAAAATAAGTGAGATAAATCAAGAAACTTGTGTTTCAACCGATGTTAACTATCGACTCCCCTCCTAACTTGTGGCCCCGGTGACAAGATAACATCACAGGTATTTTAAACATGGCCGGAATGCTCGAGATCCATCCACTTAATTCATTACCTCGGAGTCGCCGGCCTTTGTAGTAGGGCGTAATTAGTCCCAGAAGTTGGGCCTAGGGCAACCCCCTCCCTCTCCTGCAGGGTTACTGCCTGAGATCCTGTGATGTTGTTTCTCCTCTGTCAGCCTCACGTTTTAGACGCTGCTAAATAGTGACTATTAAAAGGTGCCCTGTCACTTATTGGATCCTGCCAAGACATGAAGGAGGTGATGAGGTGTGTTAACCGCCAGAGATAGAGCCCTCACTTTTTGATCTACCTGCAGCTGCTCGTTGGACTCACCTGAA
This sequence comes from Synanceia verrucosa, assembly GCA_029721515.1. Classification (NCBI taxonomy): domain Eukaryota; kingdom Metazoa; phylum Chordata; class Actinopteri; order Perciformes; family Synanceiidae; genus Synanceia; species Synanceia verrucosa. The sequence continues at coordinate 12,306,450 of CM056551.1, read as the reverse complement.
AATGTTCTGTTAATTGTGTGTCATGTCAAACCTGTCTCCTGCAAAATCATGTTCACATGCAACTAAACTGCATTCTCAGTTATGAACAGTTAAATACATGGCTAGGTTTAGTACAACATCATGATTTGGCTTAAAATAAGGTTATTTCAGTTTCAGTTTCATAAATTAAAATGAGTAAGCATCATTGGATCGACCCATGGAACTATGTAATCTGAAGGATAAATGCTATAACACAAAGAGCTACAAGAAAAGACGCTCTCCAAGACTCTAAATGGAAAGTTCTGGTATGTTACAACTACAATTTCCCCTGATTATGAAAGCCCTGTACTACTATCAAGATTAACTAAACCACTTCATGTGGAGGTGAAACAAAAAGAGAAAATACCTGAAATTATAAATCCTCATTTTACAACGTTGGCAGTTACCAAGTAGAACTAGAACTCGATAGCAATGAACAAATGTGGTTAAAAGTATTTCACAGCATGAAATGATTGTGGTATAGTCTTCTCTGGATACCTAAAATCCTATTAAATGACTTTGTGCCTTTGCTTTAGGCCCTGAAGCCCTCGAACCACGCCACCATCCAGAGCATAGTGCGAGCAGTGGGCGTCGTCCCAGGCATCCCTGAGCCATGCTGCGTCCCCGAGAAGATGTCCTCCCTCAGCATCCTCTTCTTTGATGAGGACAAGAACGTGGTGCTCAAAGTGTACCCCAACATGACTGTAGATTCTTGTGCCTGCAGATAGTTATTATTTCTCCTTCAATGTCTCTTCATGTAAAACTCATGTCATACAGAAAAGAAAAAAAAATCCACACATGCGGCCAAAACGACACTCTTTCCTCTTGTTCCTTCAGTCTTCCAGTCATTCACTCACAACAAACACCCGCTGAACGCAGCTTCCTTTTTGCACTGGAGAGTACCTGCCTGTTGTTCCAGGTGAAGAGGAGTGCGGTCTGTTCATGGGAAGCATTGGGTCGTCTGAGTTGTTGTCGTGGAACACAACTGGGATGGAAAATCAAATCTCCATGTCTTTATTATCACTGCTCAGTTATCTGCTGGACAACATCAGGGTGAAAGAATCATAAACTCACTATCAAGATTCATAAAATAGAGATCGAGGCACAAGAGAGACAAGAACTGAAGGAAATATCACTTTTCAGGAAAACAATTATCTCATTTTGAACTGAAGCCTCCTTCTCATCTTTCTCTTCTTCATAGCTTGACGTTGTCTTCGGTCACCTATGCTCGCACTTGCATGGTTTTCGTTACTATTTGTTTGTATTTATGTCTGTACTATCACTGTGTTTAGTCACTATATGAGAAGTTATTGTATAATTATTGGCTTGGCTGCTATAGAGAGATATATTAGGTTCCAAAGCCAGACTTGTGATGTAGACGGTACAGTAGATAGCCGTACATATTTGTGTTTGAGATCACTGCTCCGTTGTTGTACAGAAGCCACATTTGAAGAGTTTATTATATGCAGAAGTGTAAGCTACTTTTCAGTTTATTAACAGTTCGCAGGAAGAATGGGGAGTTTCAGAGGAGAGCCATTATACCATCACCAGGAAAATGTGGCTTTTGCAAGATAAAGGGATATCAAAAGGAGACTCCAGTGTCACCATGTTTATTACAAAGACACTCAATGCTTGTGTGAAGTTTTGAAACCCTTGTTGGACCTCAGAAAGAAATCGTATAAGCCGTAAGATGTCAGGGTGAATCTGTTTGTTTTTGGCATTGTTGAAGTTCAGAACTTTACATTCTGTTTAGAATTATGTATCATATTTACAGCATAGAATGACATTTATGAAGAAATGCTATTAGTGTCAGAATACTTCTAAACATCTGTTTTTATCAACTAAGGTATCAAAAAAGTCAGTATCAAGTGCTGGTCTGGAATCAGTTTTCCATACAAAAAAAAAGATTTTCTTTTGTGTTTTCAGCTCCCAAAAGTAGTTTACAATAAATGGGGTCCTCTGGTGGTAATGACAGCTCAGATAATGTTTTTGCTAATATTCAAATAGAAAAATTTGCTGGGCATTATGTGCCAGAGTGCCTCGAAGTTCTCGTCAGGTTTTCAAATTCCCATCTTAAAATAAAAAAAATGAATGTGATGAGTTCTGCATGATATATTGAATGATGAGATGAGATCTCATCTGTTATCCCGACTCACATAATATTTCAGAATAGAGTAGTTTTTACATAAATCATCAGGGGGGTAGGATTTGATGTGCTTTGTGTCAGTCAGGTCAACAATGAACAACATGGCACACCAGGAGGAGCAGGTAACGTAATGTTGGGTTAGGTTGTGCATTTTTGTCAGACTTCACAAAACCAAATATTTATTTAGAGAGACTGAAATATAGCAGCAAACTTTTTTTCTGTAGACTTGTACATTGTTTTGTATATAGCTCACAATATGTTGATGACATTCTAATGTCTCTTTGAGATAGAAGTGCCTTTTGAATGGGTGGATTTCTGCTTTTCAACACGTTAAATGCGATTCATCGTCTGTTCAGAGAGGCTTCAGAGAACTGAGCTCAGTTTGCAACAAAGCTGAAGTCAAAGCAAGCAGTTTTTTATAGTACAAATTATCCTGCAATGATTGAACATAGTGCATATTCTTTTGACAAATATGAGCGCCAGTGGAATTTACTCTAAAATTTCATATAATTCATATTTTGATATTTCAGAGACATTTATTTTGTGTCAATATCTAAGGGCAGATTTTTTTAACTTTATATATTTTGTACTGAAAGTTTTGTGCTTCCTCATCATGTGCTGATACAGATTTTATCAGTGGCTTCCTCCAGATATACCAGAACAATACATGACAACAAGTTGTTTTTGGGGCCTTTCCTTTTGCTGCGTTTGAGACTGAACCGGTTTTTAAACTTCACTGTTGTCTTTTGGAGTGCAAATGTCAAAGACTCTTATATAGTTCAGTATATCTGCAGTTTACTTCATTGTTCAAACCTATCTTGTAAATGTATGCTGTAGGTAAAAAAAATAAATGCTTGTACAATAAGCTTCATAAAATATATTTGTATATGGAAATGACCTTTTAACATTCATCTATTTATTTTCTGTATGTTGCATATCTTGTACAGGTGTGGTCTGGGAATGGGGGACCGAAGCTCTGACATGCTGATGGTCTTTATATCTGTGATGGACATTTGTCACTACTGATGTGAAAGTGTGGTGAACTGTTTAAAGGTCTCCCTCCTCTGAGCTCAGACCATCCTCCAGCGCATTCAAAGAAATGAATAAAAGTATGCAAGACTGAGATCCACCAAGGATTTTTTTTTTTTGTTTCTAAGCCTGAAGCTTTCAAAAGGTTGTGGCACAAAATAACACTAAAAAATGTTGTCTCTCCCTCCCTTAGCTCTTTTGCACCCTTTAGTCACTCCCCCAAAAAAGTCATTTCTATTTTATGCACAGGTGAATTTTATATTTTGTAGGACTGCACACATGTAGTGGTTAGCACTGTCGCCTCACAGCAAAAAGGTACCAGGTTCGATTCCCGGGCCCGGGGCCTTTCTGTGTGGAGTTTGCATGTTCTCCCAGTGTCTGGGTGGGTTCTCTCCGGGTACTCCGGCTTCCTCCCAACATCCAAAAACATGCATGGGGATTAGGTTAATAGGGTAATTTAAATTGACCGTAGGTGTGAATGTGAGTGTGAGTGGTTGTCTGTCTCTATGTGTCCTGTGATGAACTGGAGACTTGTCCAGGGTGTACCCTGGCTTTCACCCTAAGACAGCTGGGATAAGCTCCAGCCCCCCCAAGACACTATGTGAGGATAAGTGGTAGAAAATGGATGGATGCACTTGACTCAGGCAGTTTCAGAAAGTGCCGTTTTATGTGTGTCATGAAAGAAAACACCTAGAATTATATGCACAAATTGTAGGCTTTGGTTAAAATCATGTAAATGCTGAGATATAGACTCAGAGACATTTGATATCTTGTAGCTAACAGTGAGCACAGGGTCTTTATCAATTCTGAGGCTTTGAACAGTTAGGTTTGGTGCTTTCAATCCAGTCCTCAAAAACGTTGGTAGGGACATGTCCCTCAGTCCATGTGGAAACCTACACCCTTAGTTACGTTTCTGTTTTTGTAAAACTTTATTTTTAGGTGCAGCTCAGTCACAAATACACACAAATGAAGCAACAGGCCATTCTGGTGGCAGACATTGCAACTTATCATTGCAGTAAAACCCTTGAACTGAAGCCCTAATCACAGATTTTTTTTCTGTATTTTTATAAGTAGGATGACTTGTGACTCACAGCCAATCAGATATATCAGAATATGGACGTCACCTCTTTTATAGTGGCTAACTGACTACGTTAGCAGCAAAATAAAATATGGATGACATCAACACATCTATACAGGTTGTTGTAAGTCTACTTGGAGAAGTAATGAATATAAATATAAATTTTTTTAATAATTTTTGTGAAAGTTGACTGTCAGGCCCCATAATGCATCTAATTAATGTTTGACAAGTCAAAATGTCCTCAGTGAGAAAGGCATGCACATATTGGTAAGGAAATAACGGTAATAATAATAGTCTATTGTGACATAAAGTAAAATTTTAATTGACCAATCTAAGAAAACTATTTGATTAAATTACAAAAAGTCAAATAAAAAAAGAAACTCTACCTGAAGCTGTATCCTGTATCCTTCTCAAAACATTTCAGGTGCTTCCATACACAGACGTTATCACACACTGTATATACTGCACACACACACATTGACTGCTCAACATGTACTGTATATGTGAGATTTACAAAATACACTCACACAGTTGTTCAGGTTTACATATCGGTTGTATAAATTGTGTATTTTTGATGTTTGTGCTTTACAGTATATACATAGACACGACAGTTGATTTACTGTAAACCTCAAGTGTTTAAAAATGGAAAATACATATAGTTCGTTGATCTCTAAGCTCCTCATAGTTAATCCTGAAGGTTTTCTGTTCGCTTTGGCTGCTTTGCTTCTCCTCCTCACATCATTGGCGCCTCCAACCGAGCAGAACGTCCCGTTCTTAAGAAGTTGTGAACCACAGAGTTGACGCTGCTTATAAGGTAAATATTTCTTCGCCCTGCTGCCGGATGCTCACACTCTATAATTTACAGTAGGTAGGGAAGGTGTTCATGGTTTCAAGGGTGTCTAGTTTGGCCGTTTTTTTGTTTGTTTTTTTCAGTGTCACCCCCACACCCCCACTCCTCAATAGCTGTAAACAAACTGCACATGTGATCACAAATTCACCTCAGCTGTAAGAAATAAGGACTTTGCAGCTGCATCACAAATCTCCACAACAACCACATCTGGAGCCCAGAGAAAGTGCAGCTGAAAATAATATTTTAGAGGTATATGTAAAAGATTATTAAATGGGCATGGATTGAGGAATGTAAAAGCCTAATAATGTAACACAGGACACTGATCTGTTTTAAAATGTACCCCTCCAAAGCGGTATGAGATGAAGCCTGCAGGCTAGCTCAGCAAAGCTAAAGCTGTAATCAATAAATCTATGAACTTAAAAATGACAGCAAAGATAAGAAATAGTGGATTTTTTTAAGGTGCTTCACTCTTGTCGTTGGTGCAGTATATGGTGACGTCTTGAACGTTTAAACACGAGCTTCACATGAGCTTTAATGCTAAATAACTGGAATAAACTAAAGCACATTAAAGGCCAAACATGAAACTTTGTCCTTGAGAATCCAAATGTTTCATGAATTCTAGTTGTTATGATTTTAGACCCAGTTACAGTGCAACTCCACAGTAACACATACATGTGTTATTTTTATGAATATCCAAACCATCTGAGGACTTGATCCGAACTGGCTTCCCACCCTCAAACACTGCCAGCTGTGTTTGATTTAGATGAGTGTCTGTTCAGTGCAGCTCACAGGGGCAGGTTGTGGAGAATGTCAGCAGTTTTTCAGTATAATGTGTTCTCACGTTAATGCTATGTCACCACTACTGTATCACTATTAATACTACATTATTGATTTGAAAAGAACAGTAAGAACAAGCTGGAGAATTATAACTATTACTGTTCATTTGTGTCAAGACGGCCAATCGTAAGTTCAGAAAGTAACCAGCTAACTGCATCTACTGTCACCAGAACCTGAGGACCTGCACCATGGCTGCAAGATGGGATGTGAGGTCATCTCAAAACCCACTTTGCACATCACATTTTGGTTGTTGGGATGCGCAAAGGAAGGACACTAATGGAAAGATGAAGCAGAATGTCTCAGAAGTCCATGTCCCAACCAGACAGCTCATCAGGAGGACTGTCCTCATCTGGAGGGTAGCTGTCAAAATGGCTGTGATCTGTTGGTCCTGTAAGCTGAAGAGAAGACAAGGAAGGAAAGAAGGGTGACAGTTTGTCAGCTGGTTCCTGTTTTATTTTGGTACTCACATCTCATTTCCTGCTCTGGTGTGTTCCCTGCCACGCTCTGTTTCTTTTCACCTGTCCCTTTATTGTCCTTCTTCCCTTGTGTGTTGGAGCTGTGTGCTTTGTCTGTGCCAGTTTGTCTTCAATGATTATGGATGTAGTACACCATCCTGTTATTTATGGCATACTGCTTTACTGTATGGATACAAATCGTATGGTAGTGTGGGCACTGGACTGCACAGTTTATGGATCTTTTTAGAGTATTTTGTTTACTGTTGTCTGACCTTTTAGACAACGCTGCTCCAAGACACACTCATGCAGAACTTAAAGGGATAAATCTATTGTGTGCTTTTCTGTCATAATATTTGCTTCATATTGGAACTTGCAAAGACTCATATTTCTACAAGTTCGTACTGTACTTTTCTCTGTACTTACTTCTCTTTTCAGTGGAGACGGTAACGTCCTCGCCTTCAGTCCCTCCCAGTTGAATCCATTAAACCATCTTCAGACACATTATGGATCACATAAAAATATGACTGTAAGTAAATCTGACTCTGCCAGCACAAATACCTAACAGACAAATGATTAAAATCAGAGCTTGAGCTGCTTTCCCTGACCCTGTGGATGTGTCAGTGTGACTGAGGAACGTTTAAGGTCAGCAACACATTTAAAGATAACAGCAAGCTGTAATATATAACTCTACTGTATACCGCTCTGTGTATTTCCCTTAGCCTTCAATTTCTCTTAAAAAAGCAAGTTCAGTGAAGAAAGACTGTATTAAGTCCAATAATATAATAAGCTTTTTGAATGTATTTGTGCTCTTGTATAGTGTGTTCAGAGATTACCTAATTGACACATTCGTAATGTTCAATCAGTGTTAATAGCTCGGCTGATCTTCCCACTGAGATCAGCCATGAAATGAGTCAGTCCCATCTTTACCTGTGCTTCTTGATGTCAGTTATTCCATTTTTGAGGTTGCCCAGTCGCTCTGAGGGATTTCGCCTGTAAAGTAGATCAGAGTGGGTAATTACTGTTTGGTTGGAGTTTATATTTTTATACTGGACATCAATATTTCTGAGTGTGACGCTGATCAGATAAATTCGAAGAACAGGCACACAGGCAGAGATTTCTTCCATTTTCGTGAAATATGTGGCTTTTAATTAAATTCAGAACTCAGTGGCTGAAAGATTTTCACATGGTCCACACCCATCTCAGATCAGGAGATGGAAACAGAAACAGGTCTTATCTTCTCTACACGTCAGGTCAGCCACTGTCATCAGATTCTCTTCTGATGTGGTTGAGTAAAAGTCGCAGTGGATTGTTGGATTTACTGGCTTCATTCTGGGTGTTGCTCTGCTACCCTGTGAGCTACCTGCACAGCTTGCGTATGAGGTCATCTGGTCTCTTGGTGATCTTCTTGGGGAAGTCCATCTTCTCGATTCCTTTCAAGATGAAGGTGTACGTCATCATCTGGTCACTTCCTGAGAATGGAGGACTGGAGTGGCGAGAAAAAAAGACAGAGATTGAATTTCTGTGATTTAGCTGATGTCTTTTCGGCGGTGCTCTATTCAAGTCAGCAAACAATAATTACTGCAAATCAGGAAGGAGATTGAAGTGATAACCAGAAGAGGAATGATTATAAGGTGCTTAACTCCAAGAAAGCCTTGCTGCAGACTGGAAGCACAGATTACTGACCTGCCAGTGAGCAGCTCAAACACCAGGATGCCCAGAGACCAGAAGTCCACACTGAAGTTGTGGCCTTTGTTGAGGATGATCTCAGGGGCCACGTACTCTGGAGTCCCGCAGAACGTCCAGGTCTTTTGGCCACATCTCATCTTCTTGGCAAAACCAAAGTCAACCTTAGAAGGCAGAGCCATAAAAATACTTCAATGCATTTAGAAATAATCACTAACGTTAGGAGCCTTTGTGATCTTTGTTTTTATTTAATGCTTATTGGCTTATTGTCTCTCTATGGAGCACATAATGTACAAATAAACATGATGTTCCCTCAGCTCTATGTTCACTCAGATCACTACCTGAGTACCAAAACCTCAATAGTCCAAAAATGTCCCATTGTTCTGAATCACTCCAAAAATACACACTCACCCTACGACAAAGGCCTCATCCACTCTATTCTGCCTCTGACTGGCTTATCCTGATATTCATATCCTAACCATAACCAACCTAACCAACAATGGCAATGAGTACTATAGCCACTCAGAGGGTGGATCATGTTAACAATGAAGTCACACTGTATAATAATTAGTTATGTATTTACTCCCTGTTGTTGCGGGGAGAGTGTGTGTTTTCGGACAAACAGGCTCACGGTCCAATGAGCAGTTTCCTCTCCTGTCTGTCTGTCTGTCTGACAGACACATTGATAGCACAATCTCTCAAACTTAAGACTTAAACATGACCAAGGATGATGCTGAGGAAAAATAGGGCTGGACTTGAATGAAAAGGCTGACCTCACTGCGAGTAGCTCACCAGTTTGATGTATCCTTCCATATCCAGCATGAGATTCTCTGGCTTCAGGTCTCTGTAGAGGACACCCTTGCGATGGAGGTAATCGAAAGCCTCTGTGACGCAACCAACGCAGAATTTGGCAGTGGGCTCATCAAAACTCCCCCTAAAGACAAGAAAGAAAATATTTGAGAAAAAATCCCAGACGAAGCAGAGTCAGACCCTGCTCTGTTCAGGAGGCAGAGAGAAGCAGAGGTGGTCTCATTATACACAAATTCACCTGAACACAGGTCCATTGTTCATTAGATGGAAACCTTACAATAATACCACAACTTTATGCAGCAAGGCAGAAAAAAATGACAATGCAGAGGAAAGCATGGACCTCTAAATGCTGTGATTTTGTTGAAAGTGTATCAGCATTACTCCTACCTGTCTCTGAGCAAACTCCAAATCTCTCCACCTAGACAGGCCTCCAGCAGCATGTACACATACTTGTTATCCTTAAACGTGCGATACAGTCTGGAGTAAAAGAAGCACAGACAAGTTCAGCTTCAAATTGTAAAGTCTGAGTCTAATATAACATAATTTTCCTGGTAGCAAAATATTTAGGGTGCCTGATTTTCCTCAAATGTCTTTTTGTTTGATTCAATTATCACTGTAACAGTTACATTAAATAATCACGTGTCTTAAGAGTCCACATTAACTTGAATTTGGACCAGAAAAAGCATTACTCAGGCTTGATTTATTCTTATTAAACAGTAAACCACAAAACAGCAGGGAGAGAACTAACGATGCAAAACAGCTCATAAACAGTAAGCTGGATGCCTAAATTAATCAATGCAGCCCCAGTGGTTATTATTGGACTACACTATAATATAGTTTAAGACATCACTGCTGAAATTATTGCTTCATTTGTAGCTAATGTGATTTTAATTGACCCTGGTGGTAATGTTTTAGAGTAAATTGCTAATAGCAACCAAGGGGCATGAACAGATTCAATATCAACAGAGTGGATGTTCACTGCTCCTCCACCACACTGTCACCCCACATAGTCTTAAATCTTCACTTGGCTTACGTCAGTCTTGAAAACAGATTAGCAATATGAAGAGATGATGGTTCAAACACATGAAAAAAAGGGTCAATTTTATGCGTGAAGTGTATGAAGAGGAGGTCAACAGGAGGAGCGTTTCAGAAAGTGAAGAATGGTTTTAATATCTGTGTCTGTTCCGCTGCATAAAGTGAAACTGGTTCACCATAAGCTCACAAAAGGCAAAGAAAAGCCACTGCAGCAATATTTCATCACAAACAAACTACATTTTCGTAGCGGATGTCTTAATATCCCCCACCATTCTACCCTATTGAGAAGATGTAATCTGCTTGAGGCCTCAACTGTGATCTCATCAAAAACTAATAAGTGGTGCTCTGTTTTCCCAGACTAATGGAGCAGAGCTTCATCACGTGGGATAAAAAATGGAAATGGGTTTGGAGGCTGAGCTAGGGGACTGACTTGACAACGAATGGTGAGCGAGCCTCGGCGAGGATCTTCCTCTCTGAGTGGATGTGCTCCTGCTGCCTGTTGTCCACGACGTGCTTCTTCTTGATGACCTTTAGAGCGAAGGTGACGTCCTCGCCCTGCACCTTCACCTGCAGATGGAAAAGTCAGGGTGGCATGCCACAAGACAGACTTTTTACACTACTTTCACAGCAGGAACAATAGTCACATTTCTGCTGCAGTAATCCTGTTTATTCTGGCCATTACAAGAATCTTTTCAATATAAGTGAAGGGGACACAATCTACAATCCTTTCTCTCTGTGAGGACCAAGGTTATTATCGTTAACAGAAACAAACAAAACAACAAAAACAATAACTGAAAAAACATTTTTGTAAACTATAAAAAGAAAAAAACAATAACTAACTGAAACTGTATTGTGTGTTTACAAAACTAAAACGTATTGAAATTAAAAATGAGAATTCCTGTGTTTTCATCGTTTTGGACTGATGTGAAATCAACTGATTTTGCTCGAGCAATTTTACATGAGCAGGTGGCACCATACAGCCATACAGCACCTCACGGTGCCTCGCTTCTCACTGCTTCTCACTTTTCTTTTAATTACACACATTTTGCACATTTTGCCAGGTGGTTGTTTAACAGTGACTGAATACAGTTTTTAAAATATTATCTTTTGTTTTATTATATTGTAGTTAATCCTGCACCGGAGAAATAACCCAAAGTATGAAAAAAAAACTAAAACCAATCCTAAAACTACTAAAAAAAATAAAACTAACAAAAAAGCAATGCCACTCTAAAACATAATTAAAACTAACTGAATTAGAGAGAAAAAAAATAAAAATAAAACTAAACTATAAGGAAAAATCCACAACTATTATAACCTTGATAAGGGCATCCACCTATTTGAATTTAACCTGGAATTTGACACTGATCATCTTTCAACATAGCCAGTTCATCAATTTTATGCTTCAGTTCTGTTAAAAGATGTGACATGAGGCATCCATCTTTGGTTTTTTTTCACTTCTCATATATTTAAAGTTTTCACTACCTCCATATGCCTTTAAATCAGCATAGACACTGACAGCTAAACAAGTTGAACCACTCAAAGCATAAATGAAGAAAAGAAATAAGTGGCAATGACTTTTTTTATTAATTTCACTGATTCCCACAGCATTTTATTTTTTTGTTTGTTTTTTTTAGAGACTAAATAAATAATCAATAACAACCCGTGGATTCACGTCTCACCAGTTCCACTCGTCCAAAGCCGCCGACCCCGAGAGTCGCGACGACCTCCAGGTGATCGAAGGGCCTGGATGAAGGAAACACCGACACCATGTCCTTCAGCTGGATGACGTCTGGCGACAGCGGCTGACTCTGGTGGCGCGACAGTGACTTCCTGTGTAGAGACGAGAGGAGTGAGTTCATTTTAACCAAGCGATTACAGAGAAAGATTTCCAAACATGAGAAATGCAGGGTATGTTATGTTTATATTTAACACAGCTTTTCATTCACGGCACTGCACCTACTTGGCGTGTCTCTTCTTGTCGTCTCGATCGAGGGTTGCCACGTAGCCTTGGAGGTACTTCTGCAGCTCGTTGAAGGTGCCCACTGTCTGATTAAATGTCCTAGAAAAACAACAATCGCACACTCACAAACTTTAACTGGTTGACTGATGTGTCTCACTGAGATTGATTGACAGCTGTCAAAAAATAGCAAAACATCATGTTTTAGGTTTCCTAAGGAAGATCTAATTATGTAGCCCGCAGGCTAAGGCATAGCAGAACTGGCATTTTCATTATGATCATTTGACTGAAAAAACCTTGTGCGGTAAGTTCTAAGATTAAAAAAATCACCAAAACATAATGACCCCTTTGTGGGTCACAGCCCAAAACAGTCAAAACAATGCGTCTGTCCCGTTCTCATAAACTCTCTACCTTAGAGACACAGAGGGATGAATTTCATCAAATTTAGCACTAATGGGATGAACTGATTTGCTTTCAGTGCTCAAAAAGGTCAAGGTCACTGTGACCTCACAGAACATGTTTTTTTAGACTGACTAGATTAAAATGAAGCGGTGATGACATTTTGGACAGACATGGCTGTAAACTGCAACCTGACTAGTTTGTCTTTGATTTTTGTCTTGATTTTCTGACAGGTTGTTGAGATAGGCAGGTTGGTCTAAAGAGAGACAAAGACATGCTCTGGTTGTCCTAATAGCTGTAAAATGTGCTCCCTGACAGCCTGTAACACAGGGGGAAATACTTTTGTGTGCAGAAAGCAACAAATACTCACTCTCTATCGATGACAAGGCACTCCACCCCGTTCTCATCTGCAAGGATATTAGCTGACCTGACATCATCACTGAAAGAGACACACACATTTCTGACTCCTGCTGTTTTAATTATGATTTTAGCAGCTGATTACAGAGCATTTAATGAGACTACAGGTATATTAATGCAGTTAGAGAACAATGCCTTATTTTGCAGATTCACCAGAGGCCCTGTGAGTGTTTTTGTGGAGTTGCCTGGGTTCATTTGGGTGGATATTGATTGGTATAAACAGACATGCTTGGCTAATAAAACAGTGTTTCCACCAGAAAAACAAAAAGCAGACGCTGAGTAAAATGACATTGTGTGGTGTTTGCTTTCACCTTATAAGTGCTTTCTCTCCAAAGTAGTCTCCCTTCTGCAGGGTGTTGATGATCTGTGGCAGCTTGTGGGCCTCGGTGGTCTGGGTCACCTTCACCTGCACAACACACTCAGCTGGATCTCTAAAGCACATTTCACTCCCTCACATGTCCGGTTCTCTGCTGTAGCTTTTACAGGTGCTTTCAATTCTCTCCAAATATTTTTACATGCATTAAAAAAAAGTTTCAATCCCAAGAAATTAGAATAATTGACATATTCAGCTGTAGTAATGGGAACATGATGGCCATGAGTGATTGAGTGGCGTTGATGTTCTATATCCAGTATTTCTTGACAAGCTGTCAAAATAGACACATTCATTGTGAAAGGGTTTGAGTCTTTCAGAAAAACTACTCCAGCAGCCTGGATGTTGTGAAACTTTTCCTTAATTTGTGAGGCTTTAAAAACCAGTGGCCCACCCCGGTCGAGGTCAAACATCCCACTTGTGGCACCATCCTGCTGAAGAAATGCCTCGATGACATCACAGCTGTAACGGCCAGGGTGTGTTTTAGCTAAGTGTCTCGTTTGACCTCTGTGACCTTCACTTCCCCTGTTTTTCCTGGTGGCAGCCGCTCTCAGAGTTTATTCTCTCCCTGGTCGGGGACGGGAGGGGCAGTAGAGCCATTTCCTGTATTAGCCCTCTTTTCTCCCCAACAACATGTGTTCCTCTCTGGTTTGGTTAGCTTAGCGCTGTCTCACATCGGCTCATAATGGCATTTTGAGAGTCCCCTGTGGCCGACTCTGGCCCCTCTCCATCTCCCCTCGCTCCCCGGTGTCAGGTTGCTGACTTATCAGACGAGCGGGTGAGTCATAGACCCACAGCTCCCAGACTAACATACAGTTTGAACAACATATTGTTTTGTTGGACAAAACTGGTCTGCTGCCAGGGATCTAGGATCATTAGCATTATCAAGGAAAATATGTGTATTAAACTTGTCTTTTGACCTTTATTTCTATTGGTTATGATCATCTTTAAGCATGATTTCAGACATGCAGTCAGTCATACAACAATGTCCATTTGGGTTTCTAAAATACCTCATGTGAGTCAATGAATCAAAGAGGATTCTTAGCCATTGAATTGCCGATTTACTTGCATAACGGCGTACCTGCTATATTGATAATCCGTTTTGTTTGGAAACCAGAGGAAGAAGGTCAGTGGAAGTAAAAATGCTTTCAGTGTCCTGCGAGATTTAGGGAGACTAATGGTATTTCAGTAGCCATTCAACACTCATGCTGACTGATGAGAAAAGCCTGCTGCACAGGCAGGAGCAGCATCCTTATCAGTGCAATAGAGACGTCATGCCCTATTGTCTGTCCGAGGCACAGGAGGATTTATTTTATTGTTGTAAGGACAGGATTAAGGCTTGTGTCTCCGGCCCTAATGAGTGTCATTGTTGCAGAGTCTGAAAACGTCTCAGAAATCTCTGCAGTGCAGCCTGTGTGTTATCATGATAAATGGCAGCAAGGGTAAAAAATGAGAAAAGAATTTTAATGATAAAATTATTATTATTATTATTTTTTTTTAGCCATCCGAGCGACTCTATACATAGAAATGTTAGTCTGTCAGTCTGTCCACTATTGTGAAATTGACATTCATGTCCCCCACAGGATGACTCTTTGGGTTGTCAAATACTTTGGTTTTCTCATTGGTGTTAGCATGTTAGCATGTTAACATATGATGGGAACAGTATAAAATACATGGAAAACAGAAAAACCTGTGTTAGCATTGTCACTGTGAGCATATTAGCAGGCTATATTAGCATTTAGCTCAAAGCACTGTTCCAGGCATCATAGTTCATAATAGAGTCATAATCTACCGGGTTTTACGGATGTGTCTCTTTTATAATGGTGGTCTATGGGGAAAATATTTTAGGGACCACTGAGGGTTTTTTTGGAAATGGAAGCAAGGCTGAGGAGTGGTGCCTTATCCACTTCTTATTATACATTCATGTTATAACATTAAGAAACAGATGGTGTTTTGAATCAGGAGTGAGGATATTTTCACTTAGTTTTAGGATCAAACTTAAAATGAGTAAGAATTATTGTAAATAATTGTAAATTATAAGCCAAATAATGAGCTTGTGTGTGTTTTGTTCATGTTTCTGTGCATAAGACGACACGTTACCGTCCCCTGTGCGATGATGTAGAAGGTGCTGCCCTCCTCTCCCTCCCGGATGATGTGCTCTCCCTTGTCGTAGTATTCCTAATGGGGGGGCAGGACAACAGTCAGAGCTGAAGCATTACATTGATTTTACCACTGAACTGGCTGGTCTGATTCCTGGTAGCCGGTCCCCTGCGGGATGAGAGCTGCAGTTCATCCATCAATAATGCTCTATCATTCAGAGCTTCTCAGCCTGCTGATCAGGAGGGGATTTTTGGAGGCTCGTGGGATTAATGAAACATGAAGTACAGGTCAATGTGTTGATTATGATGTTTTTGGGGCTTTGCATGACCGTATGGATTTGACACGGTGTATATTAATAATAATGTGTGTATATGTGCATTAAAACCAGGTTGCAGTCGGTCAGTTGTTTATTTCAACAACAGGTTATTAATCTTACCCTTTTCATTATCTAAAATATACTTAATATTCTTTGTATGTAGTCATCTTCCCTCTGGCAGATGTAGCCCAGGAACAGGAAATAATAAAAAAAGGGTTTCAGATGGGTTCAGATTACAATGTACACAGTTTTCACATCAGGTTTCCTTTTGCATATAAAGAGAAATGTCACCGGTTATCTGCTCTTAAATCATCAAACATAGAGCGTAGTGCTTCACCCCAAGCTACATGGCATTTGCCAGGTTGTTTTTTGGTCTGTGCTGGAAAATGTGGTCATGGAGGTGCAGACTGTACCAGAAGTACCACAGAAGAGGGTTTGAGAAGTTTGTGTTTTTGTTTGTCATGACAGTGTCACAGCCACAGATGAAACCCTACAGGGCTGAAGATAGACATATGAATGAAAGCCTAGTTTCAAGATGGATGTGAGCTGAGCAACAGCTCCTAGCCTGATCTTTCCAGCAGAGGACCATCTCACCCAGTATAATTGCCCAAATTGAGTAACAAGTGGGTGTCATACCGGGTTGCTATGCACCAGCTCCACAGACTATCCGCCTCTTTGCCCATTTTCGTGTTAGCTGGTAGTTAATCAGTGCCATCAGTGCAGAGATGGTGATGGCTGTAGCTTAACAACAGCTAGAAACCTATGGGTGACTACGCCCATATCTGATGATGATCTCTCCTAAATAAATTCACATATTGAGCTCCTGCATCACAGACTGCAGTTATACTGTCCATTAGAAAAATGAATATGATTCCCAGTGTCCACAGTCCAACACCCTAACAGGAGTGACCACACACACAGTCAGTGTGTGTATGTGTGTTCAAACCTTTGTCCATTTTAATTGTAGTTACTTTCACGATAGTTAATTGGTAGCATAGCCTGAAGTAACAGTGCTGCTGCTGCTGCTGTGGTTACTTGCAGATTATTTGCACTATTTATCGTAAAATTGCCATAACATATAATTTCTGTTCATCTTGGTTCACTGCACCTTACTGTTTATTTATTTACACTATTTATAGTCATACCTGTATCATAACCTGCTGTCTATCTTTCTTTCACTGCACCTGACTGTTTTATTTGTACTGTTAATATAGTTAAAAATGCCATACCATAACATACTGTTCATCTTCATTTCACTGCAACTTACTATTTATTTGCACTACTTCTGATCATAACTGGTATATCATTACCTACAGTTCATCTTTATTTCATTGCACCCATTTTTTGCACAATGACTATCACCATGAGCCATAATATTTATCAGCATATACATTATATACTTTTAATATTACGCTACTGTATTATACTTTAATTATAAATAGTAATAATTTTTTTCTGTTCTTTATATTGTTCTTTGTCCTGTGATTGCATTTCCTGCTGCTGCTACAAAATAATTTCCCAGGTTGGGATCAATAAAGTAATTTTATTCTGTTCTATTGGAGATGAAAAGATGTGCTCTTTGCACTGATTCAGAGCGGTGCTTTAGCCTCGAAGAGTCTTGATTTGATTAAAACTGACACCTGTGCCCATCAGGCACCAGTACTTCCTGTGGCTGCGGTTGAAGCTCACAGACTCAGACTTGCTAGTACGACCTGCTATTTGCAAACTCTGACACACTCCAGTTGGTGCAGATCACACTTGACTGGGAAAGTTTGTTTCAATGTTTAGTTCGGTCTCACGAACATCATAAAACTGAATGACTCTCTGAGATATTCTCGAATTAAACACTGAGGAACAGTGTGTTCACTCACACGCTGTCAGTCATACCAAACCCCACACCATCCCGACCACAACACTAAAGCCAGCCTGCTGAATCAGCGAGCTGCCAGATCACCTTCCATTTTAACGGTTTTTAGGCAAAGACGGGGAAGTATGAAGGTGACCAGGATAAAATGTTCTCTGGGATCAATGCCAAATTGCCGCAGCTGAGATAACTGTCCGTGGCTGGAATCCATTCGACTATAGAAGACTTTGGCGAAAAGTGAACCAACAAATCAGAGCAACCACGTGTAAAACATTCCCTGGCGTTTACTGTCAAAACTCTTGACACAAGTGGCATTTTCCTTGAGCGTCTGAGCTTGTTTATGTCACGTTTACGCTTCAGGAGAGCTGAGTTTAACACCCGTCCATGACAGCGGAGACAACATGCCAAGGTTTTGTTTAGAAAGACTGTCTGGATGATCCAGTGACTGTGCAGGGGGCCGACACCGTTTGAATTGTGTCTTGGGTTTGTTTTACCTGGCTGAATCCTGAAATTGAGCCAAACATTTACCTTTTCAGGAAAAAAAGACATTTTCACTAAGAAGCTTAAAATGCTTCATGTAGTCCATCAGAAACGATCACATCCATCCCCTTCTGTCCCATCTGTACCATCAGTTTGCTCCGATGGTGGTTTGCTCTCTGCTCTGTGTGCATTGGCTTTGGCTGCAGTCGTCCTATATTTGACGTCATTCAATCGACCAGTCAAACCACCGATCCAACAGCAAGTCTCTCTCTCTGCTTCCAGGGACAGAGACACTAAAACCACAGGAAGGATTAAAGTCATTTTTAAGACCACCGCAGTCTTCAGCAGCCCCCAGGTGGTGCTGGTTGTCCTGCACATCTCCTTGAAAGCATCTTGCCGCCTTCAAGGGCCTGTTGATATATCAGTCGTGACATGCGCACACATGAATCATTTACAAAGGGGAAATGACAGTTGTTACTTTCAGTCTTCCCCACAGAGTGAAGAAACCATGTAAAGGAGTTTTAAATAGACCGGTTTTCTGAGGGCGGGGCGTAGGCAAAATAATTCTCTGAGCATGTTAGCTGAAGCTGGCTAGTTGGTTTGTGACTGAAGAAAATACAGAACTTCAATGACACTGGTCCAGCGTCACATCTAGATTTAGCCACTTCTAAAAAGCAACAAATTTCGCAACTTATCCACATCAGGGAAATGACAATATGTGTTTTTTTTTATAATTCATTCATTCATTCAAAGCTTTCCAGTTCAAACTGCCATCAGTAGATCAGACTGCAAAGAATCCTAAAAACAAGGTACCACCCCGCGCGCACACACACACACACACACACACACACACACACACACACACACACCAAATTCCATTCCTCAACTGTTTGACAAGAAGCTTCAATATTATCTGGCAGATTCTCAACGAACATCTGCACCACTATTAGGTTACAGAAGCCCCCCAACAGGCAATACAATCAGCGCCATGAGAAATGACTGAATAAGGAAATTCTCCCGTAGTGGAAAGTACGGACGACCAACGATCGCATGGCATGCCCTTGAAGTTGTCATTGGGGAAAGACACTGAGAATGGCTGTTTTTGACCTGAGCTCTGTTTTATCTGTCGCCATTGAAATACACTGTGTATGCAGGAGAACAGGAGTGAGCTGCATGTTTCAACTCACACACTTTTTTACACACATGTATGCTCTCACACCAAAAACCTGTCACTCGCACATCTTTAAGAAATCACTCGTCCCCCCATTTGAATAAACACTTTCTGGGGCCTGGGTCAAATAATTATGGTAACAATATACAGCACCCTGCGATGACAAGGATAATACCGGCTCCGTTCATCAACAAGGTAATTTGTGAGGTCTTGCCGACTGGAGGTAGTGAGAATATGCTGACACGCAGTAATGGTATATGGCCAAATGGTAATGATATTTTGACAGCAGCTATCTGCAACGCTGAGGCTCCGTTGAGCTGCCAGGTGGTTGTGCAACACTAAGGCAACACAATGAAATGTCAAATCATTCCTTCAGTATAAATATAAATATATAATATATATAAATATAGAGAGTTTGACAGAATAACTTACCACCTCCAGGCAGTCCACTATTTTGCTTAACTTGTCTTCTGGTAGATTAGCCAAGAGTGAAACACTGACAGAAAAGACAAAACACAGGTGATGAACATTAATTTCTTCATATATGTTACAATACAACTGATTGTACACACGATGCCAGGGATCTGTAATGGAGAACAGTATTTACTGTGTCATGGTTTTCAAGGAATGCACCAGGACAATAACATGATCTAGACTTGATTTTCTAAAGGTTTTCTATGATATTACTCATATTAACGTTCCCTAGTGAAGAAAGTTGAACATCTAATGATTAATGTGTGCTGCTCAGGAGTTGGTGGAGGCCGTTAAACCAGACTAACCCAGAGTTAAAGAGTGGAGTAAATACTGGACTCATCAGCTGGACACAAATATAGGTACAAACCCATGCATCGCTGTGAACGCTGGATGTGTGAGTGTCTGATTACTAATAAATGAACCGTGACAACTTGATATCCATTAGTGTATCAAGGATCTGTCGGTATGACTTTGAATCTTTCTGCCCCCTAGTGGCCCAAAAGATCTTAAAGCAGCTTCAGATGTAAGTTTGCAACAAACCAGCTAAAATTAGATGAAATTTATATTTGGCCAATATTAACTAGCTACAGAGAGACACACTCTCTTTGCTGTTGTGCCCGACAGAGCATCCAAATCTGAATTATGTGAACTATTTTCTCTGGGGTTATTTGGTCAGGAATCATTTAAACTTTGCTATTTAACTATATATTATCAGATTCACTGATAAAGTGACTTGTTTATTCGCTGAGCCCAGTATTTGACTTTGTGCCCTGACCATCAGGTAGCTTCATGTAGATGTTCAGAAATCATATCCTCTAAAAGATGCTTCCTTCTCCTTATTGGCTGGCAGGAGTCCATTGAAATTGAAATTGTATATCGTACATCAAGTCATCCTTCACCTCCATTTTGTCCATGACTTTCTTATGGGAATGTTAGTTGTACCTTTTCACTTACAAGAACCATAACAGTAAGGTGATGCAGTAAGGCTAGCGCTTGGGGCTAACCTTCGGAGGAAGCTGCGGTACTGTTCGTGCCGCGTCTCAGCCGTCCTCCTCATGATGTTCTGAAACACCTCCCGGTCCAAAGCCCACACCTTCACTTTGTTCACCGCTGTAAAAGCAACATCACATCCATCAGAAAGAAGGGCATGGTCCAGATTCTGACCTCTCCATGAAAAACATGTTAACCTGTGGCCCCCATTAGTAAATACTAAAGGAGCGACAGATGTTTCTAATAACAGATGCTCTAGGAAAGACTGATTTTTCTTTTCCCCACCGTTACCTTTCTTCTATCACCACAAAGAAATTGTGTATTTTTTATTTTGTCAGACGGAGGTGAGAAAAACACTGTAATCTGTCCTCCATCTTGGTGCTGAGTCACATCGAATCATCAGAGACTTCAAGCTTCTGTTGGTACAAGCAGGAAGTAGCTTTGACATGAACCAGTAGCACATACAGAGTTCCCCTTTATCCACTTCATCTGTTATCATGTAAAATCCACTCAGAGAGACTTGTTAAACTATCACGGTCTTTCCAGTTCACCCTGAATATTGAGGTCAACTCAGTGTCCCTCCCCTAAGGGCCACCAGGCAATTACTTCGTTAAATATACAAACCCGGACAAAGAGCACTCACATAGCACATGGTATGTGCTTTTTAAATGCCAAGGAGGTGAAAACCAATCAGAATGCAAAGCTGTAGGTATCATGTAAAGCCCCTGTCAACACACCCAATGCCAAAGCTTGTTTACTTGGGTCTAATGACATGATCTGATTCTGCTGCTCTCACTATCAGGTCCTTTCAGAAGTGTCTGCAGCTCAGATGAAGGTCAGATAAAGTGTCAGCTTACATTCAGGAGTCAGGAGTGTGTTTGGTGGGGAAAGGAGAACACAATGAATATGAAGTCGAAAAGTACTGGACAGCATGATCACCACAGCTGGTAAAATAAAAAAGGTACTTTTACCTTCAGCCTGAGTGATACTACTACTGACATACTCTGTATGAGACGCACCAGGCTTTAAACTCTCATTATTAGACAGAGCATTAGACGCTGAGTAAAGAGGGTGGGTGGGGAGGTTGGATAGGTCAAATGAACACAGGACTGTCACCCAGAAGACTGCTGTTAGTGTCCCATTAAAAGACGGATGTTGACGAAATTTTCAGGGTTGGTCAGAAGTGGCTTAACTTAAAATTGATTAATTTTTGGTGGTGATCGGATCCGATTCAACGGCACCACCAAATTTGATCAGTTTTAAGTTAGGCCACTTCCGGCCAATCCTAAAAATTTCATCAAAAAACATCCATAACTTTTTGAGTTACTTTGCAAACCGACAAACCAAAAAACAAACAAATAAACAAGCCCCGGTGAAAACATAACCTCCTTGGCGGTGTGGGTAACTAAATTTAAAAAAAGTTGCCGCCGCCTTGGCAGAGGCTTTTCTAGTTATTTAACTATTTTACTTCCAACCTAAAAAAAACTGAGTACGAAGCTGTATGTAGTTTATTTTTCAAAAGACACCATGCTTGTATCAAACTGACGCACCGTCCCTGACATGCCCAAAGCTGACGCCAAAGCAGTTTCAAGTGTATGGCCACAAACCAAGCAGCGGTATTTGATGGGTGCTTCTCTTGTTGACATAATCCTTCAGGCTTTGCCTCTGAGCAGTGCTATCTGTGCAGCCAAACTTCATAGACTAATGTGACACAGAAATGGTGTTTGATCAAGTTTACAACACAATCCCTCCCTGCAGCCGTCAGTCTGTCCATCATCAGCTGTCATGGACTCACTGACTGACTGCTCTAGATGTACACATGAAGTATAAAAGTACTACTCCAGTTCTGATGTTTTCATCTTTACCTCGCACTGATGCAGTCCGTGTGCAGTTGTACAGGATGGCTAACTCTCCAAATGTGGTCCACACCGTTATCGATGTGAGCAGTTTGTTATGTTGAAACACATCCAGCTTCCCATCTGTAAATATGAAACAAGGACAATCAATAGAGTTTTTAAACCCACATTTAGGACACAGGAGGCAGACACTCTCTGACGACACAACCCAGTGGCATTTAAACTTTATTTAAATCACATCAAAATTCTTCTTTCATGACACCAGCCTCTACCTGCAGCCAAGCAGGAGTATGGTATCTGTTAGAAATAAGTACAAACAGACCTGGAGGTTTCATAACCTGTGAATTTAAAATTCACAGCCCCTAAACATTAAACGTTATCAGCTTCAACAAGAAAATAAAAAAAAACTCCACTAAATTGCTAAATCTTTTACATAACACTAGAAATATTCTGACTCTCCTCTGTCCTACCATTCAAGACACAACAGTTTTTTATGCTATTGGTCCCCTGAAATGAAACCATGTGCCGCATTATGACTCAAATGAAATTAATGAAAGTCTTCATTAATGAGATTACAATCACTGGCTCTTAACGTCTATACGATTTATTTCAAGGGCTCATTAGTGAATAATCATTGTTCATTTAAATACCTCAGTAACTGTTCACATCACAAAAGCAGAGCTGGTTTCAGTTTTGGAGGTGAAACTTCATTTCCCTTCTCTTTGCAGTCATTTTAAAACAAGTAGGCCTATTATGTAATCTGCTTTAGAGGCTTCATTACTGTGGTGACTGACCTGCTGTATTTTCCTGCTGTAAGGTGAGAAATCTCTGTAACACCAGACAGCAGAACAAATACAAAGACATTTTGTCTGTGAATGGCTAATTTCACCAACAAGCACTGTGGCAGACGACCAAGCATTGTTTAGAGGCCATGTGATCATCCAAAAACACTTCGCTGCTGACGTACTTTGAGAGCGCTGCCAGTGAAGTTTTGGATGTACCAGTACATAAAATTGTCAGTGGTAAATTGTCCAAAACAGTCAACCATATATTAAATTCATTAAGTCCATAGGTAGGTGAAAACAACATGTAAATATATAAAAGCATGTACATTACCTCATGAAGCGTCTAAAATGTGCTTTTTATGCTCTTCTTCTAAGAGTTGATAAACCAGAGGAATTTATTCACCATGCCCAAGAGTATTTTTTACAAGCCAAAATAATCATAATGTGTATGTTTCAAAGAATAACATTAGGCCACATAACGGGCATAAACGTTTGCAAAAGTTGGACACCATAAATCTGTGAGGAGCAGTGGAACCAGTGGAAAGTGCAGAGTGACTGTTTCCCTTTGATTTGACTGGCAAAGCTTGAAAACAGTGACAATGAACACAGTCTGAGACCTTGAAACGTGTCTACAAACCGTGTTTTCTGTGGTGTAAAATTATTGTGGTGTAAAATGGAAAGAGAACTATATGAAGTTAAAAGTTAGATGACTTTAACACTTTAAAAGGTGTCTTTACTTTAGTTTTCATTGAGTCTAAAATACATAAGGTGTGTTTTGACTCCACCCTCTGAAGCAGAGAATCAATCGAATAATCATCAGTGAAATCACCTGCTGGGGTGCTGGCTTCCTCACTGGACTTCTTGTTGGCCATTATTTGTCATATGGGTGTTTGTATATAAAGAGTGGACGGAGCTATCGTGACGTCACCCGTTGGTTTGTGAACAACGGCAATGAAGCTACATACATAAGTAACTAAACTTGCATTCTCTCCACCAGCCAGCAGGGGGAGATAATGGTGGTTTCAGAAAGAAGTCCATTTCCATTCATGTGTATGGACTTCTTTCTGAAACCACCATTATCTCCCCCTGCTGGCTGGTGGAGAGAATGCAAGTTTAGTTACTTATGTATGTAGCTTCATTGCTGTTGTCTCTGCTGTCATTACATCCTGAAGAGGAGCAGGGCTGATGGTCTGAGCTCTCAGCTCATGTTTCCTTCATCTGAGGAGACACTGACACCGTTTATCGGTAAGTAACGTTATGTTGAGCCACAATTAACATTCCACTTAATATAACTGTTCATATGAATTATGGTGGTTCATCGCCAATCAAGTTAGCTCACTAGTTCTAGCGTTAGTTGATAACATAGCGGCTGCTATGCTAACGGTATCTGCGTAATATATATCTCTGTCTCTGTCTACCCTCCTGTCTGTGAAGAAGTGATCCTCCTCAAAGTCGTGTTGTTACTCTACGTTGAGACGTTTGTTCCCATTTACTTTCTCATCATGAGTGAGGAGCTAATGTTACCATCACATTAACACATGCAACACAGGCTAGCAGCCTGGTAACTGTGCCGTTAGCATAGCAACCACTATGTTATCAGTTAATGCTAGCACTAGCAAGCTATATTGGTTAAAGATAAGCCTCCGTAATTCACATGAACAGTGATATTTACTGAAATGTTAATTGTGGCTAAAACATAGTAAATGGTGCCAGAAATGGTGAAGGGGAAACATGAGCTGAGAGCTCAGACTGTCAGTTCTGCTCCTCTTCAAGAAGTAATGACAGCAGAGACCTGTCAATCACACGGTAGCCACGCCCCAAAGCTTTATGTGTTATTTTCACCATATCTTTGACCATAATTCAGTAAATGAACATGCTGATGTATTAAAACATTATTTAAACTATCTATTGAGACCAAAAACTCATATTTAGGGTGTTTACAGAGGTAATACAGCAGGAGAGAAAATGGTCATTTTCCCATAGACGTGAATGGAAACAGACTTCTTTGAGAAACCACCAGTATCGCCCCCTGCTGGCTGGTGGAGAGAATGCACGTTTAGTCACTTCCCTATTGGCTTCACTGAACAGTCCCCAGTGTTGCCCGCTGGTGTGTCACCAAGGACAGAGGACAGAAGGAAAGTTTGATTACTGACAAGGAGAGGAGTAGTGGGCATACCTGCCAGGACAAACAGATGGTTGCCAGGCTCTCCCTGCTTGATGACGTACTCTCCCTGCTGGTAGGTGCGCTCGTACATGCACTCCACCATGTCTTTGAGCTGCTGCAGCTCCAGCCTCTTCAGGTACTGGTTCTTGTTCAGGGAGTCTGTCAGCAGCTTCTTCACACTGAAGGACAACAGAGGGAGAGTCAGACACTTGACCTCTGCTGTGGAAAGACTTTTTGAATGTTGCTGTGGGCGTTATAATAATCAACAGATTAATTGTGAATGGAAATAACTGAAGGTTGCAGCCCTTTCTGTCTTTACTTATTTTTTCCTTCTTTCCTTCCTTCCATTTGTCTTTTCTTTCTGTCTCTTTCCATTTCCTTCCTTTTGATTCTTCCTGTCTTATTTGTAATAAGACATGCCCCTCTTCATCTATTTCTTTCCTTCTTAAATTTCCTTTATACACTCACTATATAGTTTCATATTTCAACTTTCTTCTATCTTTGCTGCGCTTCGTTCTTTGCGCTTTTCTTCAACCTTTTAAACTATGAGTACCTCAGTATGCTTTGTTTAGTTTATGGAGTCAAAATTAAAAGCAGGACATTAACATGTAATGGAGTGTTTTGCGACTGTAGTTCAGATACTTGTTTCTCTTAAATAGAGTACTTCTCCTGCCTGCGGCCATGTGTTGCCTTCCTGAGCCCACCAAGCCACCCAGACGCCCACATCCACATTACTCACTGTGCTTTTAGTCTGCGTGATAAATATTTTGTCTCCTGTGAAAGAGATGACTATTTGCTGCCTCTGGGCTCCTTTCCGACAATGAATCAAGTACAGCAGCGAAAACATAAAATCATCATGAGTTGTCAAAGTTCACCGTTGTGCATTTTAACAGCTGTGACCAGAGGCCGCGGGAAGAAGACATCACTTCCTTTGGGGAGTTGTAAAACCGAAAAGGTTAAGAGGCGCGGTTGAATGCAAACTATAGATCATGAGACTCGGTCGCTGCTCGGAGAGGTGAACGGTGCAGGAGGTGGGTGGTCTGTTTATCCGCCTTATCGGCTGTAATAAATTATCACTTTGGGCTTCGTAAAACCTTGGAGCAGATGACACCCAGTCCTTTATTTTTCAACCCACATCCTCTCCTCCCACCTGGCTGTGTCATTACTCTGCAGCGTCTAACACTGTCACTCAGAAAAGATGGGGATTCTGTTTCAAAGGGCCCATCTACATGCTGGTACCAGACTGACTCATTTACACTAGTCTTGGTTATATAAAGCATGGTGGGCTTATTAGCGACACATGCTTTAAACATGAGGATCAGGTTGAGAGAGGAGACTGCAGAGTACTGGGTTTGATGAACCATTTGTCTTTCATGGCAGACTCACCGCTCCCATGAAAAAACCCTCCTGTGTTGTTTCTTGTCTCATCTGTACACAGGAAGTGGTTTGAAGTGACCAGAGATCGCATTAAGCCGGACTGGACTCTAATGGATCTCTCTACATGTCGTTACATCGTCAAAACAAATATGAAAGAGACTGCGCCAAGTTGTGTTGACATGAGAAATAATCTTATTGTGTTGTCCACTCATTTGAGCTGTAAGAGAACAGAAGTAGCTGAACGGCCAGCAGAGGAGCCGTGGGCAGCATGTGTTGAGGATAAATTAAAAAAGCCACAGCAGCCGTGTCCTGTTTGCATCTTTCCGGTTTCACAAACTTTTACAGTCCGTTTCTGATCCAATGACAAGATTTTGTTCAAGATTTTTTGTCCGCAACAACTAATCTGAACTGAAATCAGTCTGAGCTAAAGCTGTGTGGACACATGTTCTATATTTAGGCGTGTTGTCAGGTTGACACTGTAGAAAAAGGTGATGTCCAGACTGTAACTCCCTTTGAGACAAATTTGTGATTTTGTGTTGCATGAAACAAAGATGTTGTCTTAAGTTTGTAGAATTTAGAGTGTTTTTAGCTTCTTTTATCTGTGACATATTTCACAGTAAAATGGAGAATCTGAGCAGTGTGCAAGAGGGATTTAAGTCAAATCCTTGGTAATGGATTTGACTAGACAGGCTTAGAAAGTTGTCGCTAAAAGATGCAGATTGATCAAAGGACGGATGTCATGATGGTACCAGCTTATGTAAGCACATGTCATATTTTATTTTACAGGGAAAAATATGAATGGATTTTGATATAGAAATGCAATGAAATGATTTGGGATTTTTCTTGATTGTTAAATAGGTGCGAGATATGACTGGTGATGTAACCTAAAAGGCAGATCAAAATCTGCTGACAGTGATTGTTATAAATATTATTTCTGAACACTTTACTGTACACTTGACGGGCTCCTTTGTCTTAATGAGTTGAGCTGACAGGAGCCAAGAGGACATTTTAAAGGAACAGTTTGACATCAGGGAGGCAGAAGCATCTGCCCTTTCTGATGGAAATTTCAATGTGAAGATGTCACTGTTAGCGTAGCTTAGCTTAGCCTAGCATAAACACTGGAAACGAGGGGAAACGGTGAGCATTTCTCTCTCCAAAGGAAACAAAAACCACCTTCCTTAAGCTCCCAAATAAACATATATTTAAAAAAATAACAATTCACCATTTTGTTGCATGTTATGTGTCGGATTATTTCTTGACTGCGACGAGTTAACATCCTGGAATCACTGTTGGTTGCCTGGCAACTGCTGAGCCAAGAAACAGACATACAGAGTGCCTCAAAATACAGTTTCCTGTCCAATTTGCTGGTTTTGTCAGGGTTTTAGAGAAGTCTTATACTCTGCATGTTTCAATATAACGTCAGTCAACTCCACTCCAGCAAACCAGGATTTACTCCCAAATGTTTCCAGCTATCTTGTCTTAATCTGAATGTCTGCAGGTCTTTCTGACTTATTTATGTATTTACATCTAAAATATTAGTGACTTAAATTAATCACAATACATAGTTCATATGCAAAACAACAAGAAGAGCAGGACCATAAAGTCCTCAGATGGTCTGAGCATCCACCGCACAGTAGTTCAGGCACTGAATAATCTTGTTTCACAGTGATCTGACGGTTTCAAATTTTGCTTCATCAGTTCTAACTCATCCATTTAATGTCCTTTTCGAAGCACGAAGCCTTACTATCCCACGAGGCAGCATCCTCAGATCAACTTCCTTTATTTGATAGACTTCCTGTCAGGATGGGACATACTGTAACACAGGTTAGCATAAATCAGTGAAATTACCTCTGGGAGAAAGATAATGGTTTTTATAGGACTGGTGGATCTCCTGTTTTCTTGGGGAAAAAAAAACTTGATTTCTGCATAAATGGGAACCTCAGGGACGTAAAGTTGATCATATATCAAATATTGTTGCTCTATTTTATTCTTCCACATCATCACACTCATCTGTGCTTCTTGCCCACCTAATGTCTTTCACCCACTCCTGCTGCTGCTTCCTTTTTTAACACCGACTAAGACGGCCTGAGCCTCAGGGAATCATGAACCTTTTAACCCACCGCCTGTCTGGCCTCATCTTCCTCTCTGTGTTGGGAGCCCTCTTGAACACAAACGCCTCACCTTGCATCCTTCGATACCCGGGCCTTCTCGAAAGAGAACTTTGGCAGGCCGCTGGAGTCGTAGGTCCTGGACGTGGGTTCGGCCGACACCCCAGCTTTGGCCCCTTTCCTTCTGTTGAGGCTTTCTTTGATGCGAACGTTGAGGTTGGGGCTGCTCTTGCCGCCAGCTTTGATGGAAGGGGTCCTTGATGACGTTGCGGCTGCCGAGGCCCCGCTCTGGCTCTTCATCACATCCTGCAGCTTGTTGAGCTGGATGCACTTGTTCTGCAGCTCCTCGCTCAGCTCGGCCAGAGCTTGCGTCTGTTTGGCCAGCTGCTCCTGCAGACCTTTGATCTGCTGCTCTTTGGCACAAAGCTCCTCGTCCCTCCTCTTGCCCTCCCGCTCCAGCTCATCCACTCGGGCCCTCAGGGAATCCAGGGGTGAGTTTTTGAACCCGTGATCTTTGTGGACCCTGCTGTTGGAGGCGGTGGCAGAGCTGTCCGCATGTTTGTAACGCTTTGATTTCATCGAACCGTTCCCCATCTTGACACCTGAACAGGCCAAAGAGAAGTTCGTCAAAGATAAGCAAGCTTTTCCAACGGCACGCTGACATTTAGCACCAAAAGATCAGCTTGAGGAAGCTGGGAGTGAGGTTTCAAACAAAAGAGCTGACACTGCGAGGAGACAAAACCGGAGAAAGAGCGAGGGCACGAAGCAAATCAGTATATAATGGTCAACGAGTGAGTCTTCTCCATTTATTATTCAGAGGGCAGGAAGTATTACATTACAACAGTCACTCCCTGTCTGCTCCGACACCAGCAGTGAGGGAGATGCTGTTCAGGAAGCTTATTACCAATGAAAATGTACATTAACAAACAATATAATTACACGTCGTCGCAGTGATATTTAAAGCATGTTTCAGTCCACAGAGTAAGAGTGGAGAAAAAAATATCCAAGAGAACAAATCAGTGTTTGTTGCTTGTGACTATCGCCCACTCCTCCACACAGTAGACTTCATTCATGACATTCCTGCTGAGATGTCAGATCACACTGTTCTCAAACACTATGCCACCAAAAGCGTTTAAAATAAATCATTTGGACAGATTACCACAGAAAAATCACCTCAGTTTGTTTCTTTGATTGGCACATAAAACATTTCCACGTTGTTTCGTTTGATATGAGTACTCCCCAACTGCCTGCATGCACAGAATTAAACACTAATTCGCTTAAGTTTACCATTTCAATCACCTCTTGAGAGGATCGTGCACCTGCAACTTGTGATGCCTCGTCATTGTTGATAAGCCAGTAAAGAGGAGGAGATCTGCTCACCTGATCTTTAGTTTCCTGCTGTCAGACGAGCCTGGAAGACGATCTAAAAGAGGAAATGCTGATCCGAGCATCTGTACAGAGACAGTCCATCTAACACACCGCTGCTGCTCACATCCTCCCTCTGTCGCTGTCTCATCACGCGCGCTCACTTTCCTCCCAGGCGATGCGCGCTCCCGTGTGCGCGCCTACGAATGGCAGGACAGGTACGAGCGACAGACCCCTGATTTGATTCCTGACCTCCTTTATTTCTGTAGGCTATCAGTTCACTTTTCTTTACTGGGCACAGTGCTTAACAAATGAATCAGAGCACCTGTTCTGTTTGAGTCACAGAGCCTCCAGCATCATTTCAGAGCTTTAATTCAGACTCTCTCTCTCACTGAGTTCATTACGCTTCACCCTTTTGAACAGGAGTGAGAAATTAAACTGAATTCACCTTTTTAGACCCACATTTGAGCCAGAACACTGCAATTCTCTGAGAAGTCAGAAATTAATCCAGAATAAGAAATAAACACTAAAACACTTTTTTTCTGTTCAGGAATGACAGGACTCTCTCAATCAAAATACAATAATGTATTTTCGATATTTTTCTGCTTTTTTGTAAAACAGTACATTTTAAAATGCATTGATAAAAACAGTTATATTTTGGCATTAAATATATGATTTTGATTAAATACAGTAGGTCTACTGGTCGATAAACAAACTGTTAATTTAGGGCATCAGTGACAAACACCTTACACTGGGTGGTGGTCTGATCAATTTGTTAAGCACTGTATGCTATTTAAAACATATATTACAACTACTTTTTTAATCTAGCATTATTTGTGTTTTATACTTTTGACTACTGTTTGTGTTTATGTTGTTGAAAAGCACCAAATTGAGTCCTTACGATTTCTTTATGCACTGTGATATAATGATAATGTAATATCCAGAACAGCAGCAAACATTAAATTTAATTATATTGTAAATTGCATTGTAACTTATGGCCACAATTACAGTTACATTGACATGGGCTCACTTAGAAGCTGTAAGTTTTTTAGCCACTTTAAATTCATTGAGATGAAAGAGTTGCATTTAGCTGACACAGAGCTACATCCTGAATTATTTGTTGTGTCTCTTGTCCACTCAAGCCGAGAAGTACAGTATTTACTACTATATTTCCTATACATTAACTCCTATTCAAAATTCTTCTGTGACCAGATATAGCATATTGTAAGTTTACTCAAAAGAGCTGCCTGCTGGGAAAAAAATGCTGAAGACAGCCATAGTGAGCCAAAATAATAACATTTCAAGATGGAAAACCAAGACACTAAAATGCTCTGTAGAGCTGGAGGGAAGTGTCATTTTCTGCTAACTCATTTAACTTCACCTTTCCTGCAGTGCATGTTGTCTTTCTCCATGTAAAACATATTTATTATAGCAGCTATAAAGAGAGATATGGGAGAAGTGCAGTGCTCACAATGTCTTTTATTCTCATCATGTTTTTCTCTCCATTTCATATTATGAACTTCAGTTTTGGACAAGTTAAAGTCTCAAACCAAAGCTGCAGTCTTTCTCATCCAGAAATGATTAATTGGTTTTCCCAGTGCGTTTGTCTGAGCAGCCTGGCCTGCAGCAGGTTTTATTGACAGGCACACAACAATAATGGCAGGTGGCCAAAGTTGATTCATCTGCAGCACTCAGAGCACAACAAAGTAATAATTCAGGTCACTGATTCCCAACCTGAACCTGAAAGCAATCTAAGAGGCTGGCAAACGATGTGAGGACATATTCTGAATGGTTCGCACTAAAGACTGACTCTGTTTCTCCCAGTGGCTAGGAAGGACTGCAATGACTTGCTCAAGGGCACGCTGACAAAGCAAAACACATGTTCATATTGGAAGAATTGACTGTTTTGGCCCAAGTTTGGGTTTAAACCCGCCAGGCAGCTGGCTTTGTGTTTGCAGTTTGCACGCTCTCTTCGTGTTTCAGCTTGTTGCTCACAGTGCTGGAGTGCATTTCCCAAAACAGCCTAAGTAGTTCTCAAGCCTAAGTAGTTCTTAACTTCACACATAGAATCATCTTAGCATCTACAGACCATTTCCCAAAACCTTCTTTGCTTAAGAACATTGTGAGATCACTCTTAGATCTACGTGTGGTCCGCAGTAGACTGCTAAGATGATCTGAAAATAGGCTACTTAAGCCTGCATGTTAGTTTGACATGGTTTTGTTGCACAACTATATAGAAATTATATCCATTATCAGATCCAGAAAAGTGTTATAGGCAAAAATAATGAAATGCTGCATATCTGAGCTGTGATTTCTGTGAGCATTTCATCAGGTGATTGGATTGCTTCAGTGGCAAACAAAAACCAGATGTTGGAGAGGCAAAAAAAAGTTAAACAGGACAGGTGCATGGGCATAATAAAAATGTAACAGGTGTGATTTGTGCAGAGAATTTGTTGATGGGAAGTGTTTGTAGATATTGGGCAAAAATGGCAGTGAGGGGCAACTGAGGGGCAGTGACACATTGGTGCAACCAAAACAAAAGAAATCGGCAATGACATGGCGACGGGCCTCCAGACCAGCTAGATGGTGTTTGTGGTTGTCTTCGATCTTTCGCTCCTCGCCACCACCTCCTCCTCCTCAAAAGACTCAAAAAGGTCAATATCCGGTCGTCACAGGATTACATACATGTTGTAGCTGCAGTTTTCACCAGTGAAATATCTGTCAATCTTATGGCATGGCATCATTTAAAGGTCATGGTTTGGTGCAGCAGTTTATAACCTGTGTGGCTTTCGAAACAAATCAATGTCTTTTTGTGACCATTTATCGTGTGTGGGTTATGACCAGGTCAACCAATATAACAACCCCATGTTAGGAGCCTCTGGTTTGCTGTGATTTGTTGTTGTGTAACAACCTTGTTGAGCTTCACGTCCCACATTAAAGAGCTGCATGTGCCATATTTAATATACCAGAGTAAACACTGTCTGTTGCATTGACTTGATTTGGTCACCTGGTGGAGCCAAATAGTCATTTTTAGTTCCTACAAATTCAGTCCAATCCAGAAATTTTTCTTTATAATATTTGATATTACTGATAGGCTACAAGGTACAATAGAAATAGGAGAAGTCTTTCGAACATTCATCAAATTCACACTTCAGTAACAGAGATATACAAATAAATAACAACATAAAGTCAATAAATGAACAAACCCAAGAGCAATAACACCTCCTCCCATGTCTTTCTAAGCAGAGTATAAACATGATGAAACTCATACAACAAAAAGCTGAACGCTATCCTAACTGAACAAATTACAGTGTACCCCCTCATGGTCAGCCAAGCTTTCCCACCACCTCTGGACCCCACAGAGTGGAAAAAGAGCTTCTGACAAGAAGAAGAAGAAGAAGAAGTGCACCAAGTGAAATTGCTTGATTTGGTGTTGTGCATATTGGCTATACAGCGTTCCATGCTAGCTATGTCAATAAGGAAATTTACGATACACTTGAATTGCCTTTTTCATTGAGTTCCATTTCTATCTCTGTAATATTCTGTGTCGACACACTTGACTACTAAAGCTAATCATCATTCTGATGGTATTTCTTTTTGTATTTGTTTAGTGGCAGTCTGTCCTGGATGATGCAATCTGCCACAGCCTGGCAACCACTCTGTGGGGCTTTATTCCAAACAGCAAAGAGAGTGGCATTTAACGAGTGCTGAGTCCAGTTTTCACTGCATAACTTATTCTTTCACTGTTGCTTTGGTGGATTTCTGTCTCTAATCATTGTGTTGCATCACTTGGCAACACTCTGCACAGAGGGTCAAAAGTGAACATGATTTTCAACGTTTAAGAAGCTGGACGTAAATTCTTGAGAATTTGCAGATTATGGTGGATACAAAAAATGTGTGACGGTTAATAGCATTCAAGTTATGTTCATCCATCCATCCATTATCTACCGCTTATCCTCATAGGGTCATGGGGGGGCTGGAGCCTATCCCAGCTGTCTTAGGATGAAAGGCAGGGTACACCCTGGACAAGTCTCCAGTTCATCACAGGACACACAGAGACAGACAACCACTCACACTCAGACCTACGGTCAATTTAAATTAGCCAAACAACCTAATCCCCATGCATGTTTTTGGATGGTGGGAGGAAGAGAACCCACGCAGACATGGGGAGAACATGCAAACTCCATACAGAAAGGCCCCGGGCCGGGATTCGAACCCGGTACCTTCTTCCTGTGAGTGCTAACCGCTACACCACTGTGCCACCCCATACGTATGTGTGTGTATATATATATATATATATATATATATATATATATATATATATATATATGTGTGTGTGTGTGTGTGTGTATATATATTATATATATATGTCCTTACTTTCAGAAACCCTCATTGTTCCAAACTGAATGGATAACGCAGCTGCAATATCATTACACAACATTCCATTTATTCTTCTTTCTGCAATAAAATCTGCATCATCATGTTATGACATCTTTGCTCATGTCTCCTCAGTTGCCAGGAAAATTTGGCCCAAACTGTACTCCTTGCGCTCCTCCCATACAGTTCTCATAGGCTAAAGATGAGAGGTGAAGTCTCGCTCCTCGTCACAACAATGGCTCACAACAGCAAAAAAATGAAACTTGAAACATAAGATTTCCACAAATGTATTTTGGTTCTCGATCTCAAGTTAAAGCCACTTCAAAGAAAGTCAGTATTATCAAAATGAAAATGAAAATGTTGGGATGCCGCTCATCTCCCAATTTTTTTTCTTCATTTGAACATTAAAGTCCATTGGTTGCCAACTTCACAGACCCACATAGTTATGTTATAGGCTGTCATATGTCATAAATTGTCAAAGTGTATGAAGTTGATCATGGAAAACCTCATATATATCTGAAATTTTTGTTGAAAACATTTATTCTTTCAAATTTCAAGACAAAAACGTCATACTACAGAATGTCAGATTTTTGTGAAGAAAGTCTGAATTGTTGAAAAAAGTCATAGAAACAGTCATGCAATACAGTGATATGACATAGTTCCAGTGAAGCCTGTCAAAATGTGTCATAAGAGGTCAAAGTGTAGCATGTCCAGCCTGTTCAGCCTCTTCCTGTCTCTCTCTGTGCTCCCTGCTCCCCAGCACACCACTGCAGAAAACACTGCAGACACCACTGCAGTGTCATAAAAGTCCTGAGAAGTGTCCTTTAAACCTCAGTCTGCTCAACAGGTGGAGACGACTTTGGCCTGTTGTGGTGTGTAACTCTCCACCATTTCCATGTCCAGACCCTGCATGTTCAGTGGTGCAGTATGGGGTGTAGTCAGTGACCATCTCCTTGGTCTTACTGCCGTTGAGCTGAAGATGGTTATGCTCACACCAGTCAACAAAGTGAGACACGTGATGACAGTCCTGTACTCCTGATCGTCCCCCTCAGCCACACATCAATAGCTGTGTCGTCGGAGAAATTCTGGAGGTGACAGCTCCCAGAGTTGTGGCTGAAGTCTGATGTGTACAAGGTGAAGAGAAAGGGGCAGAGCACTGTCCCCTGTGGGGCTCCTGTGCTGCAGACTACCATGTCCGACAGTCCTGAAGCCTCACGTACTGTGGTCTGTTGGTGAGGTAGTCGATGATCCATGCAGTCAGGTGACAGTCTACTCGTCCTCTGGCTGTCACATGTTGAAAACACTGGAGAAGTCAAAGAACATGACCTTCACAGTGCTGCCGCTGCTCTCCAGGTGAGACAGTGAGGCAGGGAAGACAGTGCCTGGTTTCAGTGGATCCAGATGATCAGAGGACAGGTGTTTTTCAGCATAATCCTCTCTATGGTCTTCATCATGAGAAGTGAGGGCCACAGGGCTGCCTGCAGTGTGTTGTCTTCAGGACAGGAACCACACAGGAAGTGTTCCACAGTGATGGGACTCTCTCCAGACTCAGGCTCAGGTTGGATAAAAAGCCATTTTACAGCATGTTGAAAATTTTCCAAAATGACACACATACTAAAGCATGCCCAGACAGTTCAGCATTAAAATGTCAAAAAAAAAATGTCACAAGAACCTTATGTGGAACGATTTCATAGTGTTATTTGTTGAAAAAAAAAAGGCAAAAGACATTTTATAGGATTTCCAAATGTCATACGATAGCAAGCCAAACAATGACTGTTAATTATAAAAAAGTCATGTCAAAAATGTTATGTTTTTTTTTTTTTTAAATAAAGCAGCGGAAATAAAAATGGATGTAAAATGAAAAAAATGAGTGATAAATTTCCACATAATTTGATAAATTTTAAGCCCATATGATTAAAATAGTTATACAGTTATACAGTTATATAAATAAATGCAGTTATGTAAATAGTTATATATAACTATTTACTATAGTAAATATTTACTATAGTAAATAGTTATTAATACAAAATTATCATTTATTATGAGAAGAGTCATGTGTCTTGATTGACATTTTGAGGCATGAGTAGCAAAAAATGCGAGCTGTAAACAACAGCCTAAATGCTGGACTGTTGGTTGTCACAGCAACCCTGTTTCAATGAAATCTGTCAAGTCAATGGACAATTTATCACTCCATTTCTCAATTCGCATACAGGTTCATCACTTCCCTTCATTCAGTGATTCTTTTGCTGCTTCTGAGCCCAGTTTCCCAAAATGATGGATGATAATTTTGTGAAACGTGGGGAAAATCATGAAACATGACATGTGTCTAGTCTGTCAACCTACCAACTAAAGCAAACATTACAAAAATCAGCAATGGGAGTCACTTCTCCCTGGAGAGGTCTCACCATTAAGCTTGAACACAACAGCTAAAGAGAACAGAGTGGAGTCTCATCATTAAAGGGTGGATTCAAAATTTTTATGGCTGACAGTAGCACCACATGTGATGCTGGTTATTACATGAAAAATGATTCACTGACATAGACTGTAACAGCTAGTAGGCAGACAAAACTTTGTTCATGCTTTTTGTCGAACCAAAACAATTCTACAAGAATTAGTGACCAGAATGTTACTAATGTTACCACTGAACCGCATCTGACTTCCACTAGTAGTCATCTGACGAGTACCAGCCCATCGATCATAGCACTATCAAGACTGACCAGAAAGCAGCTCTTTGAATCTGCCCTCAACCAAAAGTCATTGTTGGTATAAAATATGTCAAAAATGATAAAAGGATAGTATGAAGGAGAAAAGCCATAGTATGGCATGTGGTGATTTTTTTTTATTATACACCAAAACATTAAATGAACTGAGTCGTATGATACTTTTAAACATCTTTTTATTAACTCTCTTTTAAACACAACTAATTACTTCATGAATGGCCCCTCTATTCCATTCCAACAGCCCAAATACAAATGAATGAACAGAGAGGGAAAAACACAACACAGTATGTACACAATAAACCACAGCAGCACTGTGTTGAGGGAGGAGTAGTCAAGGTAAAGCAGACATCAGTCATTTAACTTCATACTGTGAGCTAATGCCTTGAAAAATAAGTGTCTCATACAAACTTATACATAAAAAGAATAATTAAGCCAATATCTGAGGACTACTTAAGCATGTTAAGTACCTAGTACAAAATTAAATAACAATAAAATAATACGCAAACATTGGCATGAGGGCATAACGTGACTACACAAATACATTTATAAATAAAACAAATAAGGAGGAAACTGTACTTTTCAATAACATGAAAAATAAAAACAAAGGATATTATTTAGCATGTGTAGGGTTTGAACAGAAATCCTCATTTCACATTGTCCATTCACTTTTCTGACTGAACCAACAGGGGGCAGCACAAGCACACACATTTTCTACATTAGAGCAGGAACAAAAGAAAGAAAGTATGAACGCAGCATTGAGCTCGTCTTATCTCCTCAGCAGCGGGGCTATTTTAACACTGATTATCAGGAACAACAGGAAACACATTATCATCACACCTTCCATTTAAGCTCACTGATAAAACCTCATTATACTTCAAATGAAGTGCTCGTCAGCGCACCCAACAGTGTCTTAAACTGCAGTTTATACGTCATAAAGACGTGGGGATGGGAGTTTTAGATTCTGCTCGAACATATGAGAAGTTTACTGACGCATCAGTTCATTCAAAGCTGCTTCCTGCTTAATGAAAAAAAAATCACAAAACTTTATACAACACACACAAAAAAAAAACTCTGTTACACGTTCTCTAAAATGCAGCCAGTGCATTTTGTTCCTTGCACATCACAATCAACAAAACGTTCAGAAACACGTATTGAGAGATACACAGGTATCGTACAAAAGGAAGGAGACGAAACAAAACAATTAATAATGACTAGCACAATGAGAAACAACAGTGTTACAGGCAAGTTTGGAGTTCTCTGTACAAAGGATGCTGGCTTATGGAAGTAGCGTTTCTGTTGAGTTAACCAACCAGCGGCTCACTCTGTAGCTTCAATGAAAAAAAAAAAAAAAAAAAAAAAACATGTTGAAAACTAGCGGGGGAACAAACAACCCCAATGACTCCATTTAAGCTCAAATAAGGTTTATCAGGGCGGAACGCTTCAGACTAGAAACCTCGGCACCCCTTGGCTTTGTGGCATTTCTCTTTTTAAAAAAGACTACAAAGTCATACAAAGAGAGGAAAAAACAGCTGTCCTGAAATATACAGCACAACGAGGCGACTGGGTAAGGAAAAGCAGAGCTTTATAGAAACCTGAAGCTGGGGGGAACACAAAAGATCCTCGCCAGCCAAAGTAGAGATTGTCGTTTCCCTTCTAACACAGGGATACTTCGTTTAGACAACAGAGGTGACGGCAGGGCCCGGCTCGCTTGTCACTGGTTTGTCTTTATTCTGGTTTCTTCACCTTAGTAGTTTAGACCCTGCTTAGCAGAGTGGATCTGTGGAGACAAAAAACACTGTTAAGTCACAGACTCACAGCACAACAACAACAACAATCATCACAATGTGATATTTTTAACTACACAAATTATTTTCACTTGTTTTAAGACTTCTTCACATTATGAGACTTTGTACACTGGAAAAATATGTTGAGAGGAATGTCAAAACGTGTAGTTTTAAGATAAAAGTTAACTATAACAATAATTTTAAAATAAATAATAGATTACTAATACACATGCTGCAAAAACTGCATGTTTGACTAATACTGTGGGTATATTTTTGCTCAAACCTGTTGATAACTTTAGGGTTGAAACTCAAATTCAGTAAGCTTTCTGTAATTTTACTTTTTTTTTTTACATACAGTATTATCCAATATTACACATCTTGCAAATTGTACAGTTGTGATTTCAGAAAGCAGACTCTTGCAGCAACAGTTTGATCGACAGATGGTCTCTACACACTCATCACCCCTGAAAAAAGTCTCTCCAATCCAGGCAACACGTTCTGCTGACACAGCTCAGCTCGAATAAAGTGACAGATCATGTCGCAGTCGAGGCAAAGCTCAGGGGACCAGAGAGAGGACTGGTGTGTGTGTGTGTGTGTGTGTGTGTGTGTGTGTGTGTGTGTGTGGTCACGTTTCCTGATCACCTGCCAGAGTGGACTCACCATGGCTGGACTTAACCCAACACTCACAGGGTCTGAAACCTGCTCTGACCTCTGACCCCTGCCAGCACAACTGATTCATCTCTTTGTGGGTGGTTGGTTTGTGGGGTTCGTTTCTGGCCATCTGCAGCACGACTGTCAGTTATGAATCATGTGTGATATATTTCTGTTTTTTTATTATCACTTTTGACCACTAAGGAGTAGAAGAATTTGCAACTCTTGCCTATTTACACATCCAGAAAAAGAGTATAATGTGCAATAAATGCACCACAAATCCAGAAACACAAAGCAGCATTAGCATTCAGCTAGAGTTGATATTTTGTCCATCAGATAAACTTAAGTTCAATTTTCAAGTTCTTTTCAGCTCAGTTTTGGGGGAAATATCAGACTCTTTAGCTGCTAGTTTCTGCGGGTGGCGCTGAATATCTTCACGTAATTTTCATTTCATGCACTAAATAAAGCGCACTTATTAATATTATATTCCATTTGCAGATTGATCCCACCAAACGCTGCACACTGTTTATTTTTTATCAAGTTAAAAAACTAAAACATTTAGAGGAAATGCCACACCCGACAGAGCTCATGATTGCTGGACGACCGCTTTTTGTCACCGCGGCAAAAACTCAACGTCCCTCGGTTTGTGTCAATTAAAGTTCGGCGTGATGCTGAAGCAAGAAGATACGCCTCCGTCAGCTCTCCAGGGCTTTCTTCAACGAGTTAGAGATGACTGAACAAAGACATTTATCCTGTCATCCAGCTCACACACACACAAGCATCCTGAGTGCTGTGAGAGGGTTGGTACAGTGTGTGTGTGTGTGTGGGGGGGGGTGATGACAAAGAAGAATGATGAGCACCTGTGTGTGTGTGTGTGTGTGTGTGTGTGTGTTTAATGCATTTATTGAATAGCGTGCAGGTCAGCGTCAGGGTGACCTACATCCCTCTGGGTCTGCCTGGTCAGCGGAGAGGCAGGAGGGGATGTGGGGTGACAGCCGTGATTGAGAGACTCTACAGCCCTGAGGGTTAGAGTGTGTGTGTGTGTGTGTGAGAGGAGGGAGGAGGGCGTTCATACACACCTCAGAGACTTCCATCTGTCCTTCTCCATGTTGTTCTCAGGACCTTCGCTCTCATATGATGCCAGATATAAAGCTGCAACGAGGAAATCACTGTTAGCTCAAATTACGGTCAACAATTTATCCGTGTTTTTCGCTTCACTTTCTGTTACTGGAAACTTTCGCTGGTTATTTTTCAGGAGACCATGTGGAAACTCCGTCAGTGCAAAAGCAGCATTTGTCATTGTTACTGAGACACTCCTCCATCCCACTGAAGGCCGAACTGCTCTCATGTTAATTAGTTTGTGAAGAAGCATGTTTTTGACTGAGATTAATGAACTTGCTTATATATTTTAAAGTACATTTTTAAAATTGGTTTCTGAAGATTTATTTCACATCAGTACAGGGTTGGTGTAACCATTAACCATCACAGTCCTGGTTCTTGTGAAATGCATGTTTGTTCTCTTAAAGTTTCTGTTAAGCAGCAGTAAAATCAGTCTTTTAGTCCATAATTATTCATCCTGACTTTTACTAAACTGGCCCATCACATACGCTTCTTATGTTGACTGGTAGAAAAGCAACATCCAACAAACAAAACAATTATAGGAATAAAAAAAGTGGTTCCAGTTAATCCTAACTTAATTTAACTTCTGATGTTTCCTTAGAAGATGTGAATCAGCTGAATTACAGGAAGTAACAGTAACAACCTCAGTCAACATTCATTTAAAACTGATAGACATCGGACACTTCTTTGTTTATATGCCCAAATTGTCTGACAGGAGGATGTTCTCTATCACCCAACACTGTCAC
This sequence comes from Synanceia verrucosa, assembly GCA_029721515.1. NCBI lineage: Eukaryota > Metazoa > Chordata > Actinopteri > Perciformes > Synanceiidae > Synanceia > Synanceia verrucosa. The sequence goes on along the minus strand of CM056551.1, from coordinate 12,264,919 downwards.
CTATGGATGATAGAGCGCTCACAGCTGATTGGTCGGTTAGGTCGGCGCACTTCAGTGTCGGCAGGATTTTACAGACCTCCCTGTCTCCCTCTGATAAGACACTGATAAGAGCCGGAGCCAGCGACACGAGACTTTGATGTGGATTAAAGGAGAAACTATCAGCGCTGTATGAGAGGTGATAACAAGGATGTGCAGCTTTGAGACTTAGTAGGAAAATAAAGTAATTCTGTCTGTCATCTAATACGTTTGTGTAACCATCAGTGTGATTTCTAAACTTTTTTTCAATCCTCTATGTCAATCCACACCTATGTGCTACTATTACTGACATTTTGCAGGATCAGCATGATTTCTTTCATTTTACTGTGTTGCTGCTTTTGATGTCTGACATATGGGTCATTCAGAAATTCAGGAATAGAAAAATAGGGTGACTGGCTCTGTCCTAAAGTCAAGAAATGAAAAAAAAATATTTTTATATGTCAAATTAAATATATGAACATTTTAGTGAGTGTTAGAGGTGCTGTTAAGTATAACTCTGGACTGTCAAGGTAATGCTTCTCTTTCTTTCCTCTCTATGATAATCATGTCTAATTAGCATGCTGTAACTACAACTATACAATATCTGAGTGCCCCAACGCTTGGCCAGAAGAAATAAGAATATTTTAATGTTAAACTGTTGACCTTGAACAGTCCTGGATGCTGATTTTGCCACATCATTCAGTCATTAACTCACTGATGAATAAACATACCGTCTTCAGTGAACACTGGGGCGGTCAGCAGGTAATGCAGGATCTTGCGGTCCTTCTCAAACGGACACTCCACTTTCTTCCAGGTCATGAATTCGCTCACTTGTTTGGCGAGTTCCCAGAATTTCTGAAATAAAACCAACAACAGGCACTACAGGTTATTCAACATGCCTCTGGCTCTATGGCACTCAGTATACGACCCATTGATGACTTGACTACCACTCAAAATAACAAGGTAGGTGGTCCAGCCTTTGAGCAAAGTGCACAGTCTTGAATGTGTTCAAATGAGCTGTATAAAAGTCCAAGCAGGGGAGGACAGAAAGAGGAATCAGCAGTTTCCCAGAGTAGAATGAATCCTTAAAATAGTGCCTGATTCAGTGCAGTTGTGACCAAACACCAGTGGAAATACTTATGAAAGTCTCTGGTCACTGGTCAGTGTGTTTGTTTCATGGAAACACAGCTGGACTTTACACACTCAGGTCTTACTTCTTCTTTCTCTAACACTCATTAGGGAAGTGAAGATAAAACGTGTAGTAAATTTGACCTTTTGTTAACAGCTGTGGTGGGAATGAGACAGCAAATTTGTTGGTGAGGAAACTCCCTCTGGGGAATTTGAAAGTTTACCTCAAAGTTGATGTGTCCACTCTGCAGCCTGCTGGCACATCCCTCATTGAGGAAGTACAGGTCTTTTATGAGCAGGCTGAAGAAAGGGATGACAATCTGCAAGATAACAGAAAGAGAAAGGGAATTCAGTTTGTGAGGGGGATTTCCACAACGCACAGGTGTGTGATTTTCTATAAGCACTGATTCAATGGAACACAGATTACAATAGACAAAGAGATGTTCTCATCTCATTTCCACAGAAAAAAGACACTCTTTTGTTTTTTTTCTTATCAAAAGAAACCCACAAGCTTTCCAGTCTTACAGACCTGTGGCAGCGTGTACAAGTAAGACCTTTAATAACACAAAACAAATTCCCAGGACAAAATGAGACTAGTAAAGAGAGAATGTTCTCCAGAGAAGAATTCCCCTTTAAAGACTTTAAATAATTCATTGGCACCCTCACATAATGATTCAGGTCACTGCGTGTCTGGGTGCAAACACAGACGATGATGGAGAGCAAGGTGGGGGGGAAGAAGCACCAGACTCCATTCAAATAACGGTAAATTTTAGATTTTATGCTGGAAGGACTTTCCCTTCCTCTACAGCACAAACTCAACCGTCGGGAAATCAAACTGGCTGAATATTACGGGTAATTATCAGTTGCTAAGGATGATGGAGTAATTCCATTTTTGTTCCTGAATGCTGAGAGATTGCGGCACTCTGGTACAGTGACCTATATTAAAAAAAGAATCTGGTTTGTCAGGAAAGAGGTGACAGACGAGCACATCCAACGAGCCAAAAGATGATCAAACATTCATAATGGTGGAGCTTTTAAATACCAGAGGGAGAAAAATACTCAGAACTCACACTGGAATAAACCACACACACACACTTTTCCTCAGTGAATCCTTTTCATGTGATTTTTTCTGTTGTGTTGTAAGTTTGTGTGAAAGAAAACATGGCGGATGAACTCTGTGAAGTCAGAAAGTCTGCCCACAGTTTACTGAGAGGGCTCTGTAGGGACAGGATGTTGTTAACAAGGGCATGCATGATGCGAAGACTGTTTTCAGAGGAAAAAGAGAGGAAGTGTTTGTCACAGCTGGACACACAGGCAGCCAGAGGGACGCCAGGTGTGTGTGTGTGTCTGTGACAAAATTAGATGTGTCTACTAAAAGCTGCTGAAATCCATTCACTGGTATTTCTGTGTTTAAAGATGTTCAAAAGATGCACAGGTCCATTAGGTTTTTTTATTTTTTCCTTGTTAGAGAGGAAATTATAGTTTAGAACCAGTTCATTTTTTCACTATTAATATAAATTCATCAGCCTGTGTCTAAAATATCTGATATAAACACTCTGACACAAGCAGTCCATTCAATATTATTCTATTCAACTGTAGAATATTCTTATGTTTAAGTTAAACTAGTGGTTATTTTGCATTTTGTTTTTGATTCATTGAGGTTATTTTTCAGGGTCTTCTAGTTAATTTTTCATTTATTTTATTCAATTGTAGAATATTCTTATGTTTAAGGTTAAGATTGATGTAACCCATTGGTCAATCATTTTATCTACTGTTGCTGACTATTATTCTCTGTTTGAGTAATATTGGTTGATCACAGTTTCTAACATGTCATACTACAAAATAAGCATTAAAAGTATGTATGATTCATTGCTGATATTGTATCGGATCGGTATCGGCCAATACTAATCATTATCATTATCGGTTGTGGAAAAAGTTGGAAAGTCGGGACACCCCTATTGCTGGTTTTGGCAGGAATGTTTTTTCCCCAAACAAATGTATTATTATTAGTCGTAGTATTCTTATTATGACTATAAAGTAACTTTAAACGGAGATCCTGAATCCTTTAACATGTTAACACAGAAACTACCTCATGGTCAGAACAGTAGCAGAGTCAAACACAGAGCTCCTCCAGCACTTTAGCAGTACTTTGTGTACGTTAAACATATTAATTAACATCAGATGACGTGCCAAAGCCTGCTTTTAGATCAGCAGTTTGGCATCAGCAAATTAATTGACGCAACAACAACAACAGTGGAAGGATCATTTAGATTGTTCTGTCCTAACAGCAAAACAGGATGGATGGAGCAACAACAGTGACACTCTGTTGACCCTCAGACAAAGTCAACAGCACAGTGGATGCCTCAAGCAGATCATAAACAACCCCTCCACTCCTGCCTTAAAGGAGAGGTCACAAGGGCAAGAACATACCAGACTTGGGAACTTTCCGTTTTAAGACCTCGACCTTTTGTCCCTGGGTATGTTCGCATTTCTGAGCGCCACAAAAGCATCCCTCACAAACCTCAGGGAGCCACATGCATATTGACAGTACACTCAGTCTCTGTGCAAACACACACACATTCAACAAATGATGCATGATGGGAAACCGCGAACGTCTGGCAGCCCACGAGCTCTGTGCTGGTTCACGTTCGGTCAGGCCAGGCAACTCGAGGAGCAGCAGAGAACACTATGTGATCTGGCAGACGCCCATGTGTTCGTTTCTCTCCCTCGTAGAGCAGAGCACAACATGTTTGATGAGCAGGAGACCAAGACCCTCCTCATATCTTGACCCACTTATAAAACGCGTCCTCTGCGGCCACTCAGAGTTACACTGTTATGCAACCTCTGTCTCTCATCCAAGTCCACTACAGTGACGCTGTAAAAACGATGGGAACGCAGCGCTCAGTGGTTTCTGCTTCGCCTTCCTTCACTTCCAGTCCGATGCTGCGGTTTGTGAAGATAAAGCTGGAGTGATAACCATCTCAGCTTTTCACATGACTGTAATCGGAGCATAACGCTTATTCTGAAACTGAAAGGTCACTTTTGATCCCTCCAGCAGCTGTCAAGTGCCTCTTTAGCAAGACACCGAACCCTTGATTATCCTCTAAGTGGCTCTGGATGTTGAAACGTAAACCAAAGTCTGTAGTGCAGATGTTCAAACTTATATAAGCAGTGGCTACTGGATATATCACAAAGGAAAGGTTTGTGGACTTTTATGGCAAAACTGACTTAGAATTGACAAACTTTGGGCTGAAAATTTCACCCTTTAAATTTCAGCATGTTAATTCAATTTAAAACTCCTCAGTTCTGGCCAGCACAGTGCATTCAGATGAGAGCTGAACCACAAGTGAACCAAGTGAAAAAGTTCTGACTATATACCAACATTTAACACACTGCAAATGTGTATGGAACAGTGTGTGTCGCTGTGTTGAGGCCTCACCTTCTCTCTGCTGCTGTTAGCGGTGAGCGACCTCTGCGTGGCGCCTCTCAGAGCTGTTCTGTAGTTGTAGAAATTGCTGGAAGGATCCATCTGGTGCTAAAAAAGGAAGAATATAGTGTCAAAACAAACAGGATCAGATGAGAAGAGCAGCTGAAAGAGGATCAAAGGAGCCAGCAAGCCCCAACTCAGACAAGACAGGTATGCATTTCCTAGAATAATAAAACAATAAAAAGTCAGGGATTAAAAAAAAAAATCAAGAAAGTAACCGTTAATTGCATAATTAATGACAAATGCAATATCTCCACACAACTAGAATTTATCAGCTCTCCAGGATTAAGGGCTTCCTTACGTTGTTATGAACATTTCACTGTTTTAAGTCTATGGATGGTGCTTTTGTGACACTTTTTGCCTTGCAGTGCTGGACTGGACTCCCTGTTAAAATGTAGATTAAATGAAAAACAAACTCAAACCCTCAGTGTTGTGACATAAAACGTCTCTGAGGAATCTGGAGATAAATGACAGATAGAAACGACAGAGTGGCCTGGAACAAACCGAGAGCATAAACTCCATACAGTTATTGCAGCAAACTATGCAGGACAGGAAGTTCAGGATTCACTTCAAATAAGGCTCACAGGGACAAAACAGAGGGTAGAAGGAAATCATGAAAAGAGTAAAGAGCTGAGGAGGTGTGTGATTGACAGAGAGAGTGACGAACACAAGGAGAGAGAGACGGAGATGAACTCCAGTGAGACATGAGGAGAAACCGAAAGAGGTGACTCTCTGAAAGCTGTCAGATCCCACTGACGGTCCCAGTATGACTTCTCTCCACCTCAGATCTCCTCTTTCAAAGGGCCGACTGATGGTCCCTGCAGCGTCTGAGGCCTCCTCAGGTACCATACAGCTTTATGTGTGCCATGCATAGTCGAATGATAGCAGTGCACAGATTTTTTTTGCTTTTGCTAACTATTCTTCACAAAGATGCTGATCACCATGTAGTTTTAATATTTGTGAAATTTTTACATATGACACTGATTTAAGGCTGCTACAGTGTTTGTTTGGCCTGAAACTAAACCTGAGGGTCATACACTTCCAAGTAAAATAAAATGCTTCAGTGTGGTCTAATTTTTTCTTGGTAGTTGCAGAAGTTTCAGTGAGAAAATCAATGCCTTCACATATTCAATGATGCCACCCTAAAGTAGAGAAAACACTGTGTTTATCCATCTATGTGAGATCTGTGTGAGTCACAGTCAAATCTCAACATCTCTCCGCACAACTGTGTTTATCCATTTTTTCCACTGCACTCAACCCAACAATTCACTGACAAAAGAAGCAGCTCGCCTACACCACGATGAGTCATTAGCGTCCAACACGACAAAACCAGAGAGCTGCTAATAAGTGAGATGGGACAATTAATCTGGAGAGAAGACGACAACAGAAAATGTTGAAAACAGTTTTTCGGTAGTTGTATAACTATAGCCGTAAATATTTAACATAAGGACCTTGTGTCTATTAAGCGCTGCAGAACAAAACACATTTGTTCATTTTCACAGCTGCGAATCAACTCATTTCAATAATTTCCGGCAAACTTACTTCTAAGATGTCAAACTTGGCTGTTTTCACTTTGCTCCAGGTCTTCTTGAGCCGAGACACAGGACTCATGTTCATCCCAGCTGCAAGACGGACAAAAGAAATCAGAAAAGACAATGAGAGACATCGCAAAATCAAGAAAAAAAACCCACCCAAACACTGTCGCATTAACACATGGCATTTTCCCATTCAGCCAGACAGACGCACATCCACCCTGCCCCACCCTTCCTCCCATGGTGATCGTCCTTTCAACATCCCTCCACCTCCCTTTTCTTTCTTTCTGCTGTTGTTTCTTCTGATGCAGCGAGGCAAAAGGCCACAGGAACAATGGAGTTAACACACGCCTCGTTTCCCCTCCCAGCGCTCTGCTTCCCATATGGTAATAATCCTCTGCCTGTGTGTGTGTGTGTGTGTGTGTGTGTGTGTGTGTGTTTGTGTGGTGCAGGTTCAGGCTCTGAGTGTCACCATCGGAGCAGAACAGCAACACAAAACAACCCTCCTGTCCAGAAGTCAGATCCACAGACAGAAACATCAAACTCTTCATTTTCTTCCTGAACTCACTTCACTCCCCAGGAGATGGTTTGACTTAACATGACACCTCAGCGCAGCAGGAATATAAGTCTGACCACAGCGGCATGCGACGGTGTGTGTCGGATCGTGTCTCAACTGGGAAGCAGCTCACAAAGACGCCAGTGTGTGTGTGTGTGTGTGTGTGTGTTTGGGAGGACAGGTGTTGGCTGAGGCAGTCGTCCCGTTGGGACACACTCCCCTTTACGAGAGCATTAATATACTGTTGATGTCATCTCCTTTTCAGCGCTGACACAATGTCGCAGAGGCAATAAGGAGAAGCCACCAGAGCACGTTAAGGCCAGCACAACCAAATTCTGACTTCTAGTGGTATCTATAAATATACGATTTGGGTGCAGTAACCCTTTGATGAGGGCACTAATACACTGTCTAACCCTGGTGGTTCCCTGGAGACGAGGCTGTTGTGTTTGCATGTGGCGGACTCTCTCTCAGGGGAGAAAGAGAGCGAGGACAGCTGGCATTAAAACATCCTCCCTCTCCCCTCCTCCCTCATGTGCTCTCACTCTCTCTGGTCAGTGCTGACCATCTGCCTGGATGGTTTGTTCTGCGACCTCTTCCAGCTGACCCCCCTCACCCCACCCTCCATCAGGCCGGTGAGGATGACCAGATGCCCTCTTCTCTAAACACAGGGACATCTCCTGGATCATCCTGTTGGCTGGACCTGCAGCGAGGTCTCTAAAGCGTCTTCCCTCAGGCTTTACATGCATTTTAACTATTTCATATCTTTATCTAGCCTGCGTAGTTTAGCTTAGAATAATGAAAATGCTAAATGCAATGCAAAAAGTGAAACTAAAAATAAAGGCTAATTTCCTGGCTGTTTAATATTTCCTCATAAAAGACTCCAAAGTTTATCGACTTTACAAGCTGCTCTCCTGACTGACAGAACAACAAAATCAGGTCACCTTAACTCGTAAAAGAAGAACACAACTCACATATGATGGCCATGAGGGAGTTAAAGTTGCCAATGTTGAAGCATTCACGCGCCACGTCGATGAAGAACTCGATGACTCGAGCTCGGTGCTTCTTTTTCACAGGCTGTTAACAAAATGGAGAACATTAGGAAACCGCATTAGCCCTCAGGACTGACTGCACGGTCTGGTAAATGTGTTTGCTGGAAATCAACAAACTAAAAGTGTATTACCATTAAAGTACGGCACATGAAGTACGAAAGTTTGTTTTGTTTCTACTTGAGCAAAAAGCACAAAACTGGTTGCAGCTTCTTTAACATGAAGATTTGCAGCTTTTCCCTACTTTGTCTAAATTATGCTTTATAAATAAAAAATGGAAATCTCTCCTTTATTTAATTGTACATGGAATATGTTTTGAAAATGTTTTGGTCAGACAAACTAAGCAGTTATCTTTATTGCACTAATTTCATGTTCATGCTGACTTTGCAGCAGCAGCAGGATGAGATGATTGGCAGAAAAATTCAATCAACAGTAATTTGATAATCTATGAATAATCCAATGACAAGCAAAAAATGCCTAACGTGCTGTTCTTCTGTTTTAAATTGTTTGGGTTTTAGGATTTTGTTTTTATCAAAAAAAAACAAGCATTTTTTTTCTTTTTCATGATCTTGTGTTCATTACTCACCATGCAGATCTCTGTGGCCACCAGATAACTGAGTCTGTTGAACCATTCGACATAAGCCTCCAGGTTGCTGGCCTTCTTGTGATCACTGAAGCAGCTCTGCAACAACAAAAAACAACAGACTTCCAATTGGCATTTGAGCTGTTTGCAAAGCAAAAATAATGCTGATATTTGCTGTTTTCTCCTCTTCCTGCATAGCCAATGCATCACCAGGCATGAAAAATAAACTCTTGGTGAAGTGGACCTGTATAGCCAATCGTGCTCAACTTCATCCTTCGTCTATAAGCACAATAGTGGTCAATGTTATTCACATTATGCATGCTGGTCCTTTGTGTGGAGTTCTCTTGATCTAATTCCACACATTCCTTTGGCCTTACGCCACTCTGCCCCTGTCGTGTTTCCCACCAGTGGAGCTCCACACACACACACGCACGCACGCACGCACGCACGCACGCACGCACACACACACACACACACACACACACACACACACACACACATTCCCGTCTTTTCAAAGTGGCTCGCTGGAATACGAAGTGGGCTAGCCCGAGGCACAAAGGCAGCCTTAACCCCCCATCACCTCGCCTCCAAAAAAGGAACTGTTGCCTAGCAGCCGAACAACAGACAAGAGAACCGACCGCCAGACACACACTCACACACTCACTTACCCCTTCCCAAAACAAACCCTTGGCAGCAGTTGTTGCTAGGAGATGAGGTGCATGCATGCCCATCTCAAATGGATGATGGGATGATTTCAGGAAGTTGTTGGTGAGGTGAGTCTGAGTGTGTGTTTCCGAATGTGTATGTGTGTGTGTGTGTGTGTGAAGTGGATATTTCGTCTGCTGCTACAGTCTAATAATCACCTGACCTCACTTTGACCGGTACAGCGTCCAGTCTGTCTGTGTTTTGTGTAAACTCAACATCCGTCTAGAGGAGAAACTTCTAATCCACAGCAGACACACATCAGGTCTGAGCGCTGGATTACAGTCAAGAACAGATTGCATAACTACTGTATGTGCTTCCCTTATCTGGCGATTTATTCTTAGAAAAGCATGCAGACGTTACCTTATCGTTGTCCAAAGGGTCTTTCTGGACGAAGGCTTGGACAAATTCTTCAGGTCCGATGTAACTCAGTCTCTCCTGAGAAGGAGGGAAAAGGGAAAAATCAACTCTCTGCATCGAGCTTTAATTCTGTCAATGCATCACTTTCTAAAGCAGCACTTAAAATGGCATTAGATGATTAATGAGCTTCCACTGGCTTATAATATCTATTTTAGTATTTAGTAGTATCCTTCAGTAGTCACTTGTTGAGATTCAGCTTAAGTAACATAGGTTGTTAATCAAATCAAGAGTTAATTAAGGCTGAGGGTACTTAATAGATCTTCTCTGTGGTAGAAGCCCATAAATGAGTGCATTTCCATTAAAATGTTGCAAAGATTTGAAGCAAATTTCAGAAATTTCTGCAAAATAAAATGTGAGTCAGTGTTTTTCTCAAACTTGAGAATGAAACTAGGTAATGGGGGGTTTCTAGTGGAGCATAGATGCAGCAGAGAACTGAATGGTTTGGACTACAGGAGAGGAAGATCCAGGTGTTGTTGTACTAACTAAAAATGTTAATCTTGACTTCTGATCAAGAAAACTTTGATCAACATCTTGGTTTTTCAGTGGCAAACTGTGTGTAATGAATATAAAGCTGTGGTCAAACACTGTGGTTCAAAATCAATGCTGCGGTAGGGTGGATGTGGGTGGAGCTGTGGCGATCGGTTCACCTCGACCAGCACACTGATTTCTAATCCATCATACATGTCAGTTGTCCCCTCTCACACCTCCCCACATCAATTTGATTTTATTGTCTTTGACTTATGTGCTTATGAACGTGTTTCATTCCTGATTGTTGTCCTTGGAAGACAACATCTTCATCTTAATTTGGTATGACATTTTCCCAAGGAAAATTAGCCTTCTGGGCCAAGTCTGGCTCAAATACAAGCTGGGGATCAATGGGGACTGCCTTTGACAAAATAAGGAATAAAAAGTCAAAGAGCTAAATGAAAAATAAAAAGAATTATATAGAAATTTCCTCCAACATCTGGATTGCTCTCACCAGTTCAATGTGTGTGAGCTGCTGGGCGACAGTGAATGGGTCATTGCAGATGGACAGCATGTCTCTCTGATTGGCTGCCTGGGGCTTTGCCTTAAGAGCTGCCAGCCGCTCGACCGCCGTGGCGTTGATCTTGACCAGCGCCTCCTCGTACTGGCTTAGTACCGTCAACCTCCTGATCAGACCCCCGCTCATCTGGGAGACCGCCTTCCTGTAAATCTGATGGATTAACGGAGAAGGGGAGAGGTGGAAAGAAGTGAAAGAGGAGAGTTGTTGAGCTAGAATTCAATGATTAGGAGCTTCAAACAAGGTAAATTATTCTCTAAACAAACAGGTGGATAACAGCCTTGCTGGAATTAATATGTTTACTAAATGTCTAAGCCCAAACACAGAACTGAAAAATGTGGCGCCTGTAAGTGTTCATGTTGCTAAATAGCATCCTTTCGGTCATGCGCTGTGAGGATCACTTGCAATGTTATGCAAGCCTCTTCCTGCTGGCCTCATTACTGCTTCTCAGCCCAGCAGGGTCAGAGGAGGGAGGCTCTTGGCTCCCCGGCCTCAGAGGTCGAGAGGTCGTCTTGTTTTGAACCTCCCCCTGGCCACAATTAGATAAGTGTTCCCTCACTGACACACATTAGCACAAGAGTTGCATAAGAAGGTCTATAGAGGGAATGATTTTGTGCATGTGGAGCAGACTGTGTGTTACTGTATGAATGTGGAGGACGCCGTTCATGGCCTCGTTCCGCACCACCGGTATGAGCTGCCCTAACAAATCTGGGGTAACGAGGCCCGTTTTCTCATAACCATATTCCCTCTCCCCTGAACTTTCTGCCAATTCTACCTCCAGAATCTGGGTTCTACAAACAAGACTGTAGTTCAACAGGGCAGGAGGAAACACAGTGAGCCTTATAATGGATGTGGAGGCCCAGTGCTGAGAAGGCTATCAAGTCTGTGTGGCGCTCAGGCACTCTAGGAAAAATGAGTGAAGTCTCATCTGCTGGATGCCTCTACGAAATTCACTTCCCTGGGTGTGACTAATGCATCTGTCTGGTGGTGATGTGGCTGTGATGGGTGTGATGCACACAAACACACATTCGCATGTCAGCCAATCAACTGTGGCTCTCAGTTTTGGCAGGACACAGAAAGAAGAATGATGTGGTGGTGTTAGAAAAAAAAATGACGATTCACAGAGTAGAGGGAGTCAAGACTACCTGGACATCAGAGAAAAGAAACGATTCTTAAACATCTTTTTGTTCTTGGGCAGGTGCTCAATATTAATTGATGGATTCAAAGGCAGTAATGAATGCTTTTTTTTATTATTAGCTAATTTTTTTCAATTCATTCATTGTTTGTGTATAATTACGATAGCAAAGGTGACATTTTTTTTGAGAATCATATACACTAAAATTTAAAAGATTTTCAATGTACAATTACATCAAATCAAATAAAGTAACAAATGGATTTCGTTGGTTGGACAGAGTGAGCAGCAATTACAAGTAATCGTGCCACAGTTTTTACGATGAAGCGATTCATCCCATATATATGGGAGATATTAAAATATACTGAAATCAGTGTACCCGCTCAGTTAATGCTTGACCACACTCCTGTACAGTTGGGCAACAGTATGAAACACCACCAGTTAAAATCGCTCCAGTTGCCACTTCAAAGTCAGCCATCTGCCGTAGCTTCTGTCCCCACTACAAACAGAGGATGGCCAGGGTCGGATAAATATAGTCACAGATCTCGGAGACAACAGCATGCATGACATTTCTAAGCAGAGGGAGACACATTTGCTCATCAGAAGTGTTGGCGTTACCAATGAGGGGGCCTAGCAGGGGCGTTCTTTTCCCTACGCTATCGACCCTGGCAGTGATCCTGAGGTGACATACGGCTGCTCAGTACAAGTCACCACGACCGAGCGCACGCTTGCCTCATGCCATCGTATCACTGGACGTCCTGTTTTTCTTGGCTGAAGGCTGTTACTTCCTGTCGAGCGCCACCTGACCCATAGAAAAGACCTGTTTTTAGCAGGTTAGCCGAGCAGCACTAAAGGCTGGAATATACTTCTCCGTCTGCGTAATCCGTCATCCGACTCCGTAGCTACGGAGACCCCTCGAGCCCTCGCACTTCTCCGTCATGATGCGTGTTGTGCAGACCTGCGCTGAAATGCACCCCCTCGGAAAGTGAAGCAATTCGCCTTAATATCGCAGATAAAAGCAGGAGAAAATACTATTTTATGATTTAATTATTTGTGAGGGAGATAGAAGAGAACAACATTGATTGCTTTCAGTCTTTAAAACTCCTCTTCCTCTTTCTTTTCAACACAAAATCGGATAATAGCGAACGCAAACCAACAACTTTCGGGATGTTCTGTGTAAATATACCCCTGCCATAATTACTAAATGAATTAAATAGATTTTTTGAGCAGGTTGAATGTGTTTGATTTGCCTTTCACAAGGATAATCGATACTTTAGTTCCTGTTCTGTCCGCGCTGCTGCAAAGGAGACCTGTCTGTCTGTTTCTGTGTAGAGAGAGGGGCTGCATTTCACAGCAGGGGTGTAACTAGAGGACCAATCACAGCCCTTGTCGTCTCCGTCTTCCCTTGAGGGATTGACGGACAGTTAAAAAAAAATTCCTGCGCCCGGAGACGACGGAGAGGCTCTCCGTCAGGCTCTCCGGCGACGGAGAGGGCTCTCCGTCTCTACGTACGTCACTTTACGGAGTACTATAAATTGGCCTTAATGAACAGAAAAGCATTCTGCTCTGGATTATCCTACCTACAAACACATCCACAATGCCAAGTCACGATGAGACAGAATCACCCACCTGCCTGAGATTAACTAGTATATAGCATTTATTTGCAAAGTCCAGATCCCTTCTGGAGTCATTTCAGCCAAGTACGTGTCAAGTCTTTAGAGAGTCAACTCTCAGAAGAACCCGTCTTTATAACTGAGAGTATAACTAAGTCTCTGAAAATGACTTCAAGCATAGAATAGGAATCTTCCCCAAAGTGCACGTAGTGTGTGAGATCTAGAGTTGTAGAATGTCACTCTTTAAAATCTGGGTTGAGTGAGTTAAAAGTTGTGGTTGTTTTTGACCATAGCATGGCAATTTAAAAACACGATGTCCCGTGTGCCGATAGTAACGATCCTGACTGAACAATCAATGGTCTGCAGTGTTTTAACTCTCCTTCTAGCATTGACTCAGCTCACTTGGAACCTGAACCGAGTTGGTACCATGAATAAAGTGGTTCTGTGAGTAACCTCTACTTCTTTTCCTAATATGTGATGGAAGCACAGCAGTGCAGTAGCACCTGCCATGAAAGGGTACTGTGAAGTGTGCATGCACCATTTGTCTGAAGATCTGCTTCCACCAAGTTTACTCTGCATCTGTCCTGGATGTATTGTAATATGGGATCTGTTGAATCAACCAAACTTATCAAAATAAAGCCAAAAAAGAACTTAGTGCAAAAGAAAAAAATGCACATTTTGAGGGAAGAACTTGAGGTCAGATCAAGATCACAGCGCTTGTTTTCTTCTCGGCTGCTGCTTCCCTATATATCCAACCACATCCATAATGACAGTCTTACTACAGAGATCAAGGCCCTGGGATGTTTTCAGTGTGGTCTGGACACAACTTTGACCAGATGTTCGGGACGTCTATTCTGGACTCAAACCCTTTCCCAGAGCACTGCGGTCGACTCTCTGAAGAATCAGCAACTTGACTCCGTACTCAAGACCTGCTGATGGTTAGACATTTGTGTTTTGTTTTGAAAACATGATATAGAGAACCTGTGAAAAACATGGATGCAAATTTGTTCCAATCAAACTCCTGCTGTTGCCCTCAGACTGCTTCCTCTCACTTCAACAGCCGGACTTCTTTTCATTAGCCAGCGCATGGAATAATTTTTTATTATCATGGGTTATCATCCATGATACACGAATGAATATCACAAGCTCACTTCCTCAACATTCGCTTGTGGCGATTTGTGAACCCGAAGCACCAAAGCTTCCCAAAGACACGTTCACTTGGAAACAAGAGGTTCTTGGTCACGCTGTACTACTCATGAGCACACAAGCCTGTGGCTTACACGATATCCCAGCACATCGTCTGCAGGGTGTTGAGAAGTATTATAAGAAGGAGCTTTGTCAACATAGTGCATATATGTAATGTTTGGAACACATCTATTCATGGAAAGAGCTTTTATCTTAATGACAAAAGTTTTGTCAACTCTTTGAGTGCCAAAGATTTATATGCACATCCTTTAAAATACAACGCTTGAGTGCCATAGACGTACGTAAGGTAAAATCATGATGAAATAGTCTCTTCTTTCATTTTAGCTATTCAGTGTTTTCAGAGACATGGTACAAAATATTCTGTGCATCATGAAAGATGACTCAAAATGGACAAAAACGCTGGCACAGGGTACATTCTGATTTTAAAAAAGGGCTGGCACTTAATACAGGGTCAATCAATGACAACAGAGGCCAACAGTTAAGATAATATTTCACTGATCATATCTGTTGATCTTCAGCAGCACAGGAAGTCAAGCCTGTGACAGATGTGTTCTCATCAACAATCCGCCTCTTATGCTCTTGCACACAGATTTTCAATGTAATGAGGGTTTACGAAAAATAGTTTCACCATTTTTGATTTAACATCCAATAGGTGAGTTAGAATAAATAATAAACAAACAGGAGACAAATTAAAGGGGAAACCTGAATAAATGAGTGGAGGAACTAAACCACTGCAGATGCTTCCTAACAAGTTTATGTTGCTTTTTTACCCAGAATTTATACCCCATCTGTAGCTGATAGACGTCAGGTTGTAAAAACCATGAAAAGGAAGGGCAGGGACGCTGATAAGCCTGAAAGGCACCTGCAGCTTTTCATTATTTGGATACACTGATCTTTTGTACCAAGCATGATCTCACCTCAAGGGAAAGTACATGGAGAATCTTGTGCTTTCTGATGCCTCTTGGCCAGAAATGATGTCACCCATCCAAGTATTTTTGGAGGGGTGGCATTAACTGTAGCTGATCAAGTGTGAAATCAAAAGATGTTTGTGTGACCAGCAAAACACAGCACTATTACTGGTATTACTGGTGGTTTTATGCGGGGGGAGAGAGGGAGGGAAGGTTGCACCAGGAGAGCTGTAAATGTGTCCGAGTGTCATGTTGGAAGCGTATTGATTTCAAGATTACAATCAGGATCAATACTCGTGCTTGTACTACTGATGAGTCATGCAATAAAGGCAGCGGGGATGGGTGGGTTGTGTTTTTTCTTGTGTTGAGTGGTGAAGGATGGACGTCTTCTATCAGGACAGACGGATGTCCTAACAAGCCCCCCTGCCCTACTGGTAACACACTGAAAGAGCGCTGATTCATGATGACTAACTCAATTATGTGTCCAGACGGGACATGTGAGGTGGGCATGCTTCTATGACTGGTGACATGGAAGGGGAAGAACATCTGATATAAAGCCAAATGACCTGATCAAAGTACTTTAAGATCCCTGAGACTACTGAAAGTGAGAACCAACATGACGGTTTTAGGGGTACATTTATCACCCAAGAAGGAAATCAAGGAAAGCAAGAAATAATTGCACTATATGACCACAAATTGACCTTTATTACATTAATTTAATGTTACTTTGTGAGACTTCCTCAAAATGTTTAGCTATCAATAGCTATGTCAACTTTTCTGTATGGAAATGTGGATCAGCGGAGGATCTGGATGTGCAGCAAAGATAACAGGAGGGTGCAGGACAAAAACAGTTCCACCCCACTAAATAAACTTTGATCCAAAACATCCAATCCCATGACATTCAGTTCAATGTCCATTCAAACACTGGCTAGGAAGAGTCGCCACATGGAAGACTAAAAAGCCTGCTAGCCCGTGCACAATGGGGCTTTTCTCTTGACTCAGCCAGCCTCTTTGTTGCCAGAGATCCCCCTCCACCTCCCCCCACTGCAATCTGCAAAAAATCTGCCTGTTCCTGTAGATTTGCTGCACATGCAATCCATAAAACAGCCTCCCACGGCTTGTGATAACACCTAAACATGTTATCCAAGGCTTCTGTTTCTTTGCTCATTTGAATAACTGAAATAAAAGACTGACCTCGTCTCCACTGGCCAACCGGTGGGTCAGATCCTTCAGGCTACGCATCATCCTCTCATCCCTGAAGTCGTATGGGAATGTTTCCGTCCACTCTGTCAGCAGCTGTAGGATCTTGGGAGCGATCTTCCTGACTCTCATCTGAAAATGCAGGATAAATATTGAGTGATAAGTGGGGGAGAACAACCACCAGGATGTCGCGATATTGGTTATAGCATACCTTGTCAGCAAGGGGATCGCTGAGTCGCTGCTGCTCCATGCACAGGTGACACACCTTGGACATGAGCTCATGCGGGCGGATAAAAAGACGAGAGCTAAGCAGGAAGGTGAAGATGTACGTCCTCTGTGGAGAGAAAAGAAGATAGGTTTACTACAAAAGCAAACTAAGGATGTCAAATTTACAACTTAGTGAAATAAAAAGTCACTGGGGGAACGATAACTAGACAGCTGCTGAAACTGTAAAGGAAAAGAAACCAACAGGGATTAAATAAAGAAGAAGAAAAAACAACACTCACATCTGGATAATAGTCTGCAGTTGGGATCAAGTGGTGGATGAGGGCCTCCAGGGATCCGGATGCCAGGTTGTTGTCATGGTAATAAAGGCCAGGGTAGCCGTCCTCCTTGGTCTGGTACAAGTTCTTGTTGTAGCTGCTGGTTTTCAGCTGCCCTGTGAACGGTGGTGTCTGAGGCATGATGTCCTGCAAAGAGAAGAGAAAGTGGACAAAACACAGGAACGGTCAGTCAACACTTTTCTCTGACAGATGTTTCACCGCAGACGCTGATGCAGGGTGGTCAGACAAATCCAAAATAGCTCTCAGACACAAACACAGACAGCAAAGGTTTAGGACTTGGTCAACGCCCATTTCTCCTCCGGATCCCTGCTGTCCATTTTGAGATTTTTCTGGGTTTGGGTTCAGTTTATTTGGATGTACAAATGGTTGACTGAGAAAGTTGAAATGCAAACTGTGGTTGAGACACAAAAAGCTTGAAGGAGAAAAAAGCAGACCGGCTCATGAGTCATCTGTATTACAATGAAAAACACCAGACTAGGCAACCCACACGTTTGACCCCCCACTGAGCTTCACAGGGAAATGAACCCTTCACCCTGGCAGCATCCAGCTGCAGATCCAGCTACAGCCAAATCATAACTGAAGTGGGTATTGTCACCTAAGCAGCAACTTTTAACCTTCTAGAAATCTGAAACAGGACAATTCATTCACAGAAAAGGACTTCTGAGCTGGTATTTAACAACAGAGCTTATAGGGACATTTATGTGCTTTAACATGTAAACAGGAGGTGTGTGTGTGCGTGCAGTCCATTTAGAGCTGTGCGATATGGACAAAATTGTTTATCCTGATATAGTCAATTATATATCCTGATAACGATAAAATTACTATAAAAACAACAGAGGCTTATATTCCTACAGTAAACATTTTTATATCACACTTTATAGCGTAGCATGGCACAGCGCTACTAACATCGATCAATAGAAATAGAAACTCCTGCAGTGTATTCCACTTGTCATCGATCCGTACCTTGCGAACAATTATGCGTTGTCAGTAACTCACCAGATATGTAACGTTTGGTGAGACTACACCTAATCTACTTTATTACTGAAAAAACATCTGAAAAAAATTTCATCAAATAGATTCTGATGTAAAAACTGTATTAGATTCAGCAAAGCTCTTATATGGCTGTCTGTGTTCAGACATTTTACGTTTGAGAAGTACTTTTTTCCTTTTGTTTCATAATTTAAAAGGGTGTTTTGTAGGAGAAAAAAAAATCATAAATTGTGAAACTCTGGCCAATAGAAAACCAAGTCTCAGTGAGGATGTGTGCTGTTCAATTCCTGAATAACAGTCTAAATGTTGTACAAAACCAGAAACCAGCCAGTCACTTAGTTAAAATAAAAAAAGTTTGTCAACAGAGGCAACCAGTCATACCAGACCAAGTAAGACTGTACCTATAAAACCACTGTGTGAGTGTGTTGACCTAAGTTTGTCAGAGAAGGACTTTATTTCTACTTTCAAAGAGACATTATATTGCTTTACACTCTCATACAACCCGTTAAAGAAATGTGGACCTGCTTAATGTCCTTAGTCTGAGGTCTAAAACACAAACTGGTCCTCACAAAGGTAGAACAACCAGCTCACACACACTTTCCTCTGCCAGCCTTCTGACCTCTGAACCTGGCACCTCGGCTCAATCCCATGCCAGGCAGACTTACGGCTGGGGAAAAACAAAGGGCCTTTTCACACCGTGGGGGGTGGGGGTGCAACAACCCCTCCCCCAGCAGCATCACCCCTCCACACCCCCACCTTGTTGACAATGTGCTGCCCCGTGGCTGCCTGCCGAGTCAGGAAGCATTTAAGGCTGATGCACTGCGGCGCTGCCAAGGACGGACGCAGGGACGCCAGCAGGTATAATAAACTACACCTGCCCACACACATTCAGGGCTTCACCGTCCCGTGATGTCATTTTGGTGTGCGGAGGAGGCTTACATCTGCTGATCAGAGCAGAGGGAATTAACCGCTTTTGTAGCATTTAACAGAAGTCTTGAAAAAAAAAAAAAAATCACAAGACACTGTTGTGTTTGCTTTTGCAGGAACACACGTGGCTCGATACCAAAACAACCCCTGATTATTCACAAGTTCGTGCAACGCCTCCACCCACACGAGGCTAACCCTTCACCCTTCCACTTTCACACGCATGCCGCTCAACAAAGCACGTGTGCACACACAGACCATCGCTATTATTCAGCCAGACAGCCATGGCCATTTCCATGAGAAAAGAGAGTGTGAAGAGTCAGAGCATCTGCTGCGCCATGTGGCATCCCTGCACAGAGAGAGATCATGAGTCTGACGGTGATACCCTGATGAAAGCCAACTGCTTGTTTTCTCCACAGAGAGTTTTTTCTGACAATTTGTCCAGTTCTTTACATCTACTATCCAGTAAGCAGCTCCAAACACAGTGCAGATGAGGAGCACATCAACAGCAGCAGATGATCGAGCACTAAGAACACGTCTCGATCACTTTTCCCAGCCAACCCCCTGATCCCACGCTTGCTTTTCTCTTGCTAAAAAGGTGAGGGTTGTTTTGGTTGGAGGTGGAGCTCCAACAGTCAGAACAGAAGCAAAACAGAAACAACATGAAACAACATATTTAATACTGCCTTCTTTGTTTTGAGTCATTCAAAAATATTCTTGATGTGCTTCATTAAGTAAATATTTGTTGATTCCAGCTTCTCCAATGTGAGAATTTGCAGCTTTTGTCGTGACATTATGAACAGAATCCCACTGGGGTTTCAACTGTTGTTCAGACAAAATGAGCTATTGAAAGAGGACATTAAGAGCTCTGGGAAACTGCCAAGGACACAAGCCCGTACTTTCTGACATTTGTTCAATAAATAATGTATTGATACAGAAAAAACTGACAATCTTAATCTATTGGGAGAGAAAGATGTCACTCCTGGCTGCTGTTCTAGATTCACATTTCAATTTTATCAGACAGTTTATTTTGACTGAGATTAAAATAAAGACATCTTTTAGATCATGCTGTTGCAGGCCAACCTTCATCTACCAAACTACTCAATCACATCCTCTACAGGCGAAATGAAAACCAACCTCAGATCACAGAACACAGACAGTGAAAGTACTGGGTTTACAAAACCTCATATAGTAACAAGTAGTGTTGAATCTTCGTAGTGTGACATCACTCTCCCTCTCTGGTGTCTTAGAAAAGGTGACCGGTTTGGATTAATCTCGTGCTGCCAGGAGCAGGTGGGCCTCTTTGAAGATAAAAGCCATGTCTCTAACACAAAAAAGCCTCAGACAGAGGACACCATGAGATCAGATGTTGCACTTTGTCCTCTTATCTGATCTGTCTCCTGTAGCAGAGCTGCTATTCACTAAATGTATACTATATTTACTTATTTTTATTCATTTTACTGATTCACTTGCAGGTCCTGGTTTGCCGTTTTAATTCTTTAGCATCAATTTTTTTTTTTAATCAAACGTACTTTATCTACATCTTATTCTCAGGCCAAAAAATGCTCATTATTTTGATATATCAGTGAGAGGATAGCACCACTATTACCACTATCTGCACTAAAGCCAAGTCTGCTCTGCACAGGTGCCAGCAGCAGCCTTCACCATAGTCCTAAAAACAAAGCGCAGGATGCTCACAAGCAGCGACAACGGAGACGCACAGATTTACATTTGGCTTCCAGGTGTGTGTGTGTAGTGGTGGTGGCTGTGGTGAAGAGGGACCACATGTCAAGTCCTGACAAAACTCTTAGCACACTGCTGTTGGTTTAGAGTAGTCGAAGGTAAACAAACAAAATGCCACAGCTTGCCTCCCCACTTCAGGGAGGGGGGAGGTGTTTCGTAGCCATCTGCCTCAATGTGTAAAAAGGAGTCTGGTTTGGACATTAAATTGGATTTAAAAACAAAAGATATTCAAATTCCCGTCTGTTTCTGGTGTTTGTGTACTTCCCCACTTTGTTGCTTGTGGGTGAAAATTTCTTGGAACTGACAAACGTTGAAATCAATCAGTAACAATTAAATGTCAGACGAGGCATCATCTTAAAAAAAAACAAACATGGTATTTCAAGCCCTGATTGTCACATGGCACTGAGACTTTCTTCCTATTTTTAAACTGAGAAAGTACACTCAGCTGAAACAGGAAGCTTATAAGACAAACGAAAGATGATCATGTGTTGTAGTATTTGGAGGTGAAATAAGAGTTCAGGAGAAGGGACACAAGGATATTTTGTCTCAAGCCATGATTCTTTATGCCCTGTGAGGGAAATAATTACACAAAAGGGCAGCCGTTTAAAAAGCTCTGAACCATCTGCTCCAAATGTCACATCAGGAGGAAAACCATGATAGTTACATGAAACTACCTTCAGGTGACACAAGCTTGCAGGTCATTTTAGGTGGGGCAGCTCCCCCAGAGGGAGAATGATAGAGCCCAGCCCGCTCAAAATACAAGCTATCAAAGCGCAGACGGAGGCTCTTCCCGCCCTGCCTGCGGTGTTAACGACCACTCATGATGAGCGCCCGTCAGCAATTCAGCTGTAAAGAAAAAAAAGCCTGAACACACAGAAAATCGTTCCTGTGGTTCACGCGGCGGCCACAAGCAGCTAGACGCTCTCGTTTAAGCACTTCCCTCATACTATTTTCCTGAAGATTGTCCTGAAACCACTGAGGAATACACAGGTCAACACAATAAAAGCTCAGAGATCTGTGATGCAATGTTCTTGAAAAGTGGTTGCCTCAGAAATGATAGAGAAAGGGTAAAAAGGTGCTCTGCTGTATTGAGACTGGTGGAGGGGGCTATAGCGGTGATGCAGGAATGAGGGACCAACAGTAAATCAACAACCCCCCCACTGTGTAAACACCCCAAGGCACGAGGAATCTCACTCATCCATGATTTGAGGAAATGAGGGTGAGAGATAGCCGAGTGGCTGCATAGTGGAAATAGTCTAAATACAGCCTGTAGACAGAAGTACTCAAAATGAAACTAGGCTGAAGCGATATTGAGTAAGAGTACACCTGTCACATCTTTTTATTCAGCCACACATGACACTCAAGTCATTCGGTCCAAGTCTTAACTAAGTCCCAGGTCTCTCAATGTTTAAACCCTTTTCCAACAACCCCTCTGGACTGCAGAGTGTTAACCTACCAGCAGAGTGATGTTTGCAGCTGTGGCAGTGAGTGGTAAAAATCACAGCTTCCAGATAGATTCTGTCACTTGGCGTCATCAGTCCTTGACAGTCACATAAGGACACAAAAACATCGTCCACAGAAGGAACGCTGCAGCAGAAAAACCCTCATAGCTTTGACCTCTGACTCTTCATATAGATCTTTAGGGTAAACAGCAGACCGGGATCTAACAGGCCACCGTTTGGGATTAGATACATGAAACAGTGATTTGACAAGTGACAGGATGAAAGCAATCCAAGAGTCTGTGCTGAAACAGCAATATTTGATCTTCTGCTTTATAAATCCAGGGATTCGCCACAGTTTTAAGACTGTATCCTGCTTCACAGTCATTTCAGTACAAGAGATAAATTTAGCCCATAAATTGCACCAAAAAAAACACAGGGTGAGCATCTGTCATTCCATGATAACCAGGCAAACGCTGGCTTGCAGATCAATAAACCAGTGCTACTTTCAGCTCCGCTGCAGCCAGGAGCAACACTTCATTCAATCCTCAAAGCTCTGCTGTCTTCACACTAGTTTTTACATCATCACTTGCACCAAAATATCAGGCTCCTGAGACTTCAAAGACCCACTGAAAGCATGTATTTGTCTGCATTTTTCTAAACAAAATAACCTCCACAATCACTACTACACAACACCAGAGTATAGTAGCAATCATGCAATCTGCAGTAACAGTAACTCATCTCAGTGCTTCCAGAGGAAGGATCCTCACACACTGTCAGCCAGAGAGAGTCCAGGCAAATCACCAATAACTGGATTCAACTTATCAGCACATTCAGGAAACCCCATTGCATGCTTGTACTACAGAGCAGTGGCACGGAAAGCCAAGGAGGACAGGCCAGGGTTACCCAGGAGAGATATGGGATTAACTTCACTGATCCCTCACTGTCCTGCAGGAGGAGAGGTGGGGAATCCTCTTAACCAGGAGGTAGTGGGGTTAAAATAGTCCGCCATTGACACTGATTTATAAAAATCCCATGACATTACAGGAACATTTAGGGGCCACTAAGGACAAAATGAAGAGATACACACAGCTATCTAACTTGTGGTGTTTGTTTTGATTCGGGAGGATACAGATTTGGATGAAGTCAATAAAGGCGCACTGCCAGCAGCACTCAAACCGTAATAAAGGCTCAATTTAAACATCAGAAACTTAAAATGAAGGGTGAATATTTGTAGTGAAGTTGGGAAAGATGCATCTGACTCAGTGGTCAGCTTGTTTAGAATAAACGCTGCCTCTTTGCCTGGAAATTTAAGTGCGCTCTTTCCACCACCTGCGCGCTTTGTGGACGCGCTCCGCCGCGTCTCCAAGGCGCACAAACATCCAATAAACATCCCCACTATAAGTCATCACAGCTCACCTCAACAAGCAGAAATCCAGGAGCAAATTCCACCTCGTATATCCTTTTCCCGAGATGTGCGAAAACACCTTTCCTTCAACAGCTTTCTCCCTTTTTCTTTTACATGTGAACAAGCCGAGGCGGTGAAACGTGCAGCAGTCCTCCGGTCAGTCACTGCAGCATTATTCAGGTGTAAATGCAGGGAAAAACAAAACAAAACGAGTTCAGTGGGTTTCAGTTGGGAGGAGAAGGATCCGCATGAATGAATGACAGCTCGGGCTGTGTTTGAGCTGCTGCTCAGCCGCCGTCTCTCCTGTGTTTGAGCTCCGGAGCCTCAGACTGAGGAGCAGAGTGTGAGGGAGGAACAGCAGCCAATCAGAGCAGAGAGCTCCCTCCACCCTGTCTCATCCTCCCCCTCTTCTCTCGTTTTCAATTTCATTTTTCTCTCTCTCCCCCATCTAAACCACCACTCTGTTTCTTCCAGCTGTATCTTTTTTTCTCTCTTCCTCCTCTGATATGTTTCAATTCGCAACTCTGTCCAGCACCACAGAAAAGTTTGTTAATTAGTCATGTTTAAGATTGTTTTATTACTATCAGCTCAATATTGCACTACCTCTTTGTACAGCCTATGTTTTTTACTGTGTATATTGTATTTTGTACAACATTTCTGTCTTATATTCATTTAGACTGCTGGTTTCCTTCCTCACATGACAATAAACACTGACTCTTCAATCTTGAGATAGATGTATTAATGCCAAGGGAAATTCAATATTTTATCTCATATTCTTTCACCTTTATTTAGAATTTAAGTTAAAAAGCACACTGAGCTTTTTTGTAATAATTTATTCAATATAAACAAAAATGTCTTGCCTTGATATATAGTAGATAAGTGAGTAACAAGATACAGCTGTGCTACAGAACAGCAGCCCTGTCAGGTTGCACTTGTTTACCACGTTCACCGCCTTAGTTTCTTATGTAAGCATGTTGCACTAAAGTCAGTTTAGTTTAGCAGGCTGATCATAAATCAAACTACTGGAAAAATGACACAACCTTTGATGGCACTAGATGGATAAGAGTTATTATTATTCATATATAAAATGTAAGTGAAACAAAAAGCCTAACAAATTGTGTCTGATCTTGTTCATCCTGTTTCTAAAGTCCTCAGGAAGCTGCCGTAGATTCACCACAGAATGTTTCATAACAAATGCAGTAACTTTGCTGAATTGGGAAACACTGTTTTGCACTGGAAATGTTGTCCACACTGTGCACAACGTGCTATTTACTGCATGTGTTGTGATTTATGATGATGTGTTTTAATCAACCTGTGGAGCTGAAGATAAATTTCCTCATTTGGGGACAAATTATTATTATACATTTCTGTAACAAATTTAATAACAATCCAGCCGATGGCTCTCATGACTTTTCTCTAAAATGCACAAAAGTCAACATCATGACATAAAATGCTCATTATTATGCTGTATGTAGAGTGTGTTTTGTCATTGTGACCTACAGAGGAAGAAAACAAGGCTATATTCATACACTCACCCATAAACATTTTTAATTTATTGTTTCTCCTCCCCCCTTCCCTTTTCACCCACCCTGTCTTCCATTTACAGCTCCATCCGTCCCACTCCACTCTCTTTCTTTTGTATGTCTACACGCCTCCACCTAAGTTCAGGTCATGTGCTTCACGACCACCAACAGGAACAGATTGTAATTGTGAAGATCATAACAGTGACAAAGATGTCGCTTGGAATGAAACCCAAAACAGCTGAGTCTCATTCTCTGTGCCCTCACACAAAATAAAACATCCCACTTCCTCACACCAAGAGTGATGTTTATTGTTTGTCCAAATAATTCAAGGTGACAACTGTTTCTAAGGGGGTGACGATCAATAAGGAGGCTGTTGTAGGGAAATAAAAAAAATGTAGGAAAGTCCATAATAGGACTGAATACTGAATAAATGGATTTGTATTCAAAAAGTGTAGAGATTAAATAAAATGAGCATGCAAACCACAATCATATATAAATGCCAACTGTATTAAATCCTTTGATGCAATGTTCTGTTCTCTGCTGTGTGTGTCTGCAGACTCATTATTAGTTCAGTCGCTGTTCATTCACTTTTTTTATCTGCAGGAAATGTCATTCTAACACAAAAGCTGCTCATCTTTGAACAACAGAAAACAGAACAATGCTGCAGGATGTTTTCCTCGTCTTTCAGACAAACTTCATTGTATTTCTGTGAATCTAAGCAGTAAACAAAGGTGATTTTTACAAACACTACTCTGGATGTTTGTTTAGCCATAGAATTGTTCGCGCTCTGTTGACTTTCTCCACATTTCCGAGCACAGTAATAAGCCACGGCGAAGTAACAGCAAATCATCCCCAATCTCGTCAACATCCAGAGGTATTACGTAATCTGGTATTAGCACATATTTACGTATATATGCACTAATCCTGCTTTTCTCCTGCTTAAATGACTGCACAAAGATCAGGACTGCAGTCATTATGTTGAGACAATATAAGCCTGCAGACACCACAAACAACGGTCAGGTCTGAACCAGGGTTTCACTTCAAGCGGACATTTTGGGAACTTTACATTTATAATTACAACCAATCAAGAAACAGGGTAACTGGAAACAGATAAAAAACATTTTTCAGTTTCGGTCTTTGTCTTATTCCTATAAATTCTTAGCAACTTACAGCAACTGCCAACACTGAACATGCCAGAGGAACAGGTTTCAATTCCCAAGTTAATGACAAGACAAAAAAAAAAAAACACATTAAGAAGCCGGAGGGCAAGAAAAGGCATGAAAAAAATCTTCCAGATTTCTTTACTCTAAAACCAAACAGTAAGCACTGATATGAATCATCCAACCCATCCCAGTGCACTTTCCCTGGAAAATGGGTTTAAATACAATATGTAGTTTCATTTTCAGGAAAGGCTCAGTGGCCTCCTTTACAGATCATAGCCTCTGAATAATCAATACTCAAACTGGAGGAAACAGAGATTAATTTCAGTTGTGGAATAATCTACTTTTAGTGGATTTGTGGGCTTTAATGGTGATCTATGGCACCTTTTGATGCCACAGATTTGTTGACAATAAAAGAAGAAAGCCATATCATTTCACTAATCTTGGTTTCAAACATGCCTGTATGACTTAATTCCAGCCTGACCACTGTTGACTGTGATCTGGTTTCAGTGAGCTCAAAGAAACGGGCCTTTTCCAATCCAAGACGTTCACACCCCTCCGCCTTCAGGGCAGTCTGTTTTGAATGACAGTGACAGATTTCCAAGTTTCTCTATCCAGGTAAGAATCAGCAAGTGGCAGCCACAGCCTGAGGGTGTAATTAGTAAGATTTAGTTAGATTTGTGAGTGTAAAACTTTGGGTTAGAGCTTTAGCAGCAAAAATACATCCTTTCAGTCATGGCACTGTAAAAAGGGACAATATGTCCACAGCTTCGTTAACAAACCGTGTAACCCAGGTCATCAGATGTTTACTGTTGTGGAGAAAGAACCAGGCTGGAGTATCAGGGCTGTGATAAAGCTCTCTTATGCAACCATGACTGATGTGCTGATCTGAAATGTTCCTGCAGGGAAATAAATAACCACTGACTTTATGTTTGTGATACATTCCCCACATAGCTTCGACGCAGGAGCAGTCGAGATAAGCATCAGGAGTTCACAGTGTTTCCCGTCTGTGCAGCAAGGTCACAGGTCAGTGTCCTGCTCATAGACAAACATCCTGAATAATGATAAACAACTATTATTTTTCCACTGAGAGAACTTCCTGATTCAAGGGCAGATTTTCACAACCAATAAATAATTCTTATAGTCGACATACAGTTTATTTTACCCTATTCATTTCAGAACAGTGACGGCTCAATGGTTTTTATTTCCCGTGTTTTAAATCCATTTGTCATTTATGTTGATGATCTAACATGTTGACATTAATTGACCTTACTGCAACAACAGTTCATTATAACAACAAAGAGATACAATGATACCCGTCAAATTTAGAGTGAGATCATTTTTTTTTCAACAACAGGAAAAAAAAAAAAAATGCAACTCTTTTCACTTTGCTATAGATGAGTAGGCCTTTTTGTTTGTTTTAAATGTGTTCAATGTCATGGATACACGCCGGGAAACAAGGTTAGAAAACAGTGACACAAAAGGGTCAGAAAAGGGGTGGAAATCTGCGTGTCATGTTTCCATTTCTGTCAATCAGAGCTGGAGGTGACAAACACTTGTGACTACAGTAGTTATTTGATGTGGAAATTAACACTGATTCTAGCATTTCCCACTGAAAACAAAAGCCAGATGTTAGTGGGGTTTTTTTTGTCCAGTGGGAAGGAGGCTTAACAGAGGTGATTAAGACGTTACTTGGGTTGTCAACACTTGAGCAATGTGTCAATTTTGCCAACAACCAGAATAGTTTACCAACTGACTTTTCCCAAATAGTACCAAAAGGTTACCCTGGTGAAAAACAGATTCCAGTGAAAACCAGAAACTGGTTGAAAATATTGTTTTTATTGATATAAAAGTGCATGAAACATTTGGTGCAATCAAGTGACACCTAAGAAATCTGCTTAAAGATTTTGGGACAGAGAACAGAGAACTTTCACACTTTAGTGAAAATTTCACTTAACGAGAGGATAGAGGTCTCACCAAGCCTCCCTGACTGCCATACCAGAGCGTTTCTGCATTTTCCAGTTATTTTGTTCCACCTGAGCTTGAATACCGTTCCATCCTTTGGGTTAGAGATCCTTGGTGCTTAATCTCCACCTTTGTTCATGGTGTGAATTGGACCATTTGGTGCTTCTGCTGGAGTCTGACTGCCTCCACATTTACACCTGTTCTCTCTGGCTAGACTGGTCAGAAGCTCCAGGACTCTGATCTCGTGCTCCATACGAGCTTTCTCCCTCCTCTCCTCTCTCTCTGCCGTTTCCCTTTGCCGGCGCTCCTCCCTCTGCAGCCACTGTGCCAGGAGCTCCTGATGCCAGCGAGCCTGTTCCTGCCGCTGGCTCTCCAGCTGCACCAGCAGGCCCCGGGTCTCCGACACCAGTCGCTGGAAGCACTCCGACAGGTGCTTGATGCAGGAGGACTCTGAGTGATGATGGCCAGACGTGTGGAGGTTGTCTGGACTGGGATCTGAGTGTGCAGGGAGAGGAGAGGCAGTGGTTTGGGGGAGAGGAGGAGCAGCTGGGGGTGGAACTGGAGGTGGTATTACTTGTGGGGATGGAGGACTGAAGCTGCTTTCCACTGGTGTACCTGTGACACAAGATATAAAACAGTACAGATTACAACTGATAATATAGTCAGTTAGACTACGTCTGGCAGAAATATCTTTAGAGCTAAAATGTCTCGTCAATTACTGGTACTGGTTGAATGACAGAAAACAAATCTGTAATTATTTAGGTCAATTAAGTGACATGTAAATGTATCATTTTAGGTGCTTTTCTTCATCATATGTGATAGTAAACGGAATATGTTATGGTTCTGGACAGCTGGTCCCCATCAGCTTTAGGATACCTAAGCTGACATAAAGTGAAGGGTCAGGAGCTTTGTTATCATATATGCACAGAAAATATCTCTGCTTTAATCAATATTATAGATGTTAATTCCTGTGTTGTTCATTTAGACTCATCAGGACCCCACTATAATATGATATACATGTATATATATAATATATGATGAGCCAGTGAGGTTAAAAACAATTAGACCATAAAAAACAGCCATATGGTAGTAGATAAGAGTGTGTCAAATCCAGATTTTTATCAACATTTAGCATTTGGTGGTTGTTATTTTTAGCCTATGACAGTACATACCAGTCATTTCACGATGGATTGACGGCTCCAGATAAACATCATGGTGTCTCTGTGGGAATCCTGCATTGCTGAGCTCAAACTCATCTGTTGAATCTTCTCTGTCCTCCAACTTGACTTCAGGGTCGAGCTGCCAAGACTGAAAGCCTCCTCTCTCCTCTAAAGAGCTCAAACGTTGTCTTCCTGTCCTCCCCAAAGAACCAAAATGGTGTCCACTAGTCTCTGCATTAGAATTTAAATCCAGTGCAATGCTTCCTGTCCTTTCAATGGAGTCGAGGTGCCGCTCTGCCAGCCGTTCTGGAGAAACAAAATAAGGCCCCCCTTCTCCTCCCTCTGACCTTCGGCCCAACACAGCGTCCATCTCTGTGAAATATTTAAAAGTGCAAGGCTGCGAGCTGTCAACGCTCCTCTGTAACTTGGCTCTCACATAGTTCGCCTTCAGAGTTTTGACCCGAAGTCGGCACTGGTGTGGGCTTCGAGCGAAACCCATTTCGCTCATACGGGTTGAGAGGTGTTTGAAAACATGCCGGTTGCGAAGGTTTTCTGCCAAATTCTTCTGGATGCGCTCATCGCTCCAGGCACACAGCAGCACCTGAGTTTCCTCCACTGTCCAGTTAACTGAGCGTTCAGCTTCTCGTTTTCCTGTACATACAGAAACACAGCAGAAAACCAGCTTTTGGTACAAAACTATAGAAGTGAGAGCACTCATCGCATCTCTCTCTCTCTCTGTATATATATATATATATATATATATATATAAATATAGATATACATACACATACGTATGTGTATGTATATCTATATCTATATAGATATACATACACATACGTATGTGTATATATATATATATATACAGTCATGGAAAAAATTATTAGACCACCCTTGTTTTCTTCAATTTCTTGTTCATTCTAATATCTGGTACCACTAAACGTATAATACAATGAACACAAAAAATGCAGCTGGTCACATAATACTTTATGTCCTATTTGACATTCTTAAGCTTAATTGATTCCCAGGGTATATAAGAGGCCATTTCATGTCACAAGCAGCACTGCACATGCAAAGGCCTAGAGTGGTTTCCTGCTTACATTCAAGTCGTAGCACAACTCAGAAGTTGTCAGCTCTCACATAATGCCTAAAACAAAAGAATTATGTGAAGCAACAAAGGCAGCCATCTTGGTACTGCTGGAAATTGGCATGAGTGAGAGACAGGTAGCGAAAAAACTGAAGATCTCCAAGACAGCCGTTCATTCCAACAAAAAAAAAACAAGCTGAACATGGCACTACCAAATTGCTACCTGGCCGTGGCAGGAAACGTCTTTCTACCCCACAAGATGACCGTGCACTCATCCGTTCCTGTGTCAGGAATTGTCGTCAGACCTCCAGGGACCTTAAAAATGAGTGGGCACTGTCGAGAAATGTGACTTGCTCGGCAAGGACAGTTCGAAACCGACTTGTTGAAGCTGGTTTGAAGTCACACAGAGCATGCAAGAAGCCCTTCATCAATGAAAGGCAGAGGAAGGCCCGGTTACTCTTTGCTCGAGACCACAAGGATTGGACTGTTGATGATTGGGCTAAGGTTCTCTTCAGTGATGAATCCAATTTTGAATTGATGCCCACTCCAGCCAACTTACTGGTTAGGAGGAAGCCTGCAGAAGCTTACAACCCAGACTGTCTTGCCCCTACAGTAAAACATGGGGGTGGATCAGTCATGATCTGGGGTTGTTTCAGTCTGAGTGGAACAGGGCAAATGCAATTGTGTGAAGGCCGAATGAACCAGGTCAAGTACAGGGCTACCCTTGAAAACAGTCTTCTCCCATCAGCTGGAAAACTCTTTCCTGCCTCGAATGACTGGATTTTCCAACAAGACAATGCCCCTTGCCACACGGCAAGGTCAGTTAAAGCCTGGATGGAGAACCACAACATTCGCACCATGCCTTGGCCTGCTCAATCACCAGATCTTAATCCAATTGAAAACCTGTGGAAAATCATCAAACTCAAAATGGAGAACCACAAGCCCAAAAACAAAGAAAATTTGTTTGAATTTGTCCAACGGGAATGGGCTGCTGTGACAGCAGAACAATGTCAGAAGGTGGTGGAGAGCATGCCAAGACGCATGGCTGCAGTCATCAAAAACAATGGTTATGCAATCAAGTATTAACTCTTGTGTGTATCATGTGTTTAAAGCAAACAGAAAAGAAAACATGGAATGCTTAAAAGTAGTGTTTTTGGCGGTACAATGCCATAGCTATTGATGTAAGAATTTAAGTAATTTTGGTTATTATCAAGAAAACCATGGAAAATGAATAATCCTTAGTTCTTAAATTAAACTCTCATGAGCTATTTTTGTTGTTATCATTATAATTGTCCAAACAAATGTACCTTTAGTTGAGCCAGGCATTAAAATTAACAAGAAATTGAAGAAAACAAGGGTGGTCTAATAATTTTTTCCATGACTGTATATATATATATATATATATATATATATATATATATATATATATATATATATATATATATATCTACATATATGTGTGTATATATATATATATGTATATATAATTCTGTGATCTTACATTGAGATCAAAACCAAGACATTAAAGCGTTATTCATTTTGCTCATCCTCACTCCTCGTCATGGACATGAATATCCCATTGAGATTCTACAGCCACTGATCTCATTAATAAGAGAGAGAACATTGGCCCAGTTAAAGGCTCAATCAAATAAAAAATTTAATTAAATCAAATCAAAAATCTTTATTGACACTATATGACAGTGCAAACAACGAAATTAGGAGAATGACATATGAGCCAGAAGAGAGGATTTAGAGCTTGTTTGCAGCTTGGTTTTAGAAGTAACGTTAAAGTGTGGTAGCATTTTACCTGCAGTATCCTCATCACTATGCTGTAAAATAAAGGCACAGTGTACATGTAGAAGTAAAGACCCAGGCTTACTTCAGTAAACTTCAGCGACACTGTCATAGATTAAGCTAACAGACCGGTTATGATCAGAAATTGAAACGCATCTCCATCTCTAGCAGAGATGATCTCTTCACATTACTCATGCTTGCTAATTAGCTAAACAGCGAGCTATTAGCCGACACTGATGTTGTCTGACAGCTTCCAGATGAAAAGTTGAGGGTTAGCAAGCGAGTAAATTCAGATACATACGGAATAACACTTCGCTGATAACTGCTGAAAATGCTTAGGGTGTTGTTGTGCAAGCAGGAAAATTAGCTACGAATAGTTCAACAGCTTAATAACTGAGTGAAACCGAACTGAGAGCTATTACTGCTCACTGTAACAAACACTGCTAAGCTTAGCGGCTAACAGTTAGCTGAC
The DNA here is from genome assembly GCA_029721515.1 of Synanceia verrucosa. Classification (NCBI taxonomy): domain Eukaryota; kingdom Metazoa; phylum Chordata; class Actinopteri; order Perciformes; family Synanceiidae; genus Synanceia; species Synanceia verrucosa. Next base: position 12,232,124 of record CM056551.1, on the reverse strand, counting down.
CTAGCTACACAGCCGTGACACTCTGCTGGCTGACAAACGACAAACAAACATGTCGGCGGTTTAAATGATTCTTACTTTTGGTCGTGGAAACGGAGCTGGTCGAGTTGATCATCGGAAGATTCATTTTAACGGGCTTGGAGAATGTAAACAATCCTCACACACCACACACACACTCTCTTCCGGGTGACGTCGAGTCCCGCGTGTGACGTCACAAACAAAACAATACAGTTGTATTCTGCTCTATTTTAACACATATCTCTATTTAAACTGCTACTGTTATTTTAAACATCCAATTAATGCTGGTGGAATTGTCTTCCCATTATATTTTTTACATATTGTGCTGTAACGTATTCTGTAATAATCCCATTTAGCCTATATTTAATCTGTATTACAGGAGTGTACAGATTAAATGCCACTAAGAATAATAATACTGAGTTTGACATCAATGTAATCAAAAAGTATATTCATAATATCTTGTTCAATATTTTTTCAATCATGGGCACCATGAGTTTTTCTCAATATAATGTCCAACACCTTGACAACGCTGTGGTAGTTTAAGTATGTAACAAATTTCACAAACAGCTGACACATAATGTACAGAGTGTCCACATATATGATGAGAGATGAAGGAAAATTATAGTGACAAAATTTAGTTTCTGTTTGAGCAATTTAGATTGTAATCCCCTAACCCCCATCTGGTTTTTGTTACTGCTATTTGTTTTTTAAAGCTATTTGTTTTTTAAAGCTTTTTTTGTCAAACGACCCTGGGTCTATGAAAGGCGCTCCATAAATTTATAATTTAAGTTATTATTATTGTTGTTAGGTCAACGTACTGTACATATGAGGTGTTATTTAAAAGGCATTGGGAAGGAAAATCAAAATTAGACTTTTAAAAGAATGGCATTAATCATCTATACACACAGAAAATAAGGCACAAGATATTGTGTTAAGAGTTCAAAAACAAACAGCACGGCAGCTGGGTTCTGCGAATGGACGGTGAGGTATTTCATTCATCTTAAAAACACAGCAGTTGACACAACAGGGTGTTAATGCAGAGGCAAAATAAAAAGTGTTGTAAAGCAAAAAAGGTTTAACCATTGGTCACCTGGCACACAACACACAGGGCAATCAAATACACACAAGTGTGCATTCCTATGTAACAATGCAAATATCCTGTATATACCTTTCAGTCAGCCAGTGAATAAACATAGTAGGTCCCTTGGTATTTTTACACAGTGCTATATTTGGTCTGAATGTCTTGTTGTAGACCACATTTCTTGTATGTTCTATCCAGATTGTTCACTAGTCCAGGTGACTCCAGATCACAGTTCATTCTCAAATTCATTTTCAAAATGCTGTTTTCCCCAGACTACAACATTTATTGAAAAATTAAACACCAGGCCATGACAAAAAATTAAACAAAAAACAAAATGCAGAGCAGAAAATACAGAACAAAGTAACATTTGACCAAGCTGACAAGGCAGCCCGTTCTTCACTGCACGAGTATCTAACTGATCGCATGTCCCTGACAACCACTAAATAAATAAATCACTCACATCCCAATTCTTCCCACATTTTGTATTAAAACCTGTCCACATGCGATTTGATGCATTTTAACAGTTAAATGTGAACATGTCCCCCAGAGGCTGCAAATTTGTCTCAACTTTGAATAATAAGAGGGAGCCATTCAGAGGAAACAGCTCCTAAAGAGGCTGTGAGGTGCTAATAGGGCTTCTTGTGCATTCTCTGGATGTCTGCTGAGAGCGTTAAGATCTCTGCTGTCCCTCCCTCTTATTTCACTGGTTCACCTCCTCAGGTCTTTCATCCACAAACACAGCAATTAGTGGGGGGAGTACTAAAGTGCCGCTAATGCAGATTCAGTCTGCTTTCCTGCAGTGACATTTGCATTTTGAGCTTTCAGCCTTTGTTCTGTTAAAGAGCGACTAGAATGAGTTTAACAGTAATTTTAAAAGAGAACGCCAGTGTCGTTTACACAGAGAGTCCATTCTGTCTCCTTATTGTGTGGCAGTTCATATATACAGTATTATACATGTTTGTTTTAGAGAATACTAATTTTGGACAATCTTAGTTTTTAAGTGCCTTCCCTTATCATGTCTGTATGGTTAACATGTTGATCTTTATAGTGTTTGTTTCCAGTCTATCTTAGCCCCAACCTAGCTGGACGCAGGGGTGAACTGTTGGAAGGTGATGCCTAAAAGTCAGATTTATGACATTAATGTTAAACGTGTGCATTTTAACACAGATAATCAAATGTGATTTAATGATCATGTACTTAGTTATTTTGTCCTCAAAAGTAGACTGTTACTCACGGATAGCTGTTTACTTCTGGGTGAAGTGATCCTTGTACCAAATCTCAGTGAAATTGGTTAAATAACAAGAATTATACATACAGTTACTGTACATGTTTACTTTGCTGGCAGTGACAAACTTTCGGTCCTGAACTGAAAAGATGACACTATAAATATGAAACAATGATCGTATGGTGACATATATTGAAAGATTATCTCCAAATGGACACTTTCCTTCTTTTTGGGTGACAGATGATGGATGAATTCAGCACTAAAAACTAAACAGAAACTCTGACCAAACAAAATGAAATCTTCACTGGTCCATTTTGTTCAACCTTCATGAATAATCTCACAATAGGGAAATGTAAGTTGAAAAGAAAAGGCAAAGGGGCTTTTTAAGCGTACTGTACAGTACATCAGCACATGTTGAGGAGGAAGCTATGGGGGAATATTGAAGAAAATGAAAAAGTCCCTTGAACATGGGCTCTACCATAGAGAAACTTTCAACCACAGGAACCATGTTTTAGTTTCAGTTCTGGGGACACAGTTTCTACTCCCAGAAAGGCCGTGCTGCTGAGGGGGGACTTTCCAGGAAATACTGGAAATACTGGTGTTCACTGGTATCAACAGTCGAACTTGAGAAAAGAATAAGTTTTACCGTTATTGACTTTTAAATCACAACTAGCTTCAGGCACTAAAATGTTGAAATGGAAAGAGAGCACAGGTGGATCGCCTCTCAAGTTCTTGACTTTAGTCCTTATAGCTCCTTTGCCACATTTCCACTACATGGTAGGACACGGTAGCCTGGCTATCGGGACTGCTTGCTCTGCGAGCGTAGTCTGGCTAAGCTGCCTTGTAAACCGAGTTCTCAGAGGGCGGGCTTAACCCGCGTCTATCAAATGCCTCTATGTGCTACTGGACTACTGGATATATATACATATATATATATATATATATATATATATATATATATATATATATATATATATATATATATCCAGTAGTCCAGTTCTATATATCAGGTAGAACAGGCTGGAAAAAAATGATTTTTTTTGTTGAGATCGCCCTTGGATCTGCAGGCTGAGATAAAGACGAACCACACTGACTGCCTGGGAGCTCTCTCTCACACACAAACACACACACACACACACACACACACACACACACACACACACAGAAATGATGAGCCCACCACAGCAAAGGTAATTACAGAGGAAGAGGGGAGCAGAGACAGTCGACTGGACATCCATCTCATTACTCACGCATACCCCCAGGCTGCTCCCCGCTGGCCTGCTGAGGAACATCACACACACACACACACACACACACACACACACACACACACACACACACACAGACACACAGGCTAGCAAATCATTTCCAAAATAGTCATGACACACACCTGGACCTTGATGCAGTTTTCCCTATTACATCACTAACAACAGTAACTGGCTTATTAATATTCATGAATAACCATTTCGAGACGGTGGGAATTTGCTTACTTTTACAACTATTGTAATTAGCTGACCCCTTAGCAACCTACTAAGCCTGAGCAGGAAAAGGACATTGGGAGGATTTCACATCAATTTTGCAGGACAACTTTTGTCCTGTGATCTTTCTGGTAAGACAGAAGCTCTAATTATTAGTCTTTGTTCTCTTGGACTTCAGGGGATGGGCAATTTACAAAAGAGTCCATACACCCAAAAGAAAGAGTCAGGCATTTAATATATGGCCGCAATAAAGAAATAAGTGCAGAGCCAGAGCCTGCACTGTGTCTTCTTCTGGATTGTCTTCTTTCCCATCCTCAAAGTGGGTGAGACAGGCCCTGTGTGATTTGTAGAGCAGAAAACCGGGTCAGCAAGCACACAGTGAGGTAAGGTGAGGCACAGACGGCTCGCACGTTTGGTGAGCGTTTACATCAGCTGAGACTGCAGGAGAACTGAGGTATCCCACTGTGGGAGCTCAGGATCTCTGCCTGCCTGCTGCTCTTTGGCGTGGCTCCATTTTCCCCCCTTTCATGTCTCCTGACAACCAGCAGCAGCCGTGCTGTTTAGATCAGTGGTTCGCAAACTTTCACACCAGACACAAACAAAGACTCAACATGGGAGCAGGGCAGCAATTCATGGAATTTGTGCTTCTTTTTTTAAGTTTACGGCCCCCTAAGAGTCCGAGCGACGCCGACTGCAGCCCTCGTTGAAAGCAGTCCTGACTGACAAACTGTGCAACAAACTCTGAGATTCAATTTAAGTATTAGTCAAACCATCTCTGAGCAAACTGAAATACAACCAAAAAGCTTGGCGTTCACTGTTTTTGACTTTTGTGGGCCAGTATTTACTTCTGTTTTTCCCTACAGTGATGTGACTCACCAATAGCCAGCCCAGCTGAACCAAATTATGCATTGCATTTGAAATTAAAGTGACACTGATTCTCACCAGCATCTGTACCGACAACACCGCACCAATTTCTTAAATGCAGTGCTGTTTTCAGCCTGAACGCTTACTTTCATATCTTTTACCTTCCAACCCACATAATCCTCATTATAACGGTCATACTAATGAGTAATTACAAGGCCCATTTTTGGGGCTGGGAACTGGTGATCAATAACTTAGGCTTATAGGCCGACATAACCCAGTACCAAGTAGTACTGAAACCTCTCTACTCAAACAACACCTGAATTTGATCGTTTTTGAACTCAGATCCAGAAGAGAATGACTATTTTTATGATTTTGCTCACAGCCAATCACCGCAAGAGCTCGATTTGATATAACGTGTGAACAGAGCAAACAGAGGAAGTGCTGAAAGAGCTAACAGAGTTACCTGAGGTTGGCTGTCCTCCCACCCACAAACCAAAACCTAAAAGTAGAACAAAGAGTTAAAGGCCACAGTGAGCAGTGTTATTTTTTTAAACAAAAAAAAAAAGTGCAATATTCTTAAAGAAAATCTGTAGCCCTTAATGGCTGAGTTGGTGGCTAGCAGCTGCTGGTGGTGAGCAGCTAATGGTGCTAGCTGCTAAAGGTGTAGAAAGAGCTAAAAGTGTTAACCAGTGGTTGGTCTTTTCACTGACTCATGGTCAAGGGACGGTCTGATCACTCAATACATTTACATGCACATCTAAGTCGAGCTATTGGTAAGAACCGAGCTCAGGATTTAACTGGAGTTTCCGAGAAATCCCAGTGTACATGCGCGTCAAGAGAATCGAATTATTGAGTGAGATACGTTCGCCTCCGAGACATTAGGTGGTGCTACGAGTTGGCATTCTTCCGGTTCATCTGCTACAGTGTTGTTGTCATCCAGCTTCCGTGGTCTCATCACTTCCGGAAGGTCAATAGTCTGGATAACCGTGGTTTGCATATACATGCCAGAAAAGCTTGATTTAGAATCTGGCATGAATAGTCAGATTATAAAAACTCCAGACTACAGTCCAACTAAGGTGTATATATGGCTTTTATGATATTAGCCAGACTAAGGCAATAGTTCGAACTTCTCTAAGTGCATGTAAATGTACTGAGTGGTACTATCCATATGAGCACAGTGGGACACAATCACAGCTTCCATCCACATGATAAATAGGAAATGGACTACGCTATTGCTACTGGTATTGTAGGTTTTATTTTTAAACAATACCTAGCCTTATCCATTTCCAACCCTGCAGAGCCAAAAAGAAATGGCACCTTCGGTGCTCAGTTGAGTCTGTTTGACAGCTAAATCTGTGTTCACATTTGCAGAAACTCTCTAAAGAAGACAGGAAATCTCATTTCTTTTGGTGGTAATCATAAGCTCATCACCGTCTGTTAATATTTCAGCAACCCATGCAGAAAATGTTCCCCTGTAGCTGTGATTTGCAGCTGCAGAGCACATGCCTCGGCACAGGGGTGGGATGCTGGACCACAGAATTTCAAAACACACATGGGGGAGCCGTGGCAGGTCGTTTATCCGCCATAAAAGTGGGCTTCAGAGCTGTTGTGATGTGGAGTGGCGAGCCCCTCTGTTTTCAAAGCTGCTCTCCAGTCTCTGAAAAGATGCACAGAACTCTTGCTCCCATGCCTGGTTCCCTCTAATTTGCTTGCATTTTTATAGTAGCCACCAATTTGCAGAGGCCACTTTGACCAACGGCGAACTTATGGCAGAGCATCTGCACTTCAAAACACTTCGTACGAGCACCAGATGCTTATGTGAGAAAAAAAATATCACATCCTCTAAAATATATTCAACAACACAGATGCATTGCAAGAGATATCTGGGGAGGCATTTCTTCAGAACTACACTATCAGGATCCATATATAGGTCGCAGGCACCAGTACACCTCTCTGTTTGTCAGCATGTAAAGCTAAAATTATCTTCAGTCACACACCACATTTCCTGTACGCCTTATTTGAGTCACAGTCATCTGCAAATCTGTGTAACTCTACGGGCATTTCCACCTTGAATTCCTTCTTCCTTTGTCTGCAAGGGTGGCGGCATCAAACAGGAACTGACCAGCTAAAAGTGGAACAAAGAGTTAAAAGACTCCATAAATACCTCACACTTTGTTGTTCCACATATTTGTGCTCATGGATAAAATGTCACGTTCCACAAAGTTGTTTTTGCTTCAACGAAACAAGGTGGGACATTGATAAGCGAGAGATGTGATCCTGTACATAAATGGTAAAAGTTGGTCAGTGCTCTCTGTCCACGGCCTGTCCGTAAGCCTGAGAGCTCGCCGGTTACATCACAGGGTCAGTCGGCGTGACACTGTGCCATGTAGATGAGGCCGACTTAGGCAGTGAACACGTAAACAGCTGAATGAATGATCCTCTTGTCATGGTTCCACACTATCAACCTGCTGTGGTGGTCTGTGGCTGAGAAGCACATCCACTGTGGTTAATGACAAAGTGTCCTGAACCAGGAACACTGTGGCCTACATTTCACAACAGTCACACTGTTTGTAAGAACAGACTTATAGATAATATATACCACAACGGAAAACGTCCAGATATTGATATCATACTGTCTATTTTTCATCATGTTTGAAAAAATGGACTAAATTAGATCAACCAACTAATGGATTGGTGAAATTACACCAATGACATGAGTATTGTATTATAAAACTTCACTACAAAATTATTTGTTGCCATTCACGTCTGCATACTGTGATATTGTTGCTGGAACACAACATCTGAATATCCATGATTAAAGGTTTTTAGACAACTAGATAATATTTAACTGTAACATAATGTTGTGAAGCAAATTTTAAGCTATTTTCAGATTTTTACTTTTGAAATGTCACAAAAAAAAGCTGGTTTGGAGTGAATAAAGTCAGTTACAGTGCAGTATCGTCAGACAAAGTACCTCGACTTATCCATCCAACCCATCTACCAGAGGAAAACAGAGATTTTAATTAATCTCGAAATGGCCATACTTCGTGCTGTCTGGGGACGAGGACACACTCACACATTATGGGAATATCTGGAAAGACGCTGACAGTAAAAACTGCTGATCAGTCAGTCATGTTTGCTGCGTCAGAATTTATTCGACAAAGGCATTTCCACAACCCATTAAGAGCAACAACTGTTTCTCAACAAATGTAAACATTTCTAATTGCAATGCAATATTATATGTAATAATATATCTAGAAACCTATATCGACACAACCTTTTGATCTACAAACCACCAAATTAGTGCTTGTTGAGAAGTCGTTCCACATTTTCTATTGCAGGAACATCAAACTACTTGAATTCAACGCTCCAGATCCCAGCATCAGAGCACCACCACCCACCCAGACCCCCCCTTGCTGCTGAATAACAGGGACTGTGAGGAATGTGTCCTACCTAAGTTACTGAGGCGACCCCCTTTTGGTGGCTGAGGAATGCCTGGCGTTTCACTGCTCGGACTGTTTACACAGTGCACACAAGTGTCTGCATTTCTTCTGGTAAAGCGATCCTGACCACACAAGAGGAGCCTCCTCTCCCACATCAAACCCCTTGACTACTGTCAATCAACACCTTATACTCTGAGCACAGCTGATCGAAACCACGTGGGGGGACTGCTGGATCCAATTGAACCAAGAATGTGCTTATATAACAGTAAAAACTGGGCCATTTCCGCAGCTGTGGGAGTGGTGCTCCTATGGCTTTGAATGTATAAGCAGACAGTTATGCAGATCAAAAACCAAGAGGAGAGGGCAAAACTAATGACACAACTAACATGAAGAATTAAGTAAAACCTGAGCAACAGTTCTCAACTTTTGTCCTTTGAAAACCCTGCCACCATTAACAAGCTGGATGATAAACAGCATCTGATATTTATCTTCCAGTTCTCCTCGATCACATCTGGGAGGAGGCACCAACATTTAGTTTCTTTTGAAAGGTAAACACTGATCTGAACATTTACAAATAAGAGTTTGTCAGTGTGTGTAAATTTAAACGCCCTAAATCATCTTGAAACCCCATTTGAGTATTCTGGGGGGTCTCAACTACTGACCCCTCTGTGACAAAATTAAACTTACCTTCTGTCGCCTAAAACTACAGTTGGTCTGAAAGGTCTGATAAGGAGGAAATGAAAATTTTGGGGGATCAACAGCTAACAAACAGTGCAGACAGTGCATCGCTAAAATAAAACACTTTGTTCAGCGTTTAGTCACCTTTAAATGTCAGTTTGAAATCACCTCAAATGGGGCACACTATGAAAATATGACCAGCTCTGGATGAGGTTGGTTTGGTGGTACTTTGGTGGTAGTTAGGTTACTTTCCTGTATTTTGTGTGTTAGTGTTATCTCAGATCAGATCAGTAAAGGGTTTGAGTTGAATAACACCTACAAATAAAATGACTTTTAGTTGCTCTAAATTACTCCCCTCTGCTACCACAATTTCTCTCTCTGTTGCTCATTTTAGCAAGTTAGAAGGCTAAAGACTAAGTGAAAGAACAGCTGAGCTAAGAAGGCTAACCATGTCTAAAACATGTCCTGTGAAAGCAACCAATGCATGTTCAAAAAAATACATGTTATTGATTTAGCGAAGAAAGCACCTCTTTTTGAGTGCCACGGTTTCTGAAGCAAAAAATTAGGCAAGTGGTTAGGTTTAGGCAACAAAACCATTTGGTTAAGGTTGTAATACAAACTCTAGTTGTCACTGATATTTTTACTCCATTTCTAAAGTTTTTTGTTGGTGTACGCTCATGAAGTGGAGTCATAATGTTTGTCATAAGTGTTTTTCCTTAATTTTGGATGAGGTTGTTGCATTTAGAATTTGCTTTACATTCAGTCTTTAGGAAGGTTTATTTTTCATCATTCAGGGCCATAAACATTTAGTCTTATTTGAAAACACACAAAAAGTGGTATAAAGTGAGGCAAAAAGTACAGTTTTGGACAAGAAAGGTGTATTTTGCACACTGAAAGTCTTTACTCAAAAATGTTAGAACAATTCATAAAAATCCAAATCATTCTTCTTGACTGTATAAAAAGTGGCTACAGCTACAAGGCTTACTGAGAGAAAACAGACACTCTCATGACACTGTTCTCTGCAGCGCTATCTGGAGCAGAGAGAGACAGAAAGCAAGGCGTCACTCAGGATTGGATTGAAATGGATTCGTGAATCCAGTCCCGATACGATCCTTAGCCTGTGCACATGAATCTGATATGTTTTCGATGCCTTTATTATATGATTAAGCTTGTCCATGTGCATCTTCTGTCTATTTATGCAGCAGTTCTGTTTTAATGTGACCTATGGCAACAAACCATTTTCACTCTAGTAGTCTGCAGAGAGACGAAGAAACTCAGTGGTAAAAAAAAAAAAAAAAAGAGGGAAAATCTGTTTCCAAGCTCGCCGGTCAACGTTTTTCCAGCTGTCCTTCACCCCTGTCTGGACACAAAGACTGCCTCCTAAACAACATCTATCTCACACAGACACTCGTTTGCACAGATGAGCCTCAACCTGAGTTTGAATGGCATCGATCTCACCTGTCTGGACATTGAATTTAGTGAAGACTAAACACCATTTAACTAAAGAACAAACATGTTTAGTTATGCTGCAAATCCTGATCAGCATGTTAGTCAGGGATGGGAACTCATGTCACCACAGTGTAATCCAGATTAAAAGGATCAGAAAGAAGCAGGAAATAGATTATATGAGCTGTAAACTGTGAAAATGTGTGTCTATTATGTTTCCAGTTTGGGTTGGTTGTTTGTTTGTCAGCAGGATTATAGAGAAAAACTACTGGCCCCATTTCCATGAAGCTTGGTGGAAGAGTGTAACATAGGCAAAGCCAGAACTCATTGAATTTTGGAACAGATCTGGATCACAGGGCAGACAAACACATTATTTTTCACTTAAGGAAACAGCCTTGGTGGGGTCTATGCTCTCTGAGTGTCCTTCTAGTTAAATTAGTTAATTAGTGGATAGTTTCTCCTGGGGTCCAGATCATCAGTTTACATATTTATATACACATATTTGCAGTGTTCTTTCTCTGCACAAACACCTCCTGCATCTCCACATATTGACAAGAATAGAAAAAACATTCAGTCTGGCTCCTCAATTGCTCCGGCAATATTATTCTTGCCAGGCTCATTTTTCCACCTGCCGTCAGCAGTGTTGGAGGAGGCAGGTGCAGCAGCATTACGAGGAGTGGCGAAGACCCAGCAGTGTCGCCAAACAATAATATCATTAAGCTGCGTAAAACCACAGAGGAGCAGGGCTGGAGGGCCGGGGTTACTGGTCTGGGAACGCTTGTAATTAGCCTGAGCAGCTGGGAGGCTGAGTGTGTGTGTGTGTGTGTGCGCGTGTGTGTGTGTGTGTGTGTGTGTGATTTTGATGGGTTGAATTTAATTTACTGACGGCCTTTTTGGTTTGACACAATGATACAACACAGTGTCAGAGCCGAGGGCGTTAGGGTTAGGTATGATTTGTTCACCAAAGAATATATATTTATCTGTTGTTTAAAATTTTTTGAGGCAAATGTGAAAATTATATATATATATATATATATATATATATATATATATATATATATATATATATATATATATATATATATTTAATTACATTTGTGATTTTCAAGCCTGTCAGTTTAAATCATATTTGAATCAGAATTAGGATAAAATGTATTCAGGAACTAGAAAAGCACTCAGAGAGCGCAGACCTCTGCCAAGTCGTACCCCCACCGCCAAGGAGGTTATGTTTTCACCGGGGCTTGTTTGTTTGTTGGTTTGTTGGTTTGCAAAGTAACTCAAAAAGTTATGGACAGTTTTTGACGAAATTTTCAGGATTGGCTGAAAGTGGCCTAACTTAAAACTGATTGGATCCGATCACTACCAAAAACTATTTTGCAAACCAACAAACACAAACAAACCCGGTGAAAAACCTCCCTGGTGGAAGCAATTACATTTTTTTTGCAGCAAAGCATATATGTAAGGGGTCTTGTTTTTAGCTAAATGTTTTTTCATCAACTTTAACATCTGGAGACACAAAAGGTTCACCAAAAAGATCAACTTTATGATGAAATTCTGCTGAAATGAACTGAAATGAATACATGTTGAGACCAGATTTGAAGATGTTGAACCCTAACCCTAAACACCTGCAGTTATGAAAATATCAACTTCCATCTAATCTGGGCAACGGTTCAAATATTTAGATGGGATTGCTGACTTCAGAGAACATCTGACTGCCTGTCTGTCTGCATATCTCTCTATTTATTTCACATGTTTGCATGATGAGGGAAGTGACTTGAGGAAACCAGGGAAACAATGAGCCACCGCTGAGACAAACCACCCCACCCAACTCGACCTCACCTCACCCTTTTCCTTTAGTTCCCTTTGGGCCTCCTCCCACCACAGGAACAGCAGGGTGAGTGAGGATACCCAGCTCTGAATCAATACATCACCGTCATGGTATATTTATATTCATGGCAATAACTTGACTAATGTGGGATCTGTCTTCACATGCAGCTGATTCAGTTTCTTAGGGTAACATATTGCTAGTTTATAAAAGACCTCATTTAAAAAAAGGTCTCACTCTGTGTCAGGTAGATCTTGTCCTTCTTGGGTTTTCAAAATAAATCTATACTAAGAGGCATTAAAAACGCAACAAAGTCAATGTAAAATAAAATTGATTGTTTTTTAAGATTGTTTTAGCATGTGTGATTTGTTAGGACATTGTTTGAAAGCTGTCAATGAGTTCTTTTGGTGATTTGAGCTCAACTGGTCAAGGCTTTAAAAACCCGGAGGAAAAATGCAAGCTGTCACAGACGGTCACCATGCCACGCTTAGCAGCAAACATGAGGGAGCAGGCCATTGGTATGCTGAGATCCGGAATGACCGAAGCGAGGGTAGCCAGGCACTTTGGTGTCCACAGATGCACTATCTCACGCCTGCAGGCACGTTATGCACAGACATAATGTGCAGGTTATGGACTGGCCGCCTTATTCCCCGGATATGAATCCGATTGAACACCTTTGGGACAATCTGGATCGCCGTGTATGGTGTCGTATTCCACTGCCGGTGACGGTTGCTGATCTCCGTACTGTACTCTTGGAAGAGTGGGAAGCTATTCCAGTGGCCGAAATCAACACGCTCATCATGTCTATGTCACGACGATCACACAAGATACTGACATTTGTAATCCATGTCGATTAATTTTTCTACTGTTGCTTTTGTTCATTCATGTTCAGTATCATACCAAGTGAAGTCGCCCAATAAATTATGAAAATTCAAATTAATATCGAAAAAAATACAATGTTGTGTTTTTAATGCCTCTTAGTGTATAAAAAAAAACAGCATGGGTAGATAAAGTGGAGAAAAAGCTTAATTTATTGCTAACCAACCAGCATTAGAAACAATCAAAAGTTGCCAGCCAGGCTAAGTGTGGCTCACCTCAGCTGGATCAAATGTGAGCCGCCGTAGGCTGCCAGATTTTTTTTTTTGGTTTTGGTTTATTTTTTGGACCACATCAAATGTTAGTATCAATCAATCAATCAAACATTGGTAGCCACAACTGGACCAGTGTACTACATTGTCTTTCATGGATTTGGAAACCAGGTGTGCTGAATTTAGGATGGGAACTTTTAGCTGCCAGTGTTTAGGCCAGCTTTGGGCCAGTACAGGAACTCTGATTTAGACCAGCATATATGGGCTGTTTCATTCATTCATCAAGGATCTGGAGTTAACGAATAACCCATAATGATTTGGGGCACATCAAGCCATGTGGCTACCTGGAATTCTCCATGTTAAATGTGGTCATGTTGTCACATAGTCGAGCAGTCTATCAAGCACTCATAGAGGAAAGAAGCGGTGTGAAAGTAAACCATGAAGTAAGACAGAACAGGATTTTGAAGGGACAAATAGTCTGAGAGGAGGTGATCCAGCTGGAGGAGTGTGACAGGGCAGTTATTTCTTGAAAAATGTGTTTTTCGGTAAATGACAGATGATTGGAGTGCTTCTGTTCCATTACCCAGACCTTCAGTTAGCGCTGACTGAAGGTCAGTCCAGATATTAGAAGAATGACTTTTCCAATTTTCTTGTTAAATGAATCTGAAGTCGTTCAGTTTATCAGAGAGACACTTTTTGAAGGCTGCATTTCTCTGCGAGATGGAACGAATGGCACGAAGGCTCAATCATGAAGCTGACCCTGCGCTCTGACCTCTGAGCAAAAAAACACATTTTCCACAGTGGGTCAATAAAGCCTAACAATAATTACATTTAAGAGACGATTCTTGAAGTTTCAGTTAGGATTAGTAAAATATCACAGAACTTCAAACAGCATGTACCACAAATATTTGAAGAAGGACAATCTCTCAACTATGAATACACCATTAGTACAACATTGGTGAACACTGGGGGCGACAACTAATGTGTGTCAATGCCATGTGGTTTTATATGAAGCATAATGGCACCTGGATTATGTTTCTTATTAATATAATAAGGAATTAACTAAGGTATCTGCCAAGTTGCAAAATGGGCATCAATTGAATTTGTTTTCCCGACAATATCCCTTCTTGGATGAAAACACTCAACTCTAACAACCGAAGCATAACGCAACCTTATACTGGTCATGTTTAGCAGGTCAGGTGAACATCATGGTCAAAATCAATGGAGTACCTTTTGAAACATGGATTTATAATGGCCAAACTTTAAAAGACACCGATGTACAACCACTCCCAAACTGTCTGGGGCAAATAAGTTTATATTTCATGTCACAGCCAGAAACAGTTTGGTCAATGACCCTATGCTTCAATCTGTGACTCTTTAGGGAGCCCACCAGCATCAGTTTTGGACGTGTCAGGAAGAGTGTGTCATGTTTTGCTCATTACATCATTACTACTAGTTAGTATTTTAGGTTTACTTGTGCAAAGATTGTAGTTTGGGTTAAAATAAATTTGTTTATTGTTTGTTTGGTAAAGTAACTGTGCTTGTTATGTAACTGTTGTTAGTTAGATACAAAATTATCCTAAAATTAAAAGAAAAAGTCAATGTTGACTTGGTTGGACATGATGTCACATGAGATGTAGGGCCACGGGAAAGAGGAGAGAAAGACAAACCCTCTCTTCTCTCAGTGCTCTCTAGTCCAGTGAACTGTATCCTGTATCCACCACACAGATAAATGACATAACATAAACTGCAAAACATGTCAGAGCCATCAGAGGCCTCCCAGTGGAGCCTCCCTTTTCTCTGAACCACCCATCTGGTGACGCACAGAAGAAAACAATGGGTAAACAGGGATTCTCAGCATGGTCACGTCTCCAGCCTATGTTTGCAAGTGTGTGTGCATGTGTGTGTGTGTGTGTGTGTGTGTGTGTGTGTGTGTGCAGCCTTGCAGGCAAGTATCGGCATCACAACTAATGAGTCTCAGGCCCAGCAGGTTGCAATTCCAACACACCCTCCAAGAAACACATTGCATGCATGAATTCTCTCTCTTCCACCCACCAACCCAACCACCCACCCACCCACACACACACACACACACACACACACACACACACACACATTCACCACCTAACACTTCATCACCCGCTGGCCTTCACATGTTGATCTGGAGGAGAGCCCGTGGCAGAGGCTCTTCAGCAAAGAGCCATACAGACTTGAGGCAGCCATAGCTCAGCTAAAGCTGCAGAGAAACACTACAGTCCAAAAAACAAGCGCCCACTAATCTGCTGGACGGATACACACTTGCTGCACCTCCTTTCATCCCACCATCCACCCACACAAAGAAAATGGAAGAGTGGACAAGATTACATAATTTGGAGGCTTTATGTAAGAGTGAGAGCAATTCAAGTCAGCTGGAACGAGCCTTTTTGGGACTCTTCTCGCCCTCATACTCTATTGCTGTTTCCTTTTATGAGAAGATGGAAGAGCGGATGGATGGATGGAAGGTTGTGCGCCACTGGCGATGCCCCATAGTGGTGCCTCTGTGACAAAGAATGGCACAGATGGCGGCCCAGGGCTGGCCGGCATTCATGGTGCCAAATGGCATGCCACAACAGGTCCAGATGGACTCAGGCTCTCAGTTTTATTTTTACTTTTGAATAGATGGTGGATAAATAGTGAGAAAGACAGAGGAGTGAAGAAATAAAGAGAAAAACAGTGAGGCAGGAGGGCAGAGAGCCTGCCTACAATGTGAGTAAAGTTTTTTTTTTTTTTTCAGACATCTGCAGGAAAAGAGTGTGAAAAAGCAACAAGACAAACAAATCCATCAAGCTAACTTTCCATCTGCCCACTTTTGTGTTTTACTCTCAAGGAAATCCACCAGCTGCACCTTCAAATGGCCACCAACCTCTCAGCGAAGGAGTTGACTCATGAAAGTGAAGCTTGATGCAGAATTATCTGACTAATGCAGTCAATGAATGGAAAGTTAGTGTGTCAATTATGATTTCCAACAATTATGAAAACAAGAAAATCTACATAAACTATTGACTATTGTGCTGCATTCTGTTTAATATGACACAATTTTGTTTTGTAAACCCAGCAAAACTCAAAGAGTATACACACAGGAATGGAGGGTTTTTTTGTGCAGTTTAATCACAATTTATACCTATAAAATATGTGTTTATTATGATTGAACTGTTTATTAGAGCACCTCAAACACCTCTTCATTTTGCTGTCAGTGTAAGCTACAAAATTTTCTTTCTAAACGCATGATATTTTTTCAAAGTCACTGAGTAATCATGTTCAATAATCCTGACCGTGCCATAATCAAGCAGCGAATCTAGAAAACAAGACAAAGTTTAGCTAAGGGGCTGACAGAGCAACTAATCACAGCTCAACATGTATTATTATCATCATCATCATCATTATTATTATTATTATTATTATTATTATTTTTACTAATCTGCATTAGTAGACATGTTAGTACAGAGCGTGAGTCCATTCAGGTTAGAGGTGATGATGATGTTTTCCATAACAAGTTCTGATCAAAAACATGAAACCTGTGGAAAACCCAAATCCAACATTTACATATTAAATTTAAAAAAATAATGGTAAAAATAAGGTGTTGCATTTGTATAGCACTACCGACAACACTACATGCCCCATTCACCCATTCACACACACATTCATACACTGATGTCAGAGGCTGCCATGTAAGTTGCCAACAGCTCATCATCAATTTGGGGTTCAGTATCTTGCTCAAGGACATGAGCCTAGGGGAAGCTGGGATTCAAACCAGTGATCATTAAACGACCTGCTCTACCCACTGAGCTACAGCCTCTTCTTAAAAATCATGTGAATAATCACAGAAATTCTACAGTTAATCAAGATTAATCACAATTTTTTATTGTACGTTTAAAATAAACAATAACAATGCAAATCAGCTAATACCAATGTATTTTGATTGGAACTCAAAAGAATATTAAGAAAGTTATTTTATGAACTATACCTCAAAAATACAGCTTGCTTTTAACAGAAAAATGACAAGAAACACTGTAAGTCAGCTACAAGACAGTTTCACTTAGAAAAATAATTTATTTTATAGGCACTTTATTTTTAACACATTAAAAATAAAGTGCCTATTGCTTCGACTTTAATGCTGACAACGCCACATCAAATCCAAGTAGATGGTTTTCCAGGATGGAGTGCTAAGCTAAACTAAGCTAGGAAGCTCATTTCAGTTTGACATAATTATGTAAAACTGAGGTTCATTTGCAAAGCTGCAGGACACCTAAAGCATCAGAAGGGTCACAGCTGCAAAGCTGCTGTCTGGAATATAATAAGAATATTTAAGATAACATATAACAATATCAGACAAAACCAGTTTTCAGTAGTGTCATAAGGTGGCCAGTAAATATTAGAGAAGATTTCACTTTTTATTTATTATTATTTATCACAAGTTTTATGTATGATAAATAAAATAAATGAAGATATACAGACACCAGAGAGCAGATTATACTGGAATATAAACTTCCATAAACAGAAGTGTCAGCTGCTCTTTCTGTGATGCTTGTTTCCATTTCACCCAGATAAGAACTCTGATAGCTGCAAACCTGAGGAGCTAGGGGCGTTAACAGAGTGCGGGAGGAAGGGAGGGGAAATTACTCCACTGAGAAAATGAAAGCGACTCCGTCTCACGCTTATTATGAAATATAATTGTCCAAAGGCTGTGAGTGATTGAGTGTTATTGCACAGATCACCCCTCAAGGCAGCGGCCGGGAGAAAGAGGCTTCATTCGGAAACAGAGTGCTACGAAAATATTTTCTCCTGCACAAAGTCACTCCAGAGAAACCCACACTTTTGACAAGAGCAAGCTTAAAATATGTCTCTGGTGTACTTAAAATTAAAACCCACAGGAAAAACTGAAATACATCACAGCCCTCAACTTAACCTATGACAACCTCTGGGCAAGTGAATCAAGGGCAACGTGACATTTGAGGATATTATGGTTTTCTGCAGGAATTCCCAATGATAACAGCACGCTGCAGAAATTAATGGCTCATTTTTCATCTGAGTACCTCTAAGCGGAAAGTGAGGGACATCTGTCCAGTGTTGACATTTGCACAACTTTTAAAAAATAGCTCCAGTGCAGTTTAAAGGTTGATTTGCTCCATTCATTTGAGGAGGGAAACCCACTGCTCCCTGATGACCATTCACAAATGACTTCACATTCCCCACGAGGAAAAACACAGAGCAGCTCGTTCTATTCTGAGATAAGCTATTCCCTCACAATTAATGTCTATCAGTGCAGACGCTCCATAGTAATCTCTGCAGTATAATTACAAATAGAGGTCTATTCTGAGGGCACCACCGGGTGACACTCACATTTAGTTCATATGGTCACTGGGCTGTTAGATGCTAAACAATTTTCTGAAAGTCACTTTATGCCCTTGTCTCTACACAATAATAAATTCATTCTCAAATGCAATCCATGCATTTTGGAAATCAATTTCATTGCCAGAGGTCAAGATCATTGTCCTGCCCAGTCCCCCACAAAAATGTGGAATTGTAGCCTACATTTCTGCAAACCACAGCAATTTGTGGTTGGTTGACATTAAGTGATTATTACATTATACTGATACACAATGACAGCATGGTTCACTTTCTAACCTTAACCAATTAGTTTTAGTTATATTGCATTGTGCCCTTCAGGAAAAATGCAAGGCTGGTATGAAACGTATTTGTGAAACATATTTCAGGTTCAGAAACATAGACATACAGAGGTCGGCAGCTCCAATCAGGTTGATAGCAAATGTGACTGGGTGTGCAAAGCATCATGTTTCCTACCAACAAGCATCATAGCTCATATGAATACTAACGATGTGTGAAGACGACGTTCCTTGACCGATTTCGGCCTCCGGTCCCTTCAGTTTTGTTGGCGTCATCATGTGAATTACTCTTCTTCACCCTCAGACGTTTATTTTTATTTTTTTTTTATTTTTTTTTACCGCACCAGTCACATGATAGAAACTTCATCAAAGCAGCTTCAGCAGCTTAAACTTAAGCACAGATCTAGCAGGCCAGGAAACACTATTATATGTCATGTTTCCAAGTTATATAACATACTGGTTGTTATAGGTGGCATGATGACTTTGTTGCTTTTTATATAATTCCCCCTTACATTTAGTCATCAGCTCCTGATTTGTAATATTGGGCTATACAAAAAAAAAACTAACTAATGCTATGGCTACAAAGCAAAGCTAAGATCACACTCTAGTTTTGTCCATGCAGCAGCTCCAGGGTTTGCACATCTTGAAGGCATCACTCTCACTTCTCTGGTGCTGGATTCTGGTGTTCGGAAAGTAGACCACATGGAATAAGCTATGAATTATTAAGCTGCAGTATAGTATTCCTCGCAGATGAGGCATAACTAGGACACATTCCAGAGACTGGGGGCTGCTGGGGGTTTTAAGGTGGAATGTATGCTCTGTCTCAGCAGAACACACTGTACATAGCATTATGTACCCGACTGTACCGTGATGTGCTGCCTCCTCGTTGTCTGCTTCCTGTTTCAACCCTGTTTGTGTGTGTGTGTGTGTGTGTGTGTGTGTGTGTGTGTACACTTTAGGTGTTCACAGCCTGTGTGGGTCTCTGATGCTATATTTTGCCTTGTTGGCATCGCTCTAACTACAAAAAGCAATGCACTGTAATTCAATTCAAATGTAATCCACAAATGAAGGTCGGTTGGATGGGTTGGTCCAAAAAGAAGCTATGTCAATCCAAACGTTGACTGATTTGAACTGTAGCTTTCATACTTAAGTAACGCCACCTCTGTATTATTTAATCCCAAACCACAGTCTTTTCTTAAACCTAACCAAGTTGTTTCCTGTGTAGATGGGAGTTTATTAATGAGCCACAATAAGAGAGAAACAAGAGAAGTAACTAACTATTCTTTGGGAGAGATATTAGAAAAGCCTGCACACAAACCTAAAAAGAAATATTTGGGAAATAATTCAGAGATGAAGCCTTAGTGAGATGATTAAACAATCCTTATTGAACTTAAAGACTTGTAAATTTTAAACACAGCCCTGAGTTTCTCCTTCACACAAAAGCACAAGTAGTAGGTGCAGCGTTTCTTTCCACCCACTTCTGAGAAAGACTTGCAGATAAATCGGTGGACTGTCATGTCAGAGAAACAGGACGGGTGACTTCATCAATGCCTGGTTGAAGGCAGCGTCAGCATCAAGAGCTTGATGGATAGCAGCTCTGAGAAGAGATGTGCTTTTTAAAGTAGAACTGCTATGATTTACTGCTCATAGCAGTGACATGACACATGATGTTTGACTAAAACCTGCACAGAGAAAAAAAAACACTCAAATTCAACAGACAAACATCACCCTATCGGACATCCAGTGACTGTCCTTCATGAAAAACAATTTGACATTCTTATTTTTTCCCCCTCTTAGCAGGGGAGGAATGTTTCATGCCAAATTGCACTCTGAAATTTGCCAGTTTGGTGCTTCCCTCACTCATGACAAAAACCCACACCTCGATGAACACGGCTTGAGATTTTTTTCTCATCGTATCCACTGTGCACACTGGCACATGTCCAACCAAACAACAAACGCTGCCATAAAAATCCCACTTAAAAAAAAAAAAAAAAAAAAAAACAGGCTCAGCATTGTTGTTTTTATGCAACAAAAGACTCGGTGGGAGGCAACTACAAGCTGTGACAACCAGTTCAACACGAATGCAAAAGCACAAAAGATGAGTTAAAAGCAATTTGCATCATTTTCAAGGCTGGTGGAGATGCACATACTTTGAGTTGACAGAATGCAATCATGTACTTCATCTACATTGGATATATTTCATACCTGTACACCAGCATGTCTCTCTGCTTCAACAAAAAATCATGTTCTTCTCAGTCTGCAACAACACACAAGCCTACCTGATGTAAGATCCATTCACATTAATGCAAACCATGTGCAGAATTGTACACCCAAGATACTATGTGGCCACAATTAAACTCTAAAGCAGTGCAATGCACTTATAGATTTTATGGGCTGCAATTCAACTGAGCCACATTTCTTTCTAAACAACTAAATTAAATGAACTTCTATCAAAGGACAATGCATTTGATGCACAAAGGGTGATTGTGATATGAGACAAAACATAATAGAGGTCGATGGGAATACGAGGAGATGTTCTCTACAGTAGGTTAAGCCCTGGTAAGTTATATAATCATCAGCTGGAGCACTTTAAAGAAAGACCATAGAGGATGATCCTTGTGGATTACTCTTCACTCAAACACCACAATCTGCCACTCCACATAAAGATGTCTGTGTTAACATTAAACATTAAAACCAAAGTGGGAGTGCAGTACAGGAAGCCATCCCATCCTAACAAACAAAGCGAACATCCGGGCTGATTATCACTTCCAAGAAAGCCGAGTCAATACTTGTGCCCTTGTGGGGAAAGTTTGTCTCAAAGAGAACAAAGAAATGAGAAGTTTCAGTACAGTGTGAGGAGACTGAAGCACACATCAATTAAGTTCTTGTTCGTTCTGGCAGTTTTAATGCTCTCCATGCTGCAGACTGTAAAGTGCTGTTCCGACATGATGATGCATCACTGTAGCAGATGAGCTTGGGGCTTCCCATTCATTATCAGAGCTCCATATGAGCAAATGTACTTTCTCAATGTTGTTTTCTTTCCATGTATGAGTGAATTCTTTTGTTTGGCAATCACAGTTCAACAGCTAGATGGCACAGAAAATACGTCATAGTGCATATGCTCCCTGCATGGATTTAGGAAACAAACTACTCCTAAAGAGAAGTGAGCTGAACTATACCGTAGAACACATAAGTTATTTATAAAGATCACAAAGATGTCCCCTTGTTATGTACTTTGTATTATTGTATTGATGTCAGGAGCTCAGTCCTGGGTTTTGTTTTGTTTTATTAGAAAAAGACCAAAAGGTGATCATCTCCTGTTGAGGCTCAAGGCTCTGTAAATGTCTATAGTAGACAAAGACATTGCTGCTGAGCATGCCGAACTTAACATCACCAATAAAAAACCCTAAAAGCACATATAATAACATGCTCCTCTGCTCCTCTTTACATACAGATTTAGAAATATAGGCTAGTTACAGTAACACACAGCAGGAGCTTTATCATGGTGCACTCATCACTCTGCTGCGGAAGGACAGCAGAAATTTCCCAGGTAGCTAAAATGGCTCGGTCAAACTGCAGAAATAAATGTTGCTCAGGTAAAAACTTGCTAGACTTGCAAAGAGCAAAGTGTTGGAATAAGGCCAAGTACAGTGGTTGGGTTCCAGGTACCGACACTGGGTCATATTGAGACCTCCAAAGTCCCACCAGGTATTAGATAAGCTACATACAGGTTCAAGTGTGGTTAGTAAGCATGTATAATTAGCCTGACAAACCAGACTATCACATCTAATGTATAGTCTGGGGGCAGTCAATAGGCGCAGTTGAAGCCTGTGGGTGGGACCAACTGTCATCATTCAAACTGCATGTCATAGGCCAGCGCTATGACCAATCAGAGCAATGGACAATATGATGCTACCAGTGGAGCCAGCTGGTATGTCAGACGTTTGCCGATGAAAGTAGCCGATCAGCAAAGTAGCTGATCGGCAAATACATCCTTCTTTAAACAGATAACTTGAGTGCTTCTTTCTGCTCAACTTTCAAAGAAATGCCCAAGTCTAACTCTTCCAAAATTGATGACAGAGCCGATTCAAACGACTGCTGTCCGTTAGCCACAGCCATCTTGGTTGTTTTGCTATCTCCAGCATCACGCAGTCCTGTCGTTATCGTGCTAAGCTCGCGCCAATGACTCGCTACGCAGATAGAACGTTGTGATTGGGCCGACAGACTCCTTACTGAAGCCAAGATTATCTCCTATGGTGCACCACTACACCATCCTGCAAGACAAAACTATTTTTTGCAGCAAGGGTGCGTCTAGATTTCTATAGGCTGATGCATAATGCTTGTTGAAGGCAGAGTATTTGCATAAGAGGTCAGTGGAAAGAGTTGCAACTGACTTGCGACTTGGCGATAAAGATTTGTGACTAGCTCTGACAAGACTTTAGACTGGAAGAAAGACTGTGACCAACACCATGCTGGACTGTAAAGAAAAAAGACATCTGATCATTTCACAACAGTACAGCATCATTTTTGGTTGTAAAAAAGTGATGTGATAAAACCACAGTTTTTCCATTACCCTGTCACTCTGTCAACACGGTGGCACATGCCACTCTCTAACCCTTGGATACCAGTCTCTGAAGAGCGACAGGCCTTTAATTGAGAACCTGTGTTGCAGTCTCCGCTGTATTTGTCATATTTTTCCTTTCTCCACATCTTCTCAGCATCTCCTCTTCACTCACTAGGGACTCCAGATCCTGACAAGCCCCCTGTAGGAAGCCAGGGGATGCTTCTGCCTCTCTGCGAGGAGAATAATTAGCCTCTTCTTCCTCCGTTCTCCATCTCCTTCATGCCCTCTTTCATGCCTGTGGCAATGTGTGTAAATGAGCAACTTTGTACTTTATGTGACTGGGTTTCCTCTAGTAGAAGGCTCACCCATGCCTCGCCTGCATAACGAAGAGTTCAGCTTTTGTTCTCTAAGGGGAGTAACAAGCCGGCATGACCCAGATTTCCTCCTCAATGTCATCCTTAAAGAAAACCAATAACTTTTAGAGGTAATCAGACTGTAAAAAGTAGCCAGGAAGTTAGAAAGTTAGTTCAAATACTGGTTTAGAAGATCCAGTTCAGACACAGAATCAAATTATTTTTTGTGTATAGTGTGCATATTTAGAAATCCAAAATAGAAACCACTAACATCATATTAAAATGGAAAGTAATGTAACTTGTCTTGGTAGGGTTTTGTTTATCATGCACATTTAAATATTTCCTGAGCAGCTTAACTTCAGTTCTTCTTACACACTCCTTTGAAAGGATGTTTGAGCAAACAGGAAAAAACACAGCATGTTTCCACAGGATCATCCCTCTCTCCAAGAGAAAAAAATGGCTCAAGTTGCTGTTAACAGCCAGATATATAAAGCATGGTGGCAATTTTCACATATTTCAATCAGAAACTGAACAATAACGCCACAGATGAGGGTAGAGTGGCAGAAATTGGAGGTGTCTGGAGGAAATCTAAATCATCATCCTTCATTCTATCATCTAAAAAACATATACAAGGTGAAAGACAACTGATTTCAGGCATTTTAAAGCAAAACTGAATAGATAGAAGGTGAAACACACAGCCCAGTGTTTTACTTTGTCCATAAAACCAAACCAACAGTCACATCCAAGATATCTGAGGAAAGACGCTTTTAAAGGTCACTGTTATATAGTATGATTATAATATAACTGTGGAGCCAGGCAGTGTGTGTGTGTGTGTGTGTGTTTGAACTAATAAAAATAATACAGCTGAGGTGATATTTGTACAAGACTGCAAGTCCATTTATATCCAACTACAGGTGCTGGAGGTGTCAACAAAGCATGGAATAACCGGTGCAATTATTATTCAAATCATGAAATATCTAACACAAACACAAAAGCAAAGACAAAAGTTCTTTTTTTTTTTTTTCAAATTTTATATTACATTTGTGCGTTTCTTTCTTCTTTATTTATACACACTGTACCTTTAAAGGTTTACTAGTAAACCCTTAGTCACCTTACCGTATGCATTTCCATACCAAATCTCCACAGAAAGACAGAATGAGGCTACGATGACTATTTTAATGTACAGAGAAATAAACAGCAGATCTCTTGGCTCATGTTATTTGAACTGCTGGTAGATTACTAACAGACAGGCAAAGACCCAGAAGATTGGTGCTGCCCTGCTTCTTTTCCTCCTCACACCCCAGAAACAAGCTGCACCTGCACAAAACCATCACTGACTCCATATTTATAATTTAAAGGGAGGTCACATTCTACCAAACCAGGTTTTCTTTTGACAGAATGTCCCCTTTATCCTTCTTTTAGAATTCTCTCTACTCAGCTAACATGTCATTTTGAACAGAATCAATCAGCATGAGGGACATGATCACAGATGTTTGGATATTAAGAATGTTAATTTAGCAAAAATGCCATCTAGAGAGACCTTTTCAGTATCATTTTTGCATCACATACAGTGTGGGCTGATCCTCTGGCAAGGCAGCAGCTGTGGTCAGCTCTTCAAAAGCAGCATCGTGGAATGATTGTGCTTAAAGCTGACAGCAGGAGGTTCAAATGTGGCCTTTGCAGATCAAACAGCTACCGTCGCCTCCAGGCATCGAAGGCCGGGCATGCTGGACAGTGTTGAGCATGCACAGTAAAGGCATGAATATGTAGCTGTGAGTCTGTGATGAATAAAGCACTTGACTTCCAATGCTGGGGAAATAAAACGGGATGGGGGGGTTGCAGAAGGGGCAGCGGTAGCCTAAAGTCAGAGCGGTGGACCGGTGACTGGAAGGTCAGGCCTGCCAGGAGAACTGGGGAGAGAAAATTACAAAATGTTCTTTCCTCCCACAGTACTTAGTTGCCTTTGAGCAAGATACTAAATCTTCTATTGGCCTACTGCAGCTTTAGTAATTGTACTAAGCAGTTTCTAACTGTGAGCACAGTAGGAAACAATTCATTTGAAGATGAATGCTGCAGAAAAAGCAGATCTGCTCATGTAAACCTTCTGTGGCTAGTGCTAGTGGACAGTACAGTTTTAAAGTCATGATCGTTGCATAACATTAAACCAGCTACTCTTTATCGCTGACGGTTAAAACATAATAACACTGATGCAACTGAAGGCCAGTTTATGAAAAAAGTTTTGAATTGGTGTGCCCTAAAACTCTGCTAAGAAAGGGAGAAACAACTATGTTGGACATTTCTGGCAGTTCGGATTAGACCAAAAAATTAGCTAATAGACATTATGACTGCACAGAGAAAGAACTCAAAATTAATCACCAGGAAAGATGTCACAGCACCGTCTTCAGTCCAAGTTTTTCAAGAAATTTGTCAATTGGTATAGCATGGGGCAAGGAAAAACATTAGAAGAACAAACTCACTCTAATTAAAAGATGCTATGGCAGTGACAGTGCTAACAGAGCTAACAGTGTCAAATTTGGATGGAACCAGAGGAAGGGTGCACTTCTGGTTTCCTATCTGTTGAGATCCAAGATAACATGATATGAGAAAAGGTTAAATGTTGAAAAATATAAATCGTCTTACATATGAAGGTGATATCCTGCAGTCCCAGAGAGCTGTTGAATTGTTTATTCAAAATTGATTGCACCAACTTTGACACTGCGCGTCCTTGAGGTCCACTGCGACACTCCCACCAAGTGTGAAGCAGTAGCATGAAGTCGATAGAATAGACAGAATAGCCCTTTATTGTCATTATACAGTTGTACGACGAAGTTGTGAAGCACATAAAGACAGACAGACAGATTCCTTGCTTTGTGGTTGGATGTGTCACTTCTATGGGCTTGCTTGTCTGTCCTCAGAGATTTTTGAAACACAGCGAGGTGTGGATGCCTCATTTGTTCAGTGTTGTGTGTAACAGTGATATGATTTGCATTTGACTTCAGTTCTGTTGATGTGTCCCTTTAAATGACCTCTTCTTGCTCTTCTTATTCTGTCAAGTCAAGTCAATTTTATTTGTAGACCCCAAAACCACAAATAACACTTACAATCTGCCACTACACTCCATCAGAAATGATCTTCTGACATCCTCACATCATGAATCAAACACTATCTGAAGATGTGAGCAGTGGGTTTTTAAGGGTCTGGGGAGGAAGTGCCTCAGGCTGTCAGTCACCCATGGCTGCATCAAAGGCCAATTATGTAACCAATGCCTTGAACCTGCTCAGCCTGACCCAGAACTGTTTATGTAACCCTTTTTCTAGGCCAGAGTTATGATGCAGGACTTCACATTTAGGTGACATGTTTGCATGATGGATGGTTGTCAGGCAGATATCAGTGTTGCTGAGTTTCAGTTTAAGATGGTCCATAATGGACTTTCTTCCTATTTATTACAGCTGTGCTATAGTTACAGACTTTACCTTGGTTTACCTAGTACTTTCTGCCTTTGAAGACTGGACTGGTGTGTGTTCAATTTACAAAGACTTTCACAGACTTTATTAACTGTTTGGCTGACCCAGAGTCCCGGTCATAAGTAGACTTGTGTATTCTGTGTATTTTACCTCTTTTGATCATTTAGTTAACCAGGTAACAAGAATGACAGTCAAGCTAAGATGGTGCCCAACAGCATGTTCTTTAGGGACCTGAGAACATAAATTGAACACAATATATATATTGAGTGCTGTGTGAAACTAAATGAACCACATCTGTGATGAAATATTTTAATCTCTCAGTAATTATTGGCCGTGTTTCCCAGTTAAGATAGCTCTTAAGAGATAAGAGCGCAGTAAAGGTCTTCACTAAGAATGGTTGCTAAGATAGGAGTGTTTCCAAGATGCGTTCTTAATGCCCTTCTTAGGATCGCTCTTAAACTTGTTCTCTGAGATGCTGTTAACAGCAGCTGATCACTTCCGCTGTGCTGAAACTAAACCATATATCTGGGAAACGCAGTCATTGTCTTTGACACTCTTACCTGGAAAAAAGACAGTAAGTGAACTTTATATATTGTTAAAGACCTCTGGTGTTGAAAAGTGAAACACTGATGTGTAAATACTACAGTTCCTAGAGTGGCAACTTGAGACTGGCCCTTAAAACTCACCTGTTTAAATTCTATTAACACTTAAAATTATGCATGATTATTTGCACCCACAAGCAGCCCAACTAGCAGATGCAGATACAACTTTTGATGCATGGAAAGAGCAGCATTTATGATACCCCCAATGATGGTGCACTCAAACTCACATACTTTAAACAACTGTATAAAAACACGGACATATCAATGCTCAACCCCAATAAACCATGAATAGATTTTTAGAGCCAGTCGCTCCATGTGTCTTTATAACCTACACCATCCACCACCAACTTAACCACCACCAATAACGCCAAAAACAAGTGCATGCAAGCTAGATAGATGCTACGACGTTCTATTCCTGTCAGCAAAGCAAAACTCACAGATGTGATTTACTCAGTTCTGCTTTGAAATTCCCAGAAGGCATTGCTTCATTTTCATTTTCTCAAACAAATACAAAACATAGATTTGTTTGTTTTATTTCAAACCATGCACATTTTTAATATCTTAAGACGATGTTTCCTTGCAAAATAAAGTAGACTGATGTAAAACAGGAAACACACCATCATGGTGTTATTGTAATGTATGGAGTTGTATGTGGTATAAACATCGAGCAGCAGGTACTTCCATTACAATAATTGGGGGAGAAATTTTAAGACAATAAAGACATGTATTGGATAAGCCCCTAGTGGGTGGGCTGTGGTAGTACAGATTCGGGGCTGCGATGGAGAATAATGGGGTCGGCTCAGGAGACAGCACGGCCCCTGTGGCATTTGCCCGAATGCCAGACTGGCCAGTCTATCCCTGACTAAAAGACACTCAGGAGTTACTGCTGCACCTTGCTAACCAAGCTAGTGCTAGTGTTAGCTGCTAGCAGAGTCTAGCCATCTGCTCCACAGCTCCACCCTCTTGTCCAAATATGGTCACATTTGGGTGCAAAACACAAAATGCATGACAAAAATGCCAAACTTGACGCTTCAAAATGGAGGTCCACAAGCCAAAAGGCCATCAGACGTCAAGGCGGCTACGCACACCTTAGAGTCTATGGTTCCCAAGGTGCACAAACAAACTATAATGTAAAGTTAAGTGCCAACAACTGAGTTAAGTGTGGCTGATTCTTTATTTCTTTAATTATACTGCTTTATTATAATGTACACATGGGATTTAATGCATTTTTGTTGTTAAATAGACCACACCACATGGAGCACGCCAGAGGCATTGATTGAGAGGACTGACTTGAGTCACAGTGCAGGATGTGACTCTGAGTAAAAGGAGGAAAACACACCGTACCTGCTCCACACTATTAATAAAATAGTCAGACAGAAGTGCAGCAGACATGCTGGTATTGGAAAGCAGGTTTTGCTTTATTCATTAATGTATTATTGGTCCAACGGGCTCAAAGCGCAGTCTGACAATAGCGGTGTCAGCACGGGGTTTAGAGGCTGTCAGTCACCACTGGAGGCTGGAAGGTCACCAATTTAAATCCCTGACCTGCTCAGACCAGAGAGGAAGAGAGTGACTCAGAGACATTCCCTCTCTGGTGTTAATTATTGCTGTGCTGGAGCCTGTGAGCAAGGCACCCATCATGAACTGCTGTTGCTAGGGTCAAACCCCTGGTGGCATTCTGAGTATTATTTACTGTCAAAATCAGGACTGCATTTCTCACAAAGCATTTTGCTTTCAGAAACAATTCAAGGTCACAATTCAAGACTGAGTATGTCTCAACAGGTCAAAAAGGCCTGTCTCATTTGCATCATGTGGTATCCCATAATCCCTTGGAGGCTGGATAGCTGTTAATCCTGTGGTCAGGAGATCAGCCTGATATTTAGCAGGTATCTGCATTCCCGGTACACCTCCTACTGTAAACACTTTTATCACTAGATAAGACGCTGAATTAATCTGCTGACAGCATACTGGTGACAAAGTTTAATATGTTCAATTTTACAAGTTGAACAGGAGTATCCAAATACTGTGAAGCATTGTTATCTCATTTTGAGAAGTGCAGGAGGTGGTGCAGGTGCAGCACACCAGGCTTTACGTCCTCTAAAGGACACACGTCCCTGCAAAGGATCAAGCATCTGAACTGAGCTGCAGCTCAACATGAAGTTTTGCATCCATCATGTATTCATCTGTGTTAACAGTAGTCAAGCTTTCAAGTTTTCAGACTACATGCAGAGCAAACTTTAGAGGTGACACAATTGCATATAAAGTGAGCGCAAAGACGTGAGAGGACTTAACAAGGTTCTATTCAATCCAAATTATGAATGTATGGGCATAAGAAGAAAATGAGAGCAGTTCCTGAATCAGTCATCACACAAACACGCGTGAACAAGCTCTCCATCAAACCTCATTACTTTAAGAACCATCGTGTTTAGTCAGATCTGCAGTAATTCCATCAGCAGTACTTTGATCAGCTGGTTCCTGATCGGTTTCTTCCAAAAGACTGTAAAACATTTAGGGACAGTTCTTTCATGAAATTGGTTTCTTAGAATTATAAAAAATGTTTGTATTGTAGTGTAGTGTAGTGAACTATCCGATTGTATAAATCGGACAGTTCGGCTCTTGATCCTGAGCCACATTCAAACTGGATATAAACTCATCACAGTATCACTGCACCAATTCATTAGGGAGAAATATGAAATGCTGGAAAAGTCATGAAATGCAGCAGGTGATGTCAAAGTCAGTTGTGCCATGGAATACTTCATAAATGCATAGATGCATATAATGTTGCAGGTGGTAGATAAATGGTTATGTTTTTTTTCTTTTCACGTCACGTTTCATACTGCAGAGCCCATGGGAATGATTAAAACGCACCTGCCCACAGTCCTGTACGAGTGCTTTTATGATTGAACGGTTGAAAGTTCAATCTGAGTATTGCAATACCATCATAAGATCATGAACATGGCTTTCACCTTCAGTATCAAAGTCACCACACAGCAAAACAAAAAATGCAAATACTGTGAATTTAGACACCTCTAGACCAATCAAAACCTTGTTTCCTTACATTGCAGTCATGTGATCCCTGTTATTTTTAAGTAACTTGTCTCATTTATAGTGTGCAATAGTGGGGGAGAGCGTGGCAAAATTTATGACATGACAAAAAGTTAAATACAGGAGGCAGACAGTGCACTTTTCTCACCTCAGCCCACCTTAGGGAGTTACTAGAGCTGACATGTACAGTAAACTAATATCCATAAGGAATAAACAGGAGAGGAAAATGACAGAAGACATAATTAATAATAATTACATGGAACATGGAAACTGATTTCCCTGCCTTGTGTGTCTTAATAGGATAACTGTTGTTTCCTAAATGTTTATATACTGAAATTTATCTAATCGTCAAAATGAGTAAGACTGTCAATCAACTGAGCTTCAGTTATCTTTTGTTTGAGGACATTCTGGCGAATGAGGGTCACAAATGTTGTCATTCTTCAAACTGAGTCCAACAATGAGTCCTTGTTGATGTCTACTGATGCAAATATGTTGACATCTAATTGTGAGGACGGATGTCAAGATGTTCTCTGCTCCTTCGAAAAAAAAATTCAAAGTTCCTCCCTGATAAAATATTTTCAGTGATACTTCATGTCTTCACTGAATGGAATTTCAAGACTTTTCTTGTGTCCTTTCCTCCCCTAAAGTATATCAGCAGCTCCTCGTTCTCTTCATAAAGTCACTTAGCATTAACAAGAAGACAATACTATTGGATGTCTGATGTGTGTTGCGTATTTGTAGACTTCTTTCATGTCCTTATATTACAGAAAACTACAGGAGTTGTACAAAGCAACTGACATCCAATACTATCTGACCCTCAGGATGCCCGAGGGCTCTATTGGCGCTTTTCCACTACACAGTAATGGCACGGCACGGTATGGTACGGCTCAGTTTTGGTGCTTTTCCATTATAACTGAGTACCTCATAATACCTCCTCAGCGTGGGCGGGGTCGTCATACGGCAGCGCAAAACCAAGCCATGATCATTTACATTCGGCACAAAAAAACGGGAAGAAGAAGAACAACAACAACAACACTACTATCACAAAAAACTTTAAGATTTAAAGCCAGAGTTTACGAGGTGATTCCCAAATCCAGGCTAACACAAATGACTAAGACATAAACAATGTGCAGATGTGTGTAACAATGATTGAGTCATCAAGAACCTACAGCACATGATCAGACTCCACTTTCTTAATGGCATGTGAGGACAGAGTGTGCCACCGTTGCATAAAAGGGTGTTCATGTAATCATAAAAGAGGCCAAAGTACAGCTAGCAGTGGTATGTGAGCATAAGTGTCAGCTGCTGCCAAATGCTCTGCATGGTGAGATAACAGAGGAATTTTGTGATATCATGTCTGAAATAGTGATGGTTGTGACATCTATCCCTTCCAATGCCAGTAGATACAACTGTGGTCAAAAGTTTACATACACTTGTAAAGAACATAATGTCATGGCTCTCTTGAGTTTCCAGTTATTTCTACAACTCTGATTTTTTTCTGATAGAGTGGTTGGAACAGATACTTCTTTGTCCCAAAAAACATTCATTAAGTTTGGTTCTTTTGTGACTTTATTATGGTTCAACTGAAAATGTGACCAAATCTGCTGAGTCAAAAATATACATACAGCAACATGAATTAGCAATTTTGGTGACTTAGAAAGTTGTGTCAATGAAATGAGCTTCATAGCATGGCCTCTTAACTTCTTGTGAGTGATCATGAGTGACTACAGCTGGTGACTTCTCTGAGGTCATTTAAATAGGGCTCACTGGACACAAACATCCACAAATGCTACAATGGGAAAGTCAAAGGAGCTCAGCACAGATCTGAAAAAGTGAATCATTGACTTAAACAAGTCAGAAAAGTCACTTGGAGCCATTTCAAAGAAGCTGCAGGTCCCAAGAGCAACAGTGCAAACAATTATTTGCAATTATAAAGTGCATGGCACTGTTTTGTCACTGCCACGATCAGGAAGAAAATGCAAGCTATCAGCTGCTGCTGAGAGAAAATTGGTCAGGAGGGTGAAGAGTCAACTGAGAACCACCAAAAAGCAGATCTGCCAAGAATTAGAAGCTGCTGGAACACAGGTGTCAGTGTCCACAGTCAAGTGTGTTTTGCATCACCATGGACTGAGAGGCTGCCGTGCAAGAAGGAAACCCTTGATCCAAAAGCGGCACCTTAAGGCTCGACTGAAGTTTGCTGCTGATCACATGAACAAAGATAAGACCTTCTGGAGGAAAGTTCTGTGGTCAGACGAAACAAAAATCAAGCTGTTTGGTCACAATGCCCAGCAATATGTTTGGAGGAGAAAAGGTGAGGCCTTTAACACCATGCCTACCGTCAAGCACAGTGGTGGTAGTATTATGCTGTGGGGCTGTTTTGCTGCCAATGGAACTGGTGCTTTACAGAGAGTAAATGGGATAATGAAGAAGGAGGATTACCTTCAAATTCTTCAAGATAACCTAAAATCATCAGCCTGAAGGTTGGGTCTTGGGTGCAGTTGGGTGTTCTAACAGGACCGCAGACACACATCAAAAGTGGTAATGGAATGGCTAAATCAAGCTAGAATTAAGGTTTTAGAATGGCCTGACTTAAACCCCACTGAGAACATGTGGACAATGCTGAATAAACAAGTCCATGTCAGAAAGCCAACAAATTTAACTGAAATGCACCAAATCTATCAAGAGGAGTGGTCCAAGATTCAACCAGAAGCTTGTGGATAGCTACCAAAAGCACCTAATTGAAGTGAAAATGGCCAAGGGACATGTGACCAAATATTAGCATTGCTGTATGTATATTTTTGACTCAGCAGATTTGGTCACATTTTCAGTTGACCCATAATAAAGTCATAAAAGAACCAAACTTCATGAATGTTTTTTTGTGACAAAGAAGTATCTGTTCCAATCACTCTATCAGAGAAAAATCAGAGTTGTAGAAATAACTGGAAACTCAAGAGAGCCATGACATTATGTTCTTTACAAGTGTATGTAAACTTTTGACCACGACTGTAGATTACAGCAGAATATGACAACCAAACTCATTTCATTGATTTGATTTATTACAGTGTGGAGCCTCTGGGACTGCAGATGGAAAGTAGCCTTTGGCTAATTCTGGCATATTTACATTTATATGTTCATTAATATGCACTGTCCCTTTTAAATAAATAAAGTATACTGATCAGGAATAACATTATGACCACTGACAGGTGAAACCATTATGTCTTCATCATGACACCTAGGCTATATAAGGCATCAAATGAATATTTTGTCCTCAGAGTTGATGTTAGAAGCAAGAAAATGTTCCAGCATCAGGATTTGAGTGAGTTTGAGACAACAAGAACCAAACAGTGATGTCTAGAGGACTGGATCAGAGCATCTCCAGAAGCTCTGGTGGGTTGTTCCTGGTCTGCAGTGGTCAGGATCTATCAAAAGTGGTCCAAGGAAGGACCAGTGGTGAACCAGAGACAGGGTCATGAGAGGACAAGGATCATCGATGCAGGTGGGGAGTGAAGGCTGGTACTGGTGGTCTGATCCAACAGAACAGAGAAGTTAATGCTGGTTAGAAATAGGTCAGATAACAAAGTACATGTTCAATTTCCACAACATTATCATGAAATTTGTTGCCTGTTCAAACTTACAGGAAAAAGCACTCACTATTGCTATATGGTGCACTATATTTAGTGTCAACCATTTATTTTTTTCCATTTCATTCCATTTCTGTGATTATCCACAGGACAGTGCCTCCACGCCATGTACACTGCTCTGCACACACTGCAGAAATTTAAATCATACAAAACACCACAGCTGTCAGCAGTGACACAAAATGGTGATGATTCACGAGTGTCCATAGTCTTACTGCTCAGTACAGAGTGTTTGTTATATAAGGAACAGTGAACGAGAGCATGAGGGAGTGATGTCAGACAGCCTAAAGCTGTTTGTAATGAGCAACACAGCAGCAAGCGGAGTAATTTTCAAAGGAAGCCAACACTCGTCAACCGTCACTGTGTAATGTGCGCAACATGAAGCAGAACTCATAAGACTGAATTAATTCACTAGTCACATACTGTGTACATGACACAAAGTTAGGAAAACAAGTTGTTACTAAATACAGATGAAAATAAATTGTATGTCTACGAGATGAAAAGAAAATTATATGTCAATGAAAGAGTTAGCAGTAATACCAGCAGAGCATACTTCACCCAAAAAAAAAATCAAATACTCCAAACAACTGGTGATACAAACCCAGTGTGACACACATTTAGTCTGTGGTAAATGTTATTCTCTGAAATCGAGTGCCAAATTTCTATAACTAGGTAGCTTGTTAGTGATTATTATTCAATTTAAATCAACATCTCATGTCTTGATTTCTAATCTGCAGCTGCTGCTTGTGTGTGTGTTTTCTTTAAATATCTTTGATGAATGCTTTGGTCCATTATAAAACTCACATGGGAATCTTGTGAAAGGTTCATTAGTTCATCTCTGATGTGTTTTCTCGTGGTTTTGACAGGTTTGACTTTGCTTCATCTCTGTGGTTTTGACTCCCTTTTAAGTCTCAGCCAAACCATTGAGCTCCTTTGAATAACAGCAGTGAGAAGATCAGCTTCTTCCTGGAGTTGAAACTCATAACTGTTGTTGTCTTCTCTGTCACTCAACATGTGCAGTTTCCCTTTCAAAGCTGCAAAAGTAAAGATGCTTTTCAAACCAATAGCAGCGTTCAGCTGGAGGTCACATAAATGCTGATGTAGTCCAAAACATCTGGATCACCATGAACAGGTCGCAGCAATGAGAGAAGACATACATACACATATCTGCACTGTCAGCATTAATTGCGATGAGATGAAAGTCAAAGCATAAAGTGCTGGGGCTGAACTGTCCTGCCAAGCTCACCAATCTGAAGCGGCATGCTACTCTTGGACAGATCGTGCTAACCAATCAGTGTGTTAACCTGCTGCTCCTCCTTTGTAACGTTAACGTGTTTAGAAATTACTTAAACGGAAACAGAAGCGGAGGAGAGGATTTAATCTCCAAGACAAACAGCACGGCTGTCATGAGGCGGTATCTGGGCTTTGAGTCTGCAGACGTGCACCAGAAACAGGAACTGTGCGTAAAACCTGCCGCTCTAAAGTTGTAACACCCAGCGGAAACACGACCAACTTTTACCAGCACTTGAAAAATCACCACAGGCATTTGCATGAGGAGTGCATGACGAAAAAGTCCGGTGAAAAGTCTAATGGAAATGATTCACGTGCTCGGATGTTACTTGAGACAAGGGGACATGTCCCCCTCAGATTGATAGTGACGCTGATCCGTCTCCCCACTTTCCAGCATAAGGAGACAAACAGCGCCGGTGTCGTGCCAAAAACTGATCGTCTGCCAGAAAGCGGATGGCGATCAGTTTCTGGCTGACGATCAGTTTTTGGCACGACACCTGTAAAACAGAGTATTAATGTCATTGCAGCAGCAGTGGGAGCTCAGCGTTTGTGTTTAGCCCACGGTGTATTCAAGAATGTCGGACTTTCCAAACTCCAAATCTCCAACTCAGAAAGTCAGATTAATCTCCTCAAAAAGATATTCATGCTATCTGCTACTGACGTAACAGTAAACATTTTTGTTGTACGTTTACAAGGCTGGAAGCGCTGGGAACATTATTATTGATGACATAAAGTCATTGTGTAATTTTCTGTCATGTTTGTAAAGGTCACTGTACACATTGTGAATATGGAACTGAAGTTTCTTTTGAGGAAAATCGTGACTCGAATTGAAATCGAAATATCTGCCAGAAAAATTGCAATTCAATTTTTCCTAAAATCTCTCAGCCCTATAAAGCACTGTTGATTTTAAATCAAGCTAATCGTGTGCTGCAGACAGTTTGACTTCTGTCCTCCAGCAGCTCCTCCTGGTACCTGGAGAAACTTCACAAAGTTCTCCTGTTAACTTTCACGGCCCTCGACAAAGTTGAGCTCCAGTTGAGCTGCAGCTGAGCTGCTGAGCTGCAGGCATCAAGGCAAAGAACTCCTCTGAAATGATTTCTCTCTGGATCACAGTGTCTTACACCATCATGAATGCAAAAATAAATTTGCAGTGCCTCCTTCTCACTGAGACTCACAGTTTGCAAATCATGCCACAACACACACACACGCACACACACACACACACACACACACACACACACACAAAAGCCCCTGTCAATCAACATACAGTGAAAGAGACAAACAATAAACTTGCTAATTACTCAGTCATTAATTATCTGGCAGCTTTACAGTGCAGTCCTTTGGATCAGAGACCTGCAAACAAAAGCTCTTATTACGCGTCTACGAACAACTGCACGCTTGACCTCTGGAAATCAATGAAAGCAGCTCAGTTGGCATTTTGCAGAGCAGTCAACACCTTACAATCACACCTCTGGGAGTTCTGAGCGAAGCAATTTAGAAGATGTGAGACCATTATGATTTGTTGACAATGTATGCACATGGCATATATCAAGTGGAGATGATCCACTTTGTAGACCGATCAACTGGCAGAGAAAATAACATGGTTCAGTGACTTAACGTCACACAGATACAATAACTGCATTACTATCTCTGTAAACACATTAACAATGACGTCTGCAGTGGTTTCCTTTGAAGTGACTGGAACATGTTGGTTCTGCATAACTCTTCTGTGACATAACTCAGCTTTTATGTTCAAAACAAGCGGTTCTGAAATGTGGAGCCTATGAGGACCCTATTCTAATAACGCTTGACTACTCTAATGACTCTACATCTTACTTGATTTATTAGCTCAGTAAACATTTATGGTCTCAATTTCAAGTCTTCTTCAATACCACATTATGTTCATTTAGGAAATTATGGCCCCATTTAGAGTCAAACATACCATAAAACTAGGTAATTGTAAGATTTTGGTCATCTAAAAATGCCTGATCCAGTATTCGGTTGTTCTTAGCCCCACCCGCTCGTGTTATTTCTGGTTGCAAAAACCAAGATGGCCTAGCTTCAATCCCCTGGTCCACAAAGCAACGGATGATGTCACAGTCCATTAAATGAACCATTCAACCAATAGATTGTACAGCCGCAATATCATCAACCAAAGGGTCAAATGTTCATGTAACCTGCCTCATTACAACCATTTCTCCACCTTTAATAAAAGCCACCCATAAGGAACACCAGTGCAGCCTCAGCGACTAATCGATCAGTCGACTACATTAACTCTTTGAGAGCTAATAAAACAGAAAGTGCCTTGTGCCAGCATTTTTGACCATTTTGAGTCATAGCCACAGAATATTTTGTACTATGTCTCTGAAAACACTGAATCACTCAAATGAAAGAAGAGACTCTCTATTTCATCATGAAAAAAAACTTGTTTTTACCTTGTTCCATTCTTGTTTTATCAGAGGTAGAGGCCACTCCCACCCTAAATGCCGCTTTTTGTCCAGAATTTGTATGTTTTGCTCTCTAATCTTAATCATCTCCATTTCCTTTGATCTCTGTGGTGTATACCATGTCTTTATGCTCTGACTACATCTCCCAGAAGCCCCAACATTTGGCGACCTGCTGCTAAAAAAACCCTTTGACTTATAATAACGTTGATGGCACTCAAGCGTTGGATTTTAAATGATGTTGAAATACGTCAATGGCACTCAGAGAGTTAATACGCAGCTACAACAACTCCAAACATTCACTGGATCCACCTTCTCAAATGTGATCGGTTTAACTTTTGCCGATTTTCCATAGACGCAGTACTTTTTCGTATCTCCTCAGCCCTGGTTCCAAGTGAGCCGAAGCGATTCTAAAATGACGTCAGCCAAGTGCCTTCCACTGACTGGCCAACGAGTGTCGTCATTGGAAGCGCGACGTCTGACTAGACTGTAAAAGCCAAACACAACTCAACCTGACATTTTTAAAACCAGCAATTGCTTCACTATTGTTAGATGAGAAACTGGCATCGCACAAAACAATGCCATGGTTGGTGGAGGAGGTCCAAACGTTCCTTACCATCAAGCGAGCAATACATAATCGCTTCAGTGTCCTCCTTTGTTTGTGAAGGTAGTATTGTTGTTCTTCTTCCTTTTCCGGGTTTTCTGCGTCATATGTAAATTATGGCAGTTTGACGCTGCCGTATGACGATCCCATCCACACTGAGGACGTACTATGAGGTACTCAGAATGGAAAAGCACCAAAACTGAGCCGTACTGTGCTGTGCTGTACCATGCCATTACTGTGTAGTGGAAAAGCTTCATTTGTCATACATGATAACAAACAGAGTTGAAGCAGTGGAATCCTGGTCTTTTGTCAATTGCAGACAAAACAGTGAGTTACTTGGTACTGTACATCAGCTGCATCACTCTAACATTTGACTTTCTCACACATGCTGTCATTCCTGAGCTGTGTGACAGACGTGTTAACAGCCACGCTATGTCGTGCCAGGCAGTGCGTGCAAATTTACACAGCCTTTTCCTGTTGTACAATTTCACAAATGACTTAACCAATGTAATCTCACTTAACTGAATAAAAAGCCTTTGCTTGCCACAGGCCGGAATTTATCATGAATAAAACATGAACCAACCCCTCCCCCCTTAACATTAAGAGAGAAAATACCCTCCTTTGAGGCTAACATTATGATTTGTTTCTTCTTCCAGTACAACGACAAATAAAGACAAACTGCTTATTATTTGATCTGAAATCCCATTTGTGTTAATAGCTGATGTATGCATAGAGCAGCCTTGAGCATCTTTAATGCATAAATTTAAAGCTCAAATGTTTTCTCAGGCTTTGTGTTGGGCCATGATAAGAGAAGCTGTTTTTCTGCTATTCACCCCGGAGCTTCAGACAAGATTTTTACTGCTTTTGATGCTAACGGACAATTTGGACAGAGAGAAATCAAGACATTATGACTGTGGGGCTGCAAACCACATGTGAAGTGATATATCTTGATGTGCTACACTGTCCTTTAACACGCTATTTGCCACCAATATAACAGTACCTACAATACTCAAAAATGGTAAAAAATTTTATGGTTTAAATCAAATCGAAAGTATAGTATTCATCAATTTTAGTTTTTATGTGATTTAGCAAAATTTTCCTCATTTCCTGTTGGTATGGTATGACAAAATACTTTATTTTGTAATGTTATAATGCTGTTTTTGTCTTTTTCTGTTGTTATAACATATAAAGGGTATCATGCTTTACTGTGAATAGAATTTTCACCAGAAAAATCAATTGTTTTAATGAGGTTATAAACAGATGTTTGTTGTTCAAACATCTGTTAAATGGTTTTGTGATGTAATTAGTTCAAGTGATGTGTTTTAAGACGGGTGATCACGAGATTAATGAAATCCTGATACAATGTGAGAACAGTCTAGTTGAAGCTTGGATAGGTAACACTGGAGAAGCCAGAAAAAAGATTTTCTTTCATTTTCTTGTCAGAACATTTGACTTATTGATTTCTGTCAGTGTGTAATAACAATTTCAACAAAGAAAACAAAAAAAAGCTTTTAAAATACATTACTGACCCTAGCTTGAAAACATAAACTATATACTTTATGGTCCTGGTGGGAGCATTACACTGCAATAACATTTTTTCATTGAAAAAATTATTGAGGCTCTTTTTTTCTTAGGATTACCCTTTTTGGCTCACATATTCATTGTAATATTATTACTTGTACCCTTTTTTTATGCATTATACAGCACTACAGGAAACACACCAAACTAGCAGGCACATTAAAAGCCACAGAACCGTTCACAAATAATGTCTCCTTTTGCACACAGTATCAGAAACAGTCAGGATTCAGATGAAACACACCTGTTCAATGACGTCGCTTTAGTTGTGTTTCTATTCAAGTGAAAGAAGCAGGACTTGGAGCTTGCTGTTTCCCCCATAATGACTAATATGAGGGCTTACGGATCACTGCCTAAACTCATTACCCTTTCTGTTTCTACCACACTACCGTGACTGCTCATAATTAGAGGTGTTGGATCCTGGCATCATTTTTAAAAGCTTATCAAGGTACTTTAGTATAAGATTTATGTAAATGGTGTATGGTGTATTTCTATGATGCAAATATTGGACAGACGTTCAAAAAATTACATTTTTTCTTCTTTTGGAAATACATACGGACACACACTGCAAAAAGTTAGTGGGTTTAAGATTTTCCTCTTTTGAAAAGAGGAAAAGTCATATCCCTTCTGAAAAGTTATATCCCTTCTGGTTCATTAAATCTATGCACCTAAAAAACTACCAACCACACAGTCATTCACTAATGTGCTCCTAATTATTTCAATGTGAGTGTTAGCACACCAGTAGTGTTTTGTTTGTACTGTATCACACTGATAGCACCGGTACCATGACTCCAGACTAACAA
This sequence comes from Synanceia verrucosa, assembly GCA_029721515.1. NCBI lineage: Eukaryota > Metazoa > Chordata > Actinopteri > Perciformes > Synanceiidae > Synanceia > Synanceia verrucosa. The sequence continues at coordinate 12,190,936 of CM056551.1, read as the reverse complement.
TGTGTTTGTAAATAACAATGGATGACATGACAGCTCCCCAAAAGTGAAGCCAAAATATCTGGATCGCCACCTGGTGGCTGGCTGCAGTACAGGTCATAAACCTCACCTCCTTCACATTAACAGATAGGACAAGGACCAAGCTAAAAGTGAAATTACACAACAAATACACGTCAAATATAAAATATATGTAAAACACATTTTTCCAAAGATGCTGCTCTGGGAGAAGTAGTAGCCTAAATAAGTAGTAAAGAGAGAGGTGAGATGTAACTTTGACACAACTGTAACGTGACTGTGTAATAGAGCATGTGTCGATTTAACCAAGAATGTACTTATGATGATATTATGGTTAGATATGCCTGTGTCTGTCTATCTAGCTAAACACAACCCAGTTGGGTGACTCCAGTAGGGCGGCTCCAAATGACATCACAATGTCAAGATGGCAGATCCTGCATTGGGGATATTCTGACTTCAGTTTTGTTTTCCTTCAGTGGAAATGAAGGAAGTGAAGATGCACCATCCACCGTTATATAGTCCATATATAGTCTATGGCTCGTACCATCCTTTTATAAACACTCCTTGTAAGACGCACACTGGTTCATGAAAAATGTTACACACTGTGGAATTTATCCCCCTATTCAAGTATTTAATCCATTTATTCAATCAATTACTGATCAGTAACACATGCCAGCTTCAGTTCAGTGGAATAAACAACTCTTATCTCGACTGACTCTGGCAAAACACTTGTTCTGGGTTTTAATGAATCAAGATAACTGTGATCCTGATTCATTAGAAAGACTCGCCCAGCTTTCTATGGATGCAGAATTTTAAATAAAAAAAATCTTTTCAGGACATCAGGACAACATTTTTATTTCTTAAAAAAAATCGTGCTTCTGCTCATATGTACAAATGTGTGAAATAAGTTATTTGGTTCCCTGCCCAGTAAAATTAACTGATAAAAGTAGGGAGATATCTCTCTTCTTCTCTTAGTGCTCTTGCGAAAGGGGGTGCGTCGCATCCCTGTGCGTTGAGCAAATCAGATGAACCAGTTGTTTCCAGCGCTGGCGGTCTTGGACCAGCTGTTCTACATCTTCGACACTCACAATGACGTTGAGCCATCGGGTGCGGGGCTTGCCTCGTGGTCGTCTCCAGCCTGCAGCCCGTGGGTCGAACTGCAGAATGGCTCTCGTTGGATGGTCAGGAGGAAGGCGGAAGACATGGCCGAGCCAGCAGGTGCGATGCTGCGCAACCAGGCAAGAAGCTCTGGGCTGGCGCGTGCAGGCTCTAAGCGCTTCATTAGAGACCCGCTGGGGCCACCTGATGTTCTCAATGGTTCTGAGACCTCTGCTGTCAATGCCATCTAGTCTTTCTTATTTAAGGGCCATGTTTCCGAGCCGTAGAGCAGGATGGAGAGTACCGCTGAGTTATAGATCCGAAGCTTCATCTTGTATGAGATGATCTGGTGCGGCCAGAGTGGTTTCCAGAGGGTCTGCAGAGCTGATGCTGCCAGGGCTCTTCTGCGGATAATCTCTGCTTTTAGGTCACCATTGCCGGTCACTATGGACCCCAAATACACGAAGTATAGGGAGATATAAAATGTATAAATTTGTTGTAACTGTAAAATCTTATCAGAGTTTAAAACACAAGTTGCACAAGCTTTTTTTTTTTTTTTAGAGCAGCACTGAAAAATGAACTTCCTGTATTCACTCATATTCATAAAGCCAAACCGCGTATAGCCTCGAAAGTCAAGCTTTAATAAGATAACCCTCCTTATTGGGGTTAATGAGCTTAAACTATTCACTGCAGTCCTGTGTTGCGCTGCCTCCCCAAACAGGTCAGAAAGTCACTAAGCCAATTTAATTTCCTCTTGGATTACTGGATTTGGAGAGGGGGAGGGGAGGCAGAGAGGTGCAAATCTGAATATTAGCCAGCGCGGTCATTTGTGTCACCCTCCGTCACACAGGAAGCCAACAGAAGGGGACATGAATTACCATTGGTCGAGTGTGGGCGGTGTGTTATTTAGCCTTTATGGTAAATGCTGCACAGAGAGGGCAACTCATCTCCGATCACTGCTCTGACGTAATGGAGAGGAAACCTAAAAGTGTTAAGTGAAGTTATAGAAATATGCTAGTCATAATCAGACAGTGCTTGCAAAGTGCAAGTAAAGAGCGTTCCTCTAACCAAGTGAAGTCAGTTTTATTAATATGGACCAATATCACAATGCCTCAAAGGACTTCAAAGGCAGGTTGGGTAAAGTCAGAGGAACCAAAACTTGGACTGTTTTTTTACGTGACCAACACACTTACGAACATATCACGGCCACATGCAGTATGTGTGAACACCCTGATGACTGCTGTGTTCACCATAACACATGGCACATCCTGGTGGTCTAGTGGTTGGCTGTCTTGCCCTCCCTGACTGGGGACCTTTGTTGCATGTTATGCCCCCTAAAATATTCTTTCAACCTAACTGTTATAGATAAAATACAACCTTGATGTTACTTAGTTCATAAGAATGTTCTCCTTACTTGTCAAAAGTTGCTTGACCTCTTACACTTCAATAAGGGAGAGAATAATAACTAAAGTATGTACTAATTGATAAAACTCATTATAAAAATACAGCTACAGAACAGCTCTATTGGTGATGTTGTTTCCTTCTGTTTATAGCAAACATAAAGTTGAAAACTAATAATCTCCAACAGTGATATTTAGAAGATTACCACACTGTAGAAGTTCATTTACTTTAACATATAAAATGCATGTATTTGCGTACAGCTTCAGTGGTATCGCAGTTTGTCATCTGCAGATGTTTGGTGGAAGATAAGACTTGAAAGGTCATGAGTCAGAGGGCAACTTGGTCTTTGTTCTCGGACCAGGAAGTGGAAGGAACTGATGTCGAGGTGTCAACGCCATAAACATCCACCTTGAGCCTTTCATCAAAGCAACCAAGTGGTCAAGTCACGAAACATGTACTCACAGAGGAAGAGGAAGATCGCTCTGCTCGTCAGCTGCTTTGAAGCAAACACAACTTAGATATGAAACACAAAGCTGCACAACAGACTAAATTATAGATAACACTGATACAGACTAAATTATAGATAACACTGATACAGACTAAATTATAGATAACACTGATACATTGTTATTCTGTCAAAAAAAGTCAGCTGGACAAACTGGTATTTCATGAAAGCTCTGATGCTATTTAGCAGGTCATCGTTCCCTTTATAGAAGGAACAATCAGCACTAAAAGCCCATGTTTGTGTATCCATCGATGTGTGTGAGGCTGTGTCTATGGAAGTAAGGACAGACACTTCCTACTCTTAGGGCTGGAGTATACTTCTCCGACTACATAATACGTTATCCGACTCCGTAGCTACGGAGACCCCTCGAGCCCTCGCACTTCTCCGTCATGATGCATGTTGTGCAACCCTGCCGTGAAATGCACCCCCTCGGAAAGTGAAGCAATTCGCCTTAATATCACAGACAAAAGCAGGGGAAAATACTATTTTATGATTTAATTATTTGTGAGGGAGACAGAAGAGAAGAACATTGATTGCTTTCAGTCTTTAAAGCTCCTCTTCCTCTTTCTTCTCAACACAAAATCGGATAATAGCGAACACAAACCAACACCTTTCGATATATAAAAAAATACCCCAGCCATAATTACTATGATGATTTAAATGGATTTTTTTGAGCAAATTGAATGTATTTGACTTGCGTTTCACAAGGCTAATTATTATATATATATTATATATATTATAATAATTTAGTTCCTGTCCGGGGCCCTGCTGCTGTGGAGGAGACCTGTCTCTCTGTTTCTGTGTAGGGCGAGGGGCTGCATTTCATGGCAGGGATGCAACTGAAGGACTAATCACAGCCCTTGCCGTCTCAGTCTTCCCTTGACGGATTGATGGACAGTTAAAAAAAAAGGGGCTCTCCGTCAGGCTCTCCCGCGACGCAGAGGGCTCTCCGTCTCTACGTATGGCACTTTTACGGACTACTATAAATTGGCCTTTAGTTCAAGGCTCAGGTATGTGGACGATTATAGAGCATGTCATTGAACACCAGGTATTAAATGAAAAAAAAAAGTACAGGCCGCAGCATGACTAAAAATCACAGGACCAGCAGGTTGTTAACTGTTCAACATAAACACATCCACCAGATATTCCCAGTGCAAGTCAGACAGCTATTTTCATGCCTGTGGCCTCAGCACTCATCAATGCGTGTATGTCCGTGTGAAGAGACAAGCAGCCGTCTATGACAAGGTTACATAACATCCGATGGCATGTTTGTGTGTGACACTGTCCAGTCTGATGCTAACAGAAGGTTACCACAGATCACGCACACATAAGGCTCAGAGGCAACCAGTCTGTGGTTGGTCTCAACTTAATTGACAGTAGACTGTCAGAAAAACAAAACGGGACACAAGGTCAAAGTTTTCAAAAAGCCTAAGCTTGGACTTGAGGACCAAGAGACCAAGAGGGAAGATAATATTTTGATGTAAGTATTATATTCAAGACAGCATGCAGGAAAACACATTTTCACAGTGACAGTCATTTCAGCAAGCACCCTCTAGAGGCTGGAATATTTATGACTGCCGTTCATCATTTACAATGTTACAGGGCTGAAGGAAGAGGTCAACAGATTTTAACACAGGAGACCACCATTTGTTTCCTGTTAATTCTGTGTTTAACCAACAGACCTGTACCATTTTTGCCATTGCAACAATTACAATTGCTGATCACGGTCTTCCACAGCCTGTGAGTAATGTTGGGGCTTCTGTGATTTGTAGTCGGGACATAAAGAGTTAATATGCACCACAGCGATCAAAGCAGGAAGTGGAGACCATCGTGTATAGAGAGCAAAACAAATGGATTCTGTACAAAAATTGGCGATCTTGGAGAAACAATACAAACAATACAAGAACAGAACAAGGTGAAAACAAACTTTTTTTTCATGATGATATAGCACGACTCTTCTTTCATTTGAGCTACTCTGTGTTTTCAGAGACATGGTACAAAATATTCTGTGGGTCTTGAAATATGACTGAAAAATTGCCAAAAACTCTGGTGCAAGGCACTTTGGATTTCTAAAAACGGCTGGCACTCAAAGAATTAATAATAAACTGAATGGTTGATAACGTGTCCACACATTACACTCTGGAGCAAACCAGAGGACATCACGCTATATTTATGAACATCTGCCATTAATATAATAAATTCAACAGGGCCATGTGGAGCCCAGTCGCTAATACACACAGCCTGGGTCAGGAGTTTAATTCTCACCAGGGACCACCCATGTTATACAGTAATGTCAGCACTCATAGGGCTGCATGGTGCTTTGGAATAATCTGTCCTCCAAATGGCACTTATCACATGTGGGCTCTAACAGGATTACATGTCCAACTGGACCAAAATGTCAGCAGTGTGTCAACAAAATGCATGCTGGAAAGTTGTCCTCTGTGCCATTCATCAGCCTTGACAGTTCAACACAAGGGAAGAGTGAAATGGCAAATGGAAAGAGAGAATGTGAATGGACACAAATGGCCACCAAACACGATTATGTCCGACTGGGTCCAGTTCAATAACATTAATCTTAATCTAAGGTCATGAATCAGTCATAAACTAGTCAAATTAGGGTTAGGTTTAAGTGTGTGTTAGCATGCTGTAACCATGACTGCCTGGACGATGAAGGACGACGTTGAGTATCTCAGGTGCATCATTTTAGCTGACAGTTACCCTACTTTAATACACTCTGTGAGCTGATTTCTGTTGCCAGCTACGTAACACACACACACACACACACACACACACACACACAAATGGAGGAAAAATGCAGCAGTCTGGTTTTGGCCCACATCCACGTTCCCAGCAGTGGGCTGCTGATGTTGGAGGAAGATCAGGCCTCTGAAGGAATGCAGTTTGGCTGATTTCTTTGAGAAACACGTTTACATAACCAGTGCCCTTACACCAGACTTATGCAACTGGCCTGGATTTAAACACACATCGTTCATGTGCCATGTACTTATCATACCTTTCTCAGCATGGTTTAGGAGTCATGCAATGGATGCTCTGGCTCTGCGGCATCAATAAAGGTTGAAAAGACTTAAATGCTAAAATGGACGAGTGAGAACATGTTGAAATGTTTCGCAGATGGGTGGCCTCAAATAGACAGACTGTCCTGTAACTGACGGATCACAAGTTCACTCTGCAGCAGACAAGCATTTGGGAAAGTGCCCATGAGCAAAATGCTGAATCCTGCCTGGCCAACACAAGCGCAGGTCTGAAGATCCGCTAAATGACTGGATGTCAGCAAAATCGATCCCAAATATAGCTGCAAGCAGTGATTCTTAGGTTCAAGCCTGGTTCATATGAAATATGTTAGAACTGCTGTACTCTTGTGAAACCTTTCAGACAAAATATTTAGTCTGTAAAACACAGCTGCTAACAGGATTAATGGGAGAGGCTTAATCTACTGCCAAAATCCCACCTTCATTAAAATTCACACTATTTACTTCTTTAGTCAACATCCTGCTTTCGTTGTCATGGGAAACCCTTCCTTTTTAACGATCAGTCTCCCAATCCATTTGGTGCCGTTTTATTCATCTTTAATTAAAACCCAAAAGCTATGTGACAAATGACTGCAGTGAATTATCTGTCATCAAATTACAGCAATTTAATTACAGCAGTACCAAAGACTTCTTATTTGTATCAGGCTCCGGTATTAGACGTTGTTACTTTGTGTTGATGTGCATCTCGAGTCTGAACAAAACACAGAAAACCTCAATTTCTTCCTCTTCCACTTTGCACCATGCAGGAAATGACTGTGTTCATCCCAGTTAAACCTCTCTGTTCAAATGCAGCTGCATGGTGGATTCATGCACTATACAATGATGAGTACAATGACCATGAGGGTGAAAAAAATCAATTAGGATTTAGGCACAATTCTGGCTTTATTATTAGATTAATCCTATAAAGCCTTCTGATGCATGAGCGTTAAGCCGTCTGTGGTGATATCATGGCGGCTGTCTTCCCTGACTGCATGTCCCACTGAGAGTGGCATTGTTCGGCATGCATAACGTTAGCATAATCCCCAGCCAGCTCCTGCCCCCGTTCCACCTGTGCCTTCACACTTTTGAGGCCGATGCAAAATCCAGAGGAGATTTCTGTCGGAGAGGAAGAAAAAAACCTCACATACCCTCACGGCTGCTCAGGAAAAAGAGAAATGAACCCTGAGTGCACAATCTGCAAGATTTAGACCAGCAACAAAGAAAGCCTGGCATTATCTGATGTGGTGGCTCTCAGCAGCTTCAGCCCGTGAACACTTTACAGCACCGCGATGGGTGCACATATGCAAAGTGAAGTTAAGCAACAAGGACAAGCAGATATATTGGATATATACATAATTATCAGTCTCACATTTTGGTTTAACCTGAGAACGTCTTTACCTGTTGAACTTTTATCAACAGTGGGTTTCGGGTTCACATTTATCCTCACAGTAACAATCCCAACGTTAATGAAGTGCCAGACTTTGTTCTTCAGTGGGGCTGAAAAATATGGACACGTTCCAACAAATGCCACCAAACATCAATAATCCAGTCTGGCACTGGACCAGGTTTGACTCTTCACACTCTCAAAGGGTTTAGTCTTTCTAACACATATTGTACCTGTGAATAAACACTGGACCACCCACCCACCTGCTGCAGTCCATTACTTAGACCAGACTGCCTATAGACAGAGACTCTCGCTTAATAGGCGAGGGGCCCAGCGGTGCTTTGGAGATATAAAGGGACGCTTTTATTGTTTCTGATAAATGGTAAATGGACGAATCCATAAATCTGCCGGATTCATTCAGTGCCGCAGGGCTAAGTAATTAAACAAGTCATGTGCCAGTTGGCACAGGCTCACCACACACTCCCCTCTTCGGATAGATCTGGCCAGGCAAACAAATGTGCAGCATAATAATTTCATTTGTTGCTGGTTAATTGGCTTTCTGTGGCGTCTGCCATTGCCATTTGCGTTACACAACCAACACAGACACCAAGGAAGTCTCTGTGTCCCACCAAAATATGTTTGAATCATTTGGACATGATTTTAAAAATGTATTACAATACGAATGAAACTCAGATTTCACCATATTTAGAGGGTAAACTCAGCTCTGAGAAAACACACACACACACACACACAACAGTAGCACATTAACACTGACATCTGTTGCTGCTTCTGGGAATTTTAATCCTCAGGAATTTTAGTTTCATTAAAATTCACTCTGTTTTACAATTAAAACCCAATTTCACCCTTACACCCTCAAAACCCAACTGTCCTTGTTTGCGAGTGTCACCATTCAGTTAAAAAAGAAAATCTCATACTGGTGTCAAACAGTGCTCTGTCATTGGTTAATGTTTGGTTATAGGTTTGGTCATATATGCCATATTAAAATCAATGCTCAGTAACATTTCAGCTTCTCTTATTGAATGTGCTGGGCTCAATTTATGCAAAAACAGCGTGCAAAGACCTTTAGGGGTCGGTTTAGCCAGGTGTAAATGTAATCAATACAGTATTGTTTTCTATTATAGTGCACTCAGACAGCTGGCCAGAACTATGGACATGACACTGTGGTCATGTCGTAAAATAAGCATTTAGCATTTCATTCCCAAAATATTGTCTGGTATGCAGCATGGAAAAGAATCATCATGTGAGTAGATAAACATACTTGGACCTGGGGGGTCCCCTTGCAGCTATGGTGGGCCCCCTGATGCTGTGGCCTCAGTGGCGGTGCCACGGCAGCTGTGTTTTGGGGATGTGGCGGCTGGTCAGTGTGGTCAGGGGGCTGGTGGTGGGCTCTTTGCTGGCCGGGGGTTGGGTGAGTGGGTCGGCGCGTGCGGTTGCTGCTCCCTGATTGGTGGATTCGGCCTGCTCTCGCCCGTGCTCTCGGTTGTCTCTGTGTGTGGGGTGGGGTTCCCTGTCGGATTCATGGTGGCGCTGGTCCGTCCCCCCGCTTTTCCCTCTCCCTTTCCCTCCTCGCCCACACTGGCCCCATGGTTTGCGTTCGGGCCCGGCTTCGGTCGCCTTCTGGATGCCGCCCGGTGATGGCCTGCTGCGTGCGGGCCCGGTGCTCCTCGCTCTCGTCCCCCTCCCTCCGGAGGGGAGCGCTCGGTTCGCGGGTCTTGCCTCATGGGCGGCAGTGGCCTCCTGTCTCCCCGGGTGTTGGGGTGGCTGGGGGGGTGTGGGCGGGGGGTGGGGGTTGGGGATGGGGGTGGATGGTGGGGTGGTTGGGGTTGGGTGGGCCCTCGTGTCACTGGCCCCTTGGACCTGTCCTGGCCTCCTGGGAGGTGGTGGTTTCTTTCTCCTCCTGGTCGTTGGATCTGCGTGGTTCTCGGTGGCCCGGGAGGCTCTCTGGGTTTGGCATCGTCGATGCTCCCACTTCCCTGGGTTGTTGTGGGCACCTGGCCGATCTGGCCATGAGGGGTCGTGGTAGACGCTCTGGGTTTCGGTGTTCTACACACATGCATGTTTTATCCAGACCTTATTAACTCCTCCCGAGTCACATTGATAAGTACTGATGTGAACTGCTAGTATGTGCCAAATCATTCGTCCGACTTCTCACTAAGCTCATGTTTTCTCCACATACTTCTTTCATTTGTGTTCTTGGTAGCCTACTCTATACGGTTAGGTCCTCCACTACTCTGGTGTTCAATACTGTTGGGTATTGGGATGAAGGTGTTAGGAATGACACAGTAGCTTACACGTTTTTTTTATTCCAATAGCACTGCCTGTCTGTAAACTTCCCTTTTTGTTTTGTCTTATCTCCCTGTCTGTCATTTATTTCCCCCTCTTATCACCCAGGTGTAGCACGTCCCTCTCTGGCTTATAACAGGAAATTCCAATAAATAAAGTAAGATTAGATTCCAGGGAGGGCCGGTGATGGTCACATACACGCACCAAATATTAATAGCTTTTGCTGCAAGACTAAAATATGCATAATCTCATAAAAGGTCGACACTCTTTTGTGGTGTTGAACAATGAGAACAATGCAGACAAAGTGAAAAAAAAAAGAAAAAAAAAGAAAAAAAAAGAAAAAAAAAAAGTATTTAGTTACGGTCAGTATGACATTTCAAAAACATTTCTTCTATGGAATGTCTAGTAACACGTGTCAATATCCACATACAGTACATGCATACAGTGTTTTTAACTTCTGTCTACACAGGAACAAATTGGTTAGCTTTAGGCAATAAAACTATTTAGTTATGTTTTGGAGAGCATCATGGACAAGAATCACACTTCAAACACTTCAAAAAAATCAAATGAACACTTCTTGGGTAAATGTCTGGTTCTTGGAGTTGTTCCTTCAAGTCAAAATTGTTGGGGTTTGGGGGAGATTCAGTTTCTACAGTCCATCCTCCTGTCCTGCACCTGATCTTTAAATGTATCAGTGAATTAAATATGTAATGAATTAACTGACACATAAATATATGAGTGACAACAGGAACACTGCATGACCTGTTGTGGCTCATCCTTTTTGATAGTACAAAGCCATATATTACTGGTCTGCTGAACAACAGTCACTTCCATCCCAGCCAAGTCTGTCAGACACAGCTGATCCAACAAGGTAAAGCAAATAAATCTTTTGGCAAGAGGCAGAGGGCGAGCAGAAACCTGCTGAGGTGTGGGTATTGTAGCTACAGCAAAGTGATGGCACAGGGAGAAAATAATGACGCTAATAAAAAATCTCTATTTATTGCGGCGGGGCAGGTGCCTTTGCCCAGAGTAATGGTAGTCACATGTGTGTAATGTGGGCGGCACACGTGCGCTAATTAAAGATGATGTTCTAAATACAGAAAAGAGCTGACAGAGCAGAAATAAGTGCTTCCTTTTGCAAGTCAGACAATGACCCGACAGTGAACAAAGACACCAGCAAGATCTCAGGTGGTGTTGCTCCATGCAGGCTTAGAGTCTCTACAAGCAGAGAAATAACTGGATTAAAAGAAACAGGACAAGCTCTGCGAACCAAGCATGTAATTAACAGCCATTCAGAGGCAAGGAGATGAGACGATGAACAAATAGGAATTATGGAGAGCAAAGAGAAGTGAATTTACAGACTGTTGATTCAGGTCTCTCACAATTAGCACCCACAAGTCTTGAGTCTTACAAATGAAATCACAGAAAAAAATTGCTGTTCCTGTTAGTTATGCATCTTAACAACAAAAATGTCAACTCCATCTCCCTGAGTAGGGATAAAAAAAGTTTAGAATTGGCTGTCTTTTTTCCAACACAGTGAAAAAAATGACTGAGCCTGCAGCGCCCACTTCCATGTGCTGCTGTCAGGGTGGGCATTCGCTCAACTTTAATCTCCTCAAGTTGAGCACTGGCAGGGATTTATGGGTAAAAGCCCACAGCTGCATGCCGTTGCATAACAGAGCCCTATTAGCCGACCTGTTTCTCTGTGACACAGACACAGGAAATCAATGGGAAAGGCCACTTTGATGCTGCCAACATAGATGTTATAGTTGGTCTCCTTTTGGTAGAGCTATGTGTTCGATTTAGTGTCGGCACATGCGTTCTTCATTTGTCGTTGAATGTGCAGGAGAAACCTTGGGGATGGTTTTACTGAATGCTGGATTAACCATATGATGCAGTGAGATTGAAAAGAGGAAATTATCTCTTCTCAGGAAATTACTTGCCTGTTGCCATAATAACATATAGAGGAAATCCTCTTAAACCATATTAGCAAAAAGAGGGATTTACCTGATTAAATCCTGGAGGTTGCGAGTCATTTGCATTATCTAGTCAGAGGATCAAGAGATCAACTCATATTTCACGAATTCAGAATAGAGCCTCCTGTCAGTGTACGAGCCCATTATACAGAGCTGCAGCAGACCATACAGGACTGGCATGAATGAAGCACGTAGAGACCGATGTAATTTACAGGACACTTGGATAATCTCAGCAGAACTGGTCCATTTTTGCTCTTGTTCTTATGACCTCTTCTCAAGTGGACACTGTGTCTCGGGGTGACCTTTACGACCCTCTGCTGTCCCAGCAGCGTACTCGCTGTTCCCTAATATCACTCATCCTTATTAGTTATTAATACAAGCTCAGGTTTCACAGGGTAGTGCAGAGAATAGCTGAAAAGAAAGAACAGATTGTGCAGGTCATCTGTTCAGTGTGCTATTTTTTTTTCTAAAAAAGGAATTACGAAGGGGTAGCAGTACTGCAACAAAAGTCACAAGGTTATTTTTCAGCTACTGGCAGGTCATCCATAAACAGCCTGAATATCAAATAATCCTATTTGAGCACCAAATCCATTAATACGATTACAGAGGGAAATGTACCACTGTGCCACTTACAATGTTAATGTGTTCTTGTTAATAAATATTTCCTTGAATTCTGGTGAAAATCATCATCTTATCCTATTGAACATTTGTGTGGAATTGTCATAATTAGCATACGAATTCTTAAGTTTTATCCAAAAATGTATTTTGAGAATTCACAGTGACCTTTGACCAAAAAAATCCAAATAAGTTCCACCTTGAGTCTAACCCGAAAATGTAAAAATGAAAATAGCAGTAAAGGGTAATAGGTAAGTGAGAAATAAGGTGAACATGCTAAAAACTCTGATTCTAAAATCCCAGCGCTTCAGGAGGAATTCATATTTTTAGAAGAGATTTAAAAGAAACAACTTTTGTTTTTCTTGTTTCCTCAGGCAGTTTCCTCTAACAGAGAAACACAGTAACCTTTAATGATGAGCCTGGTACTGATGCAGCAGGCTCTGGTCAAAAACACTGGGTCGTCTAAACTGATGGACAACAACCCTGATAGTCATTTGGAAAAACAAAGTAGACGTCATCCCTGGTTGTTTCAGTGCTAATGTTACTGTAGGCCACTGTTCATAGCCAAATGTGGAGGAGTTAGAGAGAGAAAGTAAAACTGAGAATGACAAAGAAAGGATGAACCAAGGAAGGAAGCAATAAACTAGTGAACAGAAAATCCTTTAGAACGTCCACTGTGCCACTCAGCACTTTGCTCTCCAGTCATAAGATGATTGCTTCGGAGATGCGGACCTTAAAAGCCTTGGACTACCACTACTACCTGTGACCTCTGACCTGCCACTTCCGACAAGCACAAAGCTGCTGATAGAGGATGACCACTGGAAACCTCTGATCTACGACATCTGAAGAGAACTGGGTTATTATCCTGATGACAGGGACTGCTCTGAACTGGAGGTAACCCGCTAAAGTTGGATTTCTATATTTACAACCAAGCGGAAACCTGTAACCTTTGACCCTGCTGACCTCTCCTCTTCATGTTAAATGATTAGTCCAGCAAAGTCAGGTTGCATTCTGTTGTTCACTTACACACAACATTTACAATTTTTTAGTTCTCCATTAAGTCTTCATATTTGTTTAAACTGGATACAGACAGTTTTTGTATTAACTTCATTATGAAGCACATGTTAATCACTGTACTTAATGAAATGGCTATATTATAATGGTATCATCTATGTTTAGATTTGTTCACCTATATTCTTCACTTTCATGATGCAGTACAGTGTGCCTGAAGGTATCATCTCCTGAGAAAATAAAGGCTCCATTTAAGGCACACAGGAAGTGCATCAACTATGGCTCAACCAAAACAGGAAGAGGGTAGCACTTCTGTTTTCCTCAAGATCGGTCGTTATGCCCAGTTACCAAATATTATCAAGGGAAGTTCTTACTATCCCAGCAGCGGAAAAGGGGGATTGAGATTGAGTTGCTATACAGTATACTGAAGTTCAATCATCAAAATACTGTTGAAGAAATGATTATGTGATAGATAAGTATTAATTAACGCCTAGGGGTCGTTTAACCTGCCAAATGCCAAAGTTTTGAATTCTCCAAAACCAGTCCAATTTGCTGGCGCATGAAATAAAATATGAAACTATGATCGCAGCTGAATGTTTAAATCTGAGCTACACTGGGATCAGCTGCTCCAACAGCTTCATAACATGTAAAAAAGCTGTTGCATAAGAATGTTTGGAGGCCAAGCTGCTCAGCGAAGATTCAGACAAGTATCTGGAGGACCTTTGACTACAAAGGAACTTAAACTTGTATAACAACGAGCATCTCAAAGAGAAGCAGACAGCCTGTGCCAGCATAGGTCAAAAGTACACACTGACAGAAAAATCTCTCTTTATGTGGCTCCATTTGTCCTGCTGCTGAATGAAATTAAATTATTTCAGATCTGGATTTTTCTTCTCTGACCCTTGAAACACCTCTTGTGCTACCTGCATCATGAGTTGGGCGTCATGTGATGTTGTGACCAGACTTGGTCAAAGTTTATGTAATATGTGGACGGCAGCTCCTGCCCTAGTTTGAAAAGACTTGTGGAGCATGTGACTCAGTCCATTATTCACCATGAACCAGGTCATGAGCGAATCAGGCCACGCTGCTGATGAGTGTTGTGTATTTATATCCAGTTATGATATTTTGATATCAGAGATCGACTGCTGCACATTTCCATTGCCATGTAGAGTGAGTGAAGGCTTGGAGTGACTATTAAATATGTATATTTAAATCAAAAGACTCAATAGACACAACTTATTTGATAAACACTGTTTAAAAAAAGAACATGTCAAGGTATTTTCTTCATATATTCAACACTGTGTTATTGAAATGCTGATTTCATGTCAGCAGTTATTACATTTTTTTTCCCTGCTTGTGTTAAAGATGAATAAAGTGAATAAAATGAATAAATACTCCACTTCCATGTCAAACAACAGGATAAAGCACCTAAAAACACAAATATAGTCAAGTGCTCAAAGCGCACTTCTAAAGTTTGTTTAAATCACAATCCAGTGTAATGAATAAAAAATGTCCCCAGTCTCTGTGCTTTGACTCTAAATGCCCTCTAGAGGATCAGCCTGAAATAACACTGCAGACAGAGGATCAGCTCTTCCAGGGGAAACAGAAAGTGTTTGCCTTGTGCTGTAAAATGAAAACAAAGCTGACTACACCATGTTTGAATTGAAAAATAATCCTATTGGCTTTAAAACAGTGATGACACGCACAGTTTAGGACTGGGATTAACCTGAAATGGAGTTTGACTGATAGAGTTTAATATTAGCAGGACAGACTTTAGAATCGTAAAAAGCTCACAGTCTGACTGTGACTGAACTATCAATTAATTAACTGATTAATTGTCAACTAATCGGTTTGAGTATTTTTTTTAAGGAGAAAAAAGTATGGATTCCAGCCTTTTAAATGTGAATATTTTTACTGTCTGTGAAAACTGAATATTTTTGAGTTGTGGACAAAACAAGACATGACAAGACAACAGTCATTCATCAACATTGTTCATCACACTTAAATGACTAAATGCAAAATGCAGGTGGGGAAAGAAATAATATGAGCTAGCAGACTGACATCATTCTACAGATTGAGATGCATACATCTTTATCTATTTTTAGCACTTTATTATTATATCCTCGTCAACGTCCTTGAATAGTCTGCAGCCAAACAGCACATCAACAAGAATATAATCATATACTTTCTTAGTGAAAATAATTTCCTTCCCCTCTCCAATCTGGACAAAACAAAAACCTTGGCAATGAAGAGTCTTGAAATGTTGCAAAGGTCAAAGTTCAGTAGGAAGCATGTCTCACTCACTATTCATGAAGGCTGTGTATTAGCAAGAATCAGGCAATACGATACATGGGTTATAATTCAATACATTGTGATATATCACAATACTGTAACCAAGGTGATCAATGCTGTGTTGGTATCAGGCGCTGAGGGACCACGCTCTTGTATTTGACGACTTGGGAATGAGACCAGGCTAATTTCTGCATAATGTAGAAAAAAACAAGTTCCTGTGAAGACAAATACAGCCAACCACTGATAATGACATAACACAGTTATGAAGAAAACACTACAGCCTGGACCAAAGGAGGCGTCTTGTGATATGGGCCGAGAACATTGGTGTGAAAAACAGTCTTTTTCCATTACATATTCCAGCCTTATGGTCTGTGGGTTTTGCAGCGGTTTGTCCTTATTGTGTTCATCGCCTGGAGTTTTCTTTAACAGCCGTGAAGCCGTCAGTCTTGCCCTGAGTCACATCAGCTACATATAAAGCTACATATAAACATTATGCAACAGCTGAGCTGCCAAACCTGCACCTCGTTCCTTCTCCAAAACAAACCTTTGTGTCCAGCTGACAGCTCAGGAGGTAGCAATCATAATTGTCACGTCTATTTTTTTTTTTTTTCTAAATTAGAAACTCAAAATATGAGGTGACCCCATGATGACTTTGTTGTTTCTGGCAGTTTGCTTGAGTAATGTATATCTGTAACTGTACATTTGTACTTGTTATTTTTCTGTAAACAGATATAAATTCACATTCTTGCTAACATACCATACATATCTCGGTATTTTCTGTACAAATTCATGCATAGAAAAGGATCTGATATCTTCTTTACCCTTAACTGCCATTGACGAGTTTCGCCGTCAAAGTGTTTTTTTTGCAGCGGGTCACTGACCGCGGTGTCCCGCAGCCCGTGAGTAATTTCGGGGCTTCTGTGATTTGTAGTCGGGATATGAAGGGTTAATATGAGCCACGGACGTCAAAGCAGGAAGTGGAGATGATCACATTTACAGAGCAAAACAGATGCATCCTGGACAAAAAGTGGCGATTTTGGTGAAAGTGTCCTCTACTCTACCTCTGATAAAACAAGAACTGAACAAGGTAAAAACAAATGTTTTTTCATGATGAAATAGAGTGTCTTCTTTCATTTGAGCTATTTTGTGTTTTCAGAGACATGGTACAAAATATTCTGAGGGTCTAGAAATATGACTCAATGCTGACACAAGGCACTTTCAAATTGAAGAACAGCTGGCACTCAAAGAGTTAATAATAACTACTACTGTAATTTACTAAAGGCTACATGCATACATACATTCCTAAAACAGCTGTGCACTGTAGTCTTAATCAAACAGCATCGAAACAGGAGCATGATTGATGTCTTTTTAACTGTTTTTTATGACAATAGAGCCTAATTCATATATGTTTTTTTGATTGTGGGTTTGTTTCCTTTAAACCTGCAGTGGAGGCATCAGGGTCGGGGTCAGGCCACACTGTCAACATCTATTCAAAATGTTTGCTTGGCACAAGAAAACCAGCATTAAAGAATCTGCCCGTGTCACTAACACTTCTGGGATTTTAGCAAACCTGAGACCAGAGAGAAGAGAAAAATAAAGCCCAGCGCTGACCTCACGCTCCTCAAATGATCAACGCAGGGTGTCTTTCCCCTGCTTTGATCCTGGGTGAGGTTACTGCAAGCGTACACACCTCCGAACCCCTGATGCCCAGTGAACTCATACACCGCCAGATTACTCATTCATTCAGGTGGGTTTAATTCGCACTCGACTGACAAAGGGAATTAGGACAAAGAGAGTGAGATGAAAGATGGGTTTGTCTGCATTCTCAGACAGCCGCTGATTAGCAGAGAGACAGAAAGAAGAGCGAGGGGGGAATCAGACTGTTAATGAGCTCATGTAGCTGGATTATTATCTCCAGGTTGTCCAGATCACATGACTATTTTGTCTGGTTGATTTGGTCAAAGCTGATCTGTTCAAAAAGGTACATATGTATAAAAGACTGGATAAAAATGATCTTTACATGCTAATGAAGGTTTTCTGTTTCTAGTTATACGATACTGTAGATAGAGTATGACATTGAACAAGAAAGGGTGAGAGGAGACGGGGGGGGGGGTGGCAGTCAAACAGAGAGAAGATCAAAGCTGTGGCCTCCAGTGTTAAGCTCTGAGTGGAGAGTGTGCATGTATGTGTGTGTAAGTGTGTGTTATACCATCTTCAAAGACGTTCAAGCAGTTGCCCGCTGTCTCTGCGACCTCATGAGGTCTTCTACACTCACCAAAACTTTCTGATTCAAACCTCAGAGTCAGAGTCAGCTCACATGCCAGCATCTGTGAAGCTGGTGGTCAGATTTGGATTAAGAGTGGGACAATCGTTTTTTATAATGCAATTATAAGTAATACTATGAGTGTTTTGAAAAGGTTTTAGCAATTCGCCAAGGAATCTGTTCAGCGACGAGTACATAAACACCACAATCATTTATTGTCAATTCAGCTCCAGCGTTGCTTGCCCAAAGGCTTCATTAGCACAGTTATTGTGGGTGATGTGCGAGTAGAGTCGCTCATTGTCCAAACAATTCACAGCAAGCGAGCGAGAGAGCAGGTGTGTTGAGCACATTTCTATGTCTCTGCTGTAAAACAGGAAGAATACACACTTCTGAGGGGTGGGGTTAGTTTATGACCGAAATACAAACTGGCAATGTGAGCGCGGTGTAATCCACTTCACGTCCTGCCTCCAAAACGCTTTACCCAGGTGCAACCACTCGCCTGCCTAAATGCAGTATTTCTAGTAGGTGCAAACAATCTGCTGGTTCATTCAATGTTCATTTGGGCTAGTGTAGAAGCTGTCAATCAAACTCTGATATGGACCAAACCTCTTGGTCTGCTCGCTCTGTTACGGTTTGTTTTGTGATGCGAAAACCACAGGCTGGGTGCTGAACTATGTAGCACCAACCGAAAAGCTCAAATCCTATGGGGTTTAAAAAATGAATCATCTTTTGGTGCCAAATTCTGATACCCAACTGTTAATCATGCTCTCAGCTGGCTACAGAGACGGGGGGGCATGTCCTCTTCAGATTCATAGACACAGATCCTCCCCCCCACTTCCCAGCGTAAGGCGACAAACATCGCTGGTAAAACAGAGGATTAATGTCACTACAGCAGGGTGTTTAGACTCATGGTGCGTTCCAGTGGTACTCCAAGTCAAAATTTAAATCAGAAACTCAACTCAAAAAAGTATCCTTCTGAAGCCTGTATCAAAACAAAGGTATCGAAATTGGCATTGTATCAAAACATTTTGAACGATACCCAGCCCTAAAAAGCCAAACGATCAATCACATGAGGGTGATAGCGGATATAAGATATTTTAGCACCATTTCAAAAGCTTAATTACCACTGAGTCCATCTTCCAGCTGTGAAGTGTGAAGAAAAGATCTGCCAATCTGTATAAACTGTGTGACCTTATATCATCTATATTATCATTCTCACTGTTTATGTTGAGTCTGGTGACCTCACCTCTCTGTCAACTGCAACTTAAGTAGAGGTCTTAATTATAAGAGAAAAACACATAAATAACAGTTCTCAGCATGCAGCTTTTTGTGTGCACTGAACTCTGAAGCATGTTTGTACAGTCAGCTGTGTGTGTACGTGTGTGTGTGTGGACATCCTGTTCCTTCAGCATGAAGGACACACAGAGACTCAAAACAGAAACAATAAGTCCTTTCAGGATTAAGGAGTGTTTGCCTACCCGCTGTTTGGAGGAAGGCCTCAGACCGAGGTGGGACTGGCTCCGACACTGCAGGGAGGGAGAAGAGACAAAACTATCATGGAGAGTATGATATCATGGAGAGTCAGAACAGAGTATGTTCATGTTTTATGGACATTTAAATAAACATTTAATAAATAACAGGTCACCCACCGGAAGAAATAACACATTTTTACATAAAGGCTGAGAATAGCACACGATCATCTTAATCAAGCGTGCTCTGAAAATTGGGATTTCAGTCTTTATTGGTGGTTGGGATGCCTTAATGTGATTGTGTCATGTTTTTTTATGATTGCAGAAATTCAGCATGTATTGCTGTTGTTTACCAGAGTCTATTTAAATACTCTAGAGGTCACAAAAGAAACACATTTTTAAATATGACACAGAAGAATTTGTCATCTCTTCTGAAGACTGCAGAGAGAGGTGAAACAAGAGGGACTGCACTATTTTTTTTTAATTTGAAAACAACCTTGTGTCAATGTTCAACTCCTAGTTAAACTCCTAGCGCTCTTAGCGCTAAGAGCTTCTTAACTGAATCTGGGAAATGCAGCCACTATCATTACAATTAATGATTTTGGATTTATAACAGAAAATATCAGGAGTAGAGAAGAACCAGAGAAGAAAGACTTTTGGGAGGGGGTGGGGGGCTTCATTTCATCACTCTTGTTGCATTAACGTCACCTAAATGCTGCATTTAAACTGCGAGCATCAAGACGAATAGAGCCATTAACAGTGTTTAAAGGTGAACATGTTCACAGAGGAGAGGCCAAAACAACTAATCCTGATGAGAATCTAAAAGGCCTGACGCAAAGCTCCCAAAGGAGTTATTTACAAAGAATGAGAAACTCTGTGGAATGGAAATGAATTCACACACACACACACACACACACACACACTAGAGAAACATTATTTGATCAAGAGAGATTTCCACACACACATATACCACATACAGTATGTGCACACATTGAAACACACACAGTACGTCTTCCAGAGGCAAGGGTATTGTTTGATGTAGAGATTCTTTCTTAAACACACACTAACGCACTCCTTAGATAATCTGATGCAAGGCCTTATCGTTTCTCACCCACAACACACACACTGCCACAAATACCCGACAAAAATATGATTTGATCCAGAGAGAAGTAAGAAAAAAAAATATCAGGAAGCAGCAGTAAACCTTCAAGAGGAAGCAGGCTTTTATTTTACGAGCCGCCACCATCTGGAGGGTTTTTGTTAGGGGGAGGTGGGGCTGGGTGGTTATGAGGGGAGAAGGTATGAGATTGGGGTGAAGGAGGGTATAAAGGTAAAGGTGACAGTTGAGCAGGTGTTCGTATGTTGCCCACATCTCTGCTGTACACTCATACAGCAGCTTTCAGCTGACGGGGTCGACGGCAGGATGGAGATGATTTATTTATCCAGCCCAGAGGTGGTTGATGGAAATCTATTTACCTCTGGTACAAAGAGCTTTTGTGCTGCGCTTTCTGCAACTCACACCACCCTATCCTCATGATAGGGTGGTGTCTTACAGGAAAGATGAATAAACTGATACGACTAAATGCATAATTACAAAAGTTAATTGCAATTAATTAAAAAATGTATGATTCAAATTATTATTTTGCAATTTAAGATAATATTAACAATGACTGTAATTGACGACAAGCCAGAGCCACAGTACGTCTCTTAGACCAGAGTCTTCCATGATGTTGACTGGTCTGCAGTCAGCTGACACCTATTTAACAAGTTAACTTCTTCCACTCAATTTCATCTTCAGGTCTGTGGAGACTGACTCACTCCTGAATAGAGCTTCAGTACCGCTCAGTACAATGGTGATATACTCAATGTTAATATTACATTTGATGCTCGACTGAGCTGTTTAGGATTTTTCTAAAATAAAACAAGCCATTCAGATGTGTGTTGCTGTCGCTCTTCTACCTGACTGCAACAGGAAGCTGCTGGTAAGGGTGCGTCAAAGGGACAGAATAGCAGAACATGATTAAAATAAGAAACATGTTATGTGTTGACATAAATTTAGTTAATGCTGACAGCCCTAAAAGAAATTTATTATTTTACAAGCATTCAAGAACCCATGAAAAAAAGTCTTAAACTACAAATAATTACCTTGAATTACACTTGCTGTGCATGTGCAGTAACTGCTCCTTTAATGAAAGATGTCTTAATATATGACATCCATAAGTAATAAAATATGACACCAGCACAGAAGCAAAGCAGCATACTGCTGGTGGACTTAACCTCACTATCAGACAGCCCTTTGCAACAGGGAAATGAAGGTGTTATCTATGCTTCATTCAAAGCCACCAAACTCCATTGACAAAAACTGTAATTTTACCACACCCAGAAGCGCACAGGAGTGGCTGGTCCACCACTGGATTGCTTGGTTTGTTTGTGTCTGTTATTATCTCTGGGGTTTAAACACTTTTTTTCAAATCCCATGTCAAAAAAAAAATTGGAGTTTTACTTGCACAAAATTAGTATCATCAGGGGATCTCTGCTTTTATCAAAATATAGGAGGCAGTGGACGCTGGAAATTTGACAGTGATTATAATGATTATAAATCACAAGATGTAACATATGTACTGAGCAAATGGGCCTTCTGGGAGTCAAGCAAATGTTTAACTTGCTGACCTTCACGCTGCAAACTAACTTTTCTAACGTCTACTCACTTCCACTTTTTCATCCTCTCATTAATACTCTGTATATCAAAGAGCAAACACATCATTCATAACTTATGAGTCTGCCAGAAACCCAATCAGCAACTCTCTTCCACACCGTAATTTTATGTCAACAAGCAAATCATCCTCTCCCTCGGGCAGAAATGTGATGTCCACATTTACTGCAGGAGAGCCAGAGAGAGAAGATCGGATTGTTCTGCTGTTGTTTTATCCTTCATTCTCACCACCTGACACTTTTTTTCTTTCCTTGTTTTACTCCAGCAGACAATTGCTATGACCTTTAGAGGAATATTACAGAGCGGCAAGGAGAGAGTCATGGTGGCTATGACTGAACGCATCTTTGATGGGAGGAGAGGGACGAGGCAGGGCGATGAAAATGAGAACTGGGGGATGAGACAGAGAGCGAATAACCTCATGTCTTTCCCATCTGATCACAAGCACAGCGGGGCATTTTGGGTCTGACATTTTGGTTTCAGACATCTCATCTCCCATCTATTGGACTTTTGTCATCTGCCTGTTTCAGAAGATGAGAAGGGAAATAGCTTGCAGAGTCTGATGACTGTCTGCACGCACACACACAATTGGTTTCTTTCTTCTGAGAGCGTGAACGGGCCCTTCGTTTTTTTCGATATTGGACGAAGAGAAACAACAGCTGACAGAGGTGATAACACACTTTGTCTTTTTATTTATTCTATATTCTCACACTGTTACCCTCAACTCAACTTTATACAACAATGTCATATTTAAAGAAATATTCTCTGAGAAGATCACAACAATGGCAACCTTTGCTTTCTTATTCTGCACACTAAACACTGTGCGCTTATTTTAAAGAAACCCATTGTTTACACACACTGCATACTCCTGCTTAATATTCCCTGTCTGGATCCATTACACTTAATTTCACCAACAGAAATTTAATCCACTTCAGCAGTTTTGGAGACTACAACAGATAGAAATAAAGGCAGCCATCTTCAATCAACCAATCCAATCTGCTAAACTCGTCCCAGTGGGTGCCGACCCCAGCGACCCCTCCCTGCTGAATCCCCTCACCCCCGCAGGAGAGCCAATTCAGTGGGTCACATGGTGCTCGTCTGCTGTGGAAGGTCACATGTAGAAATGTGTGTGCAGGGGAGTCAGTGAGAGTGTGCTTATGAAGAGGTCACATGGGATTGTCAGCCGTCTTAGTAATGAGCTATGAGGCATCAGCGGGTTCACAGCGGTCACAGCGGTCCTGTCACAGGTTAAGGTCAACTCAGCGACCTTCTAGCAGTGTTGACTAGCAGTGTTGACTAACAGCATTAATGTCAGCGCTGCTGCAGTTTGTTGACATAATAAGACAAAGTGGATAAAAGTGTTGTGTGTGTGAAGCCATACTGTCCACACTGTAATAATCTAATGGTCTTAGCACATCAAGTTCACACTTGACATACTCAAGTATGCGTTTATGCCATGTTTGAACCTGGCATTAACAGGTTCACCAGTTCAGCTCACTAACGAGATGACTGACTCTTCATAAGTAGTACAAGTAAGTACAAAGAGTACAAAAAGAGAAATAAATAATGTAAAATGCTGCTAAGCTAGATGCTACATGCATTGTTATGACAAATGTGAGGATGTAAGATGACAGGACGCCAGCAGACCAACAATTTGACATTGACTTGGTACCAAAGTATTAATTCTCGGGCCATCCCATCAGACGACAGCTGTCTACAAAGCGTTTCAGTGGTGATTTTAGCTTCTGCTAATTGCTAAACTATCATCAGTGTCGTTCCTCTCTCTCTGAAAAGCTTCGCTCACCATTGCCTTGAATCACAGTATGCCATCTCAAAGGAATGCGATAAAATTTCAAGTCAGAGCTGCATTCCTTAGATTCTGGCATCCGACAGCACAGCGGGGTGACATTTTCAATGTGCAATGTTATCCTGCTACTCTGAGGTCATTCGTGCTTCCATTCAGTCCTTTGTTTTGACTCCAGCTAACACTGTGACATAATCAACAGGGTCTATAAGGAGTCCAAACATCACATCATGTACCAGTGTGCAATAAAAAACACTACCTTAACTTTACCTTCACACAAACTGATGTGGTAGCAACAAATGTTGCGTTCGTCTCTCTGAATCAAAACGAAATTACACCACACATCAAAACACTAGAGACATCAGAGGCAGCTGTAAATACCCAGAGGGCTTTGCAAAGATCAGACCGCTCTCCACAGTGTGACGTCACATAGTAGCCGGCCACTTGGAGATGAAGAGTCAGTCTCACATCACCGATATAACTTCCTATTCAATGAAGGTTTCTTTTCCAGCAGCATCACACCTCGCCTGCAGATGGTCTCTATCCACACCTAGAGGCTACAAACTAAAACCCTCTGACAAGACAGACATGCTTGGAAAACAGCTGCACTGTTTGGCAAGAGCTTGTTCTGGCAAATAATCATCAGAAAATCAACTGCAGTCTAAACTGCCGAATGTCCACTCAGTAAGTGCTGTGATGTGTACAGCTGGTTGCAGACTCGGTCACAAGAAAACTTTATGCTGTTTTGCATGACACTCCCATTCAGCCTTGAAACTCTCTCCTTACTGTGTGCACACACGGTGATAGCCTGCACCGAGACTTGAGCTGCTATTAACATGCACATATTGACAAGGGACCCCACTCTGGTGCTGTGTGGATGCAAAAATGTGTGTATGTATGCAGTAGTAGTATCAGCAATGACTGTGTGTGTGTGTGTGTGTGTGTGAGACTGCCTATGAGCCTGTGTGTACGAGGCACCGTTGTGCGCATATGAATGGCAGGGGGTATCCTCTTCCTGAATGCAGAATGCATCCAGAATATCTCATTGCTATTCATGCGAATGTGTCTCCTGGAATCAAACAGCAGCCAAAAGCATATTTGCACAGAGTTAAAATGCATGCCGTACTGGAACAGAGATACACCGGAGTGTCCTCCAAAATGAAATCTGCCTCACTCCATCAAGTCGCCTAATGTTTACAGTGCAACCATTGAACAGTGCAGAGAGCTTTACATGGTACTTTCATCATACAGCACCATCTGTCTCTCTGGCCTTTTCAGTCCTCCAACTTCACTTTTCTCTTTTAAAAGTTGAGCTGCAGAACTGATTAAAAACATCAAAGTAAACTCAAAGCACAAATCTCAACCAACTCTGAGAAAAACGAACGTCAAAGTTGATGTCAAATTGATTTATGGACTCTGCAAACCTACAGCAATGAGTTGGAGTCGAGTTTCTTACAATCTTAAGAAGAAGAAATCAAGAATTTTGTGATTTTCGTTTCTTTGATGTTGGAGCCATTTGGTGTGGTGCACTATGCTGTTTTGATTATGCACCCCATTCTGCTGAATTTCCATGATGATGTTGCTGGTACATGTCTTATTGTTGCCTTTTATTTCAGTCATAGCAACTAAAGCTGCTAATGCTAACAGGCTAGTAAATTATGGCTCTATTCTCAGCAATGCTGAACATCTGAAACATCCTTTTGGCTCTTTTCACCAGGTGAAAACCACATGACATATAATGTAAGAATGATTAAGAGCCATAATTTGGGATCTGGGTATACATTTAAGTAATTTTGCATCTTTGTGTCTCAGCTCTGAATGTGCTGTCACTTGAGGATATTAAAAATATGTTCTATAGGAGAAAAGGGGAGATATTTCTGGTTACTGTCACAAGTCAGTTTAGATAAGCTGATAAGCTGTAATCACACTGTGTATGTTAGCTTGTGACACCTCCAAACTGCTGTGTGAAACTCCTCATCTCTCTGTTCCCTGCACAACACCGCCATGACCGACTCCCTGTAGTGTTTTTCTTCCTTCTAACCTTCCCTTCCTTTCCTCCTTTCCTTACCCACTCTCCTGTCATGTCATGTCCACTCTGATATGATACAAGGGGCTGTTGGTGTGCTTGTTCTACAAGGCCAACTGACACAGGACTGGATTTTATACAACGTTGGATCATCTTACTGTCCTGTGATGAACTGGAGACTTGTCCAGGGTGTACTCTGCCTTTCACCCTAAGACAGCTGGGATAGACTCCAGCCCCCCCACGACCCTATGTGAGGATAAGCAGTAGAAAACGGATGGATGGATGATGTTATTCCTCAATCACAACCAGGTTGCTATTTTTACAACACTGTTGATTCATCATCATTTTGACATGCAACTTATACTGAACTATTGTCTCCTCAGAGAGTGAAATGACAGTCTATCAGCAGCTCTCTGTCTGGACTACCTGCTGACATCAGTGAGCTTAGATACATGTTGCACAGCACCCCCTTGTGGTAAACAGTCAGAGGGTAAATACACCCATCAGACAACATTATGAGCACCTGCTGAATATTGTGTTTGTTCTGCTTTTGCTGCCAAAACAGCCTGACCTCTGACCCCTGAAGGTGTGCTGTGGTATCTGACTCCTTTCTATCTTCAGCAGCTTGAACTTCTCTGGTCTGATGGATCAGACCAACAGGACCAGTCTTCACTCCCCACCTGCATCAGTGATCCTTGTCCTCTCATGACCCTGTCTCTGGTTCACCACTGGTCCTTCCTAGGACCACTTTTGATAGATCCTGACCACTGCAGACCAGGAACACCTCACCAGAGCTGCAGTTCTGGAGATGCTCTGATCCAGTCCTCTAGACATCACTGTTTGCTTCTTGTTATCTTCTAACAAAAACTCTGAGGACAAAATGTTCATTTGGTGCCTTACATATCACAGGTAACATGATGAAGAGACAATCAGTGTTATTCACTTCACCTTTCAGTGGTTATAATGTTATGCTTAATCGGTGTACATGGACAAAACCTGCAGAAGTCAAAGGACATGTTGACTGAATCGAGTAGAGGAGTGCATCATAAGAAAGCGCCTTTTTCTATAGCTTACGCTCAATCATCCTAAGGACAAGCTCCAGCGACCTCCACACCTGATGTCTTTATAATGTGCAGCACATTCCCATTCACTGCACACTGTGGAAGACTATTTCCTCCGAAACAAAACAGGCTACAGTGTTTTTCTCACAGTCACGACTAACATTATGAAAGAGGGTTTCATTATATTTAATGAAGGTCCAGTTTTTAAGAAAGTATCTTGTGAATGGCCTGTTTGAACTCAGTATCCTTTTTCTCATAATGATGTTCGTACAGTGTAAACGACATTGGCCCAACTCTGACCTTAAAAAACAAAAAACAAAAAAAAAAACTGTCAACCTCCTACTAGATGAAGTGCAGTCGAGCAGCATTCAAAGTAAATAATATAAAATAATAAATAATAAATTATATAAAATAATAAATCCTTCCACCCTGACTTTATGAAGATGCAGATGTTTGATATCATGTAACACTGAAAGTGCACACTGGAAGAAGTACGTAATCAAATAAAAGGCAAAGTAAAGTATTTATTTTAAAATAACACATAATATAGTACGCTAGCTAGCTGCAGTGATCAATCTCCCAACTTTAAAAAAAAATATATCAAAAAAATGTATGAGAAGAGACAATGATACACTCCAAGATGTCCTGAAAACAAACACTGAATGGAAGAAATGTCACAACCCAGCCTCACTGTGGATTATTACATAAAAAATTAGTCAATGCAAGCAAAAATAGTAGCATTTTACAAGAAAAACTCCATTAACCTGTGGATGTTGATGAAGTATATTATAACACGTTCCAATTCTTTGTCAGTTTCTTCATTAAGAAAATCAAAATCTATCAAAGATGGTGAGTTCTGTCAAATGCAGAGGTTGGTCAGTGCCGCAGCCTGAGAGACCTGCCAATCAAGGCAATCATATCCCAAAATACATTTCTCTCTTTAACCCTTTAAGATCTTCTTAATGGAACAATTATTTTCAAAAGTGACTCCAAGACTCATAGAAAAAGAAGTGAAAGGAGCCTTTGAAATTCAAGAACATTTGTTTTTTCTGGGAAAGTGTCAGTTGTGAACAGTTCTATTTTAGCTGGTATTCAGCAGCCATTAGTGAAAAGCATCCTCAGGGACTTCCGGACGGCCTTCATCATTCAGCGGCTGGGGTTGACACTTGATCACAAATGGCTGTGGATAATGGGAAAGCTGGTCGCTCTTGTGCTTGGCACATTTAGAGGAAGCACAGCTGTTTGTCATGAAGGGAAAGTCAGCTCTGATAACAGTCTTCATCGGCAAAGTCATTCCTCTGCCAGAAACCTCCCTGATTATCAGTTTGGTTTGACCGATACAGATACATGGCTGAGTTTGGGTTCACCTTTTCAACAATCCCAAGTATTCAGCAATAAAAGGAGGCCTGACCACACTGACAACTGTGTCATCAAGCTAGAACGATGCAACTATATGCAACAAACAATAACTGACTTTAACTCTTGGAGTGCGAAAGATGTATCTGTATGTTATTTAAAATCCATCGCTTGAGTGCCACTGACTTAAAAATACGTCAAAGTGTTTTTTTTCGGCAGCAGGCACAAGAGGGTGCTCTCACACAACACTAAATCAGTTAATGTAGTCTAAACAACAATAACCCAAAACTGCAATTCTGTCTTCAAACTAAACCAACAACCAACAGCCCTCATCCTTATATCCTGAACTGAGTGTACACATTCTGGATGCCAGTAATGCCAGTAGAATTTACCCCCATTTAATTCCACAAGTGTCCCAGTTATTCAAATGTTTAGTTGTTTCTCTACTCTCCTCTAGTTGTCTATGTTCAGTGGACTGATGACAGCTACACACTGATCCGTTCCTCAGCATCACCATATGCTTGACACATAAAAGCATCCACATGGAGCTGTCAGTGTGATGGATGGACTTCCTGGGATGATCGTCCTCTCAGTAACACACAGGAACTACAGTAAAACCTGATCTGAGCCTCGCTTCTCGCCACAGTGTCTGCGAAGATGATTTATGGCACAGACACAAATATAAAACATTTCGCCTATCTATGCACATAGATATAGAAATAGATACAGATAGAGAAAATGGTTTGTCTTGATTGATGTATTGCTTTTTTTGTTTCTATTTCAGTAGAAACGTATTATGATAAAGATTAAAATTCTTTTATTCATATCAGGCTGTAATCTGGTGACTTTTACAGCCTTTTTTGATATTGTAAATGTGCAGTCTGCCATCACACTGCATTTAGCTGTATGCCGAACATGCACTGCTACAGACATTGTCTACGTATGCCAGTAGACATTCACGGGGGTAATATTTAGGATTTTTATTGGACCTAAGAGCATCTGAAGTAAGACGATCCAAACTATAAAACCTGACAGGTATTCACATGCAGATGCTGGGAAAGTCAGAGTTCTGCACCCAAATTACCTCATAGGGTCGCGGGGGGCTGGAGCCTATCCCAGCTGTCTTAGGGCGGAAGGCAGGGTACACCCTGGACAAGTCTCCAGTTCATCCAGGGCAGACACAGTAACAGGTTCCAATAAAAACAGCTAGAAGACAGCCTGAGAGAGATATTCAGCTTCTGCTCCTTTTTAGTCTTAACCTGGGATCTTATTGCCTTTTTTAAATTTCCTCTCTTTTTTGGCAGCTGTCCTTTCATACAGTTTAAAAACTCCTAATTTACTAAAGTTTGCCTCAAAACCCAGCGTTGTTTGAGCTGGCAAAACCAGCACAAAGCACAAAGTTATTCTAAGTGAATGGTTAAAATGTGCTAAACTCAATGTCATCCCCTGTTATCTGAGTGGGCGCTGTGCTGGGTTGGCTTCATTCAGAGATTCAAATGGTTGTCATAGTGATGGAGCATTTAAAAAAAAAACATTTTTTAAAGATTACCTTGTCTCTCTATATTCTTTATCTTTCTTTCTTTTATGCTCAACATTTGCACCTGACAGAGAGTTTGTCCTTTATTCTCATGTAAACTGACTTGTTGACACTCCTCTGAATGCACAAACACACAGCCACTGTAAAAACATGTGTTTTCGCATTTCTCTCATCCGTATATTTGCTCATGACCAGCAGGAACCAAGTTAAGAATCGTCACTAAAAGGAAAATTGATAATGAAGTGACACAAATAATTGTGCTGCTGCAATTAAGCTTCTGATTAACATAAAACACCAAATACTCATGCAGCTGCAAAATTAATTGAAAACCACATTAACAGCTAACAGACTTCATACTCAAAACACTAAGATGAATGTTATTTCTGCTAAAAAAAAAAAAAAAAAGCATGCATTTAAGGCACCTAGCTACTGAGGATAGATGTAAGGTGATGTTAGAATACAGCTGGGCTGTCGAGGTGATGTGCAGAGGAGAAAAGCCAAAAGGAGTACGCCACCAATATACTCCAGCAGCAAACAGCCCCCCCCCACGTATTACTTTGTCAAAACCTGGCTCCTACATTACCCACAATGCAACGTTTGCTCTGAGCTTCAGGTGTGTTAACAGACACTTCTTTCTAACTCCCTACAACCTGATTTTTTTTGTTTTTTCTTCAAACTTGTAGCCCTGTCCAACTCCAGCAACATCATTTGAGGACATTTATCAGACTTCACACATCTCCCTCTAGAAACACAAAAGGCTTAACATCTTTCACATGGAGCTCTCCCCAAGATATGTGATGTGATGTGATTTTGATGTGGAAGATCTGTGGCGTTCCCCTTTACTGAACTATACTGAGAGAAATCCCTGTACCCAGTGATACCACACAATACGGTAGTCCTGAAATACATATAATCTTTGTGTATCTTAAAAATCTAGTTGCTTCTGATAACTTGTAAGAGAGATGTTTACTACAATAAACTGCATTTTACACTTCCATACACATTGTGTGTAAATGCTTTGGACAAAATATTCAGAATATTTTTTAATATATAGAAAAGTAATCCAATCCGACAGCCCTAAACCAGCTATATCTCACTCACTGCGTGCGCATGGACAAGCTTAATCGTATAATAAAGGCATCAAAAATGTATCGAATTCATGTGCACAGGCAAAGGATCGTATTGGGACTGGATTCACGAATCCAATAGGAACCCCTGGCTTAAGCCGTTCTTGATCCGCTTCGTGCCTCTTGATCCTGAACGGGATCGTATTGTATTCACGTCCTGCGTCCTGCTCGAGAATGTCCGCTGGTGATTTCACCCGGAAGTGGAAGGAAGCGCTGACGTCTTCATAAATAGTAATGTAGTTGCCGGAAAAGTCAAACGATACCAAGGTTTCAAAGAAATCAACAACTCACTTTTGGATGGAGTTTATTATTTATTGTTGTTGTTAAGCAGCCGTCAACCGGAAGTAGGTTGAAACACCACTTGTTGAAAGGGCTACAGCGCCACCTAGCGTAGCAGAGTCAGCCAGGTCCCTGACCATTATCTGATATAAATGAACTCCATGTGCACGTGGATTTCGGACAGACCACCCACCGAACTGCAACATCAGATTTGGCGAAATCCAGTACGATCCCACCATGTGCCCGCAGTGACAGTCCAAATGCAGGTTTAAAATAGCAGATAACCAACATAACAACAAGCAGCCAGAGGGAAAAATCTGCTATAGCCTGACAACTGATGTACAAAAGGATTCTTTTCACTCCAATGTGTGTCGCAGATAACCTTGAAGCACAGACTTTTTTTTGAAATGAGATATTTCTGTTGGCTCTCAACCAGCAACACACTACAGTATTGTCCAGAAGAACTGCAGCATGCATCATATTATCCGTCTACGATTGTGGAGCTTCTTTTTTTGAACTGTTTTCTGCAGCAAGATGAAAAGGGGTCCATTGCAGATCACAGTGAACAAGCTCCTCTTGCAGTGAGGTCAGCTTTGAAAACCTGGTTTCTTTCATGTCCAATTGATATTCTAGCAGCTGTCTGATATTTTCAAACCATAACCACTCGATTCATATTCACGTCATGCTTCTGTAGCCTTGATTCGTCACAAACAATTACAGAAACATGTTTATTGGCATAAACCTCATATAAACAATTCCACTTCTCGACGAATGAAGCGTTAGATTTTAATACCAGAGAACACGATGCACCGTTGTGCTGAACGGCCTTGTCTTTTGCAGACATTAAACACAAAGAAAACGCCCTCTCTGGAGCCAGACAGACAGTTATGCAACACATCATCCCTTGTAGGATTATATTTGACAGTTTCGTGATGACAAAAAGTGCACAGTGTGTGAGAGAAGAGAGTGATTTTTATGTGTTTAAAGGCATAGCTGGTAAACCTGTTCAGAAACACTTTTTGTAATACACCCTGAGAGCAGTCAATACATGATGTGTTCAGAAAAATGAAGGAAAAGAATCAGCTCTGTGGCAGCTACAGGACTGTAAAAACTCTGACCAATCCACTGACACTCAGTCCCAAAAGAAAGAACCAATCAGATGCCTTCATGTCTCATCCTGCTCACTCCCCCCTCTGTCTCGCATCATGTTTCACTGTTGCTGGAAATATCCAGCACACTCCTCTGCAGAAATACAGAGTTAGCAGGAGAATCTGTTCTGTAGGGAACAATAGCAGAGAAAATGCAGCCGAAAATACCACTTCCAGTGTTACTTCTGACGGCTCACCCTGTTAAACAGACAAAGAGAAGAAGAAAAGGCAGAAAGGGCTGTGACAAAACTCTGCATAAAGCTAAGAGGACGAACCAAAGTGAACATCAATGAAGACACTGAGACATCTGAAGGGACTGAAAAGTGATGCAGAATTTTTTGCTTTCATTCTGTTGGACAGGTAATTATTAGTTTAGCTTTGATGGGAGTTATTATTTTCATGAAATATGTTTGCTAACTTATCTACTTATAGTCTGTATTAGCCCGATGCTAACATTAGCTTCTCTGTGGGTGTAAGCCGGTCGTCAGTGCTGCTTGTATTGAAGAGGTTATAGGATATTTTGAACATGTTGCACAGTCATAGTCTCATTACAAAGGTGATAAAATGACATTGATATACTGAATGCGACGTTTTACAGCTGTGGTGATGTAACATAACGGCTCTCCTCTCCCTGCTGAATGCTACTGTCAGATGTTCCAGTTTGAGGGGGTGTGGCTTTGGGCGGAGCACTGATGGGAGGGGGAGGAGCTTAGAGGAGGCTGAGAGGAGGTTGTTGCTACTTTCAAATCTTGCTAGCTCTCCATAATTGCCAGCAATAGCTTTAAGTGTGTTTATGTTTGTGTGTGAAAAACAGGTATTTGCACAAGCTTCAATTGAGTGAATAAACACGAGAAACTGAAGATCTGTAACCGAAACATTTGACTTTTCCAACTCAAGGGCTTTTCCATGCCCAAACACTGAAGAAAGCAGAAAACATGTTTCATATATTTTTGTATTCGTGCAGAGTATCTTTTTCCTCTGATGTCACAATCCAGCGCCTCATACTTCTCTCAAACTTTTCCTCCACTGAAAAACACTTCTTTAGGCTTCTCCTCTGAATTTGCGCACACGTCTTTTCAAACACGGCAGACAGGCCTTGAGAGTACAGTGATGTTAATCTTTTTCTTTGCCCTTTGAAAACTGCATAACGCTTGAAAAACAAGCTCCCTGCCATGAATAAAGCCTCCCTCTAAGGCTGCGGGTGAATTAAAAAAAGAGAGGAGAGGATGCCTGGCAGCAGCAGCAACAGACGATACGTGAATGAATGACGAGTTTGTAACCGAGAGAGAAAGACCCTGAAAGAAGAAATGTGGCAAAGCGTAACGAAGAAAGGAAGGATGAGACAAAGTAATGCAGAGGAGGAGAGACGCATAGAGACGTGTTTTAGACAAACAGCTTTGATTCAGAAATGAAAAAGTGGAAAGAAAGATACAAATAAACTAATGTTTCTCTTTTGGACAACAAATTGCACTCATGGAGACACACTGAATACCATGTTTATCTTGCAATTGCTGCTGCTTGATTCTCAAGTTAATAACCGTAACATGAGAATAAGCAAACACTTTACAAGGATTTACGATCGTAAATCTGAGTTTCCGATTTAGCATTCCCTTTGAGCTAAGGAAAGGAAAATATAAAACTGTTATGTAAAACACAGCATGGTTCATGAGTCTTTCTTAGACCTGATAACAAATCAGAAATCTCCCACAGTGCATTACTAACACACATAGCATCACAGCCTCACTAAGCATCTCCTGCTGTGTCTCATGTTTATATAAGATAAACCTGTATTCATCCCACAGCAAAAGATTTCCTTCTGTCATGTTCTAGAAACCAGTTTGAGATGTGATCTGAGCTTTGTAACATGGAGTATTATCCTGCAGGAAGTATCAGAAGATGGTCCACTGTGTTTAAACAATGCTCAGTTGGTACTGAGGGGTACAAAGTGAGACAAGGAAATCTCCCCCACACCATTACACCACCAGTAGCAGCCTGAACTGTTGATACAAGGCAGGATGGACCCATGCTTTCATATTTACTCTAAATTCTGACCCTACCATCTGAATGTTCAGCTGAAATCAAGACTCCTCAGACCAGACAGCATTTTTCCATCTCCTATTGTCCACTTGTGGTGATCCTGTGTGAACTGTAGCCTCAGTTTCCTGGTCTTTCCTGACAGTCACCAGTCACCAGGTGTGTTCTCCTGCTGCAGCAGACCTTGGTTGTAATGGTGAGTATATATTACACCTTTTTGCTGATCTTAAAATGGGCAATTACCTCCTCAGCAGACATCAAAAGTATGAGTTTTGCTCATGAAGTCTCTCAAAGGCAAGAGAGATGAGTGGAGCTAAAGAACAGAAATATGCATTTGAAGACAAATGAAAAAGCAAGTAGTCACAGAGGAGCAAAAGGCAAATGTTACACATGACGAAATACTCAGAAACATGATTTTGAGCTTTTCAATCTTGCACATCAGGGGTGTCCCGATACAACATTCACTTCCAATATGTTACCAATATTGCCACCTTGAGTATTGGCCCATAGCAATATTGATCCAATACAATATCAGCATGAATCATGCATACTTTTATTACTTATTTTCTAGTGTGGAATGTTAGAAAAGTCTTGAACAAGTGATATTACTCAAACAGAGAACTATAGTCAGCAACAATAGATATGAGAAAAACGGACCCTGATTTTTTTTTTAACCAATGGGTTACATAACCTACTAAACATATACTAAACAACATAATATTCTACAATTGAATAAAATAAATAAAAATGAAAAATAACCTCAATAAATAAAAAAAAAAGATACTTTTTAAATAGATTGGCTTATATCTTCTCTGTTATAGCTAATAGTTTTTGCCATCCTGTGGGAGTTTGTCACACTTTGCCGATGTTTCTGCCAGCGTTGCAACATCGGCAAAGTGTTGTTTCTTTGCCTCCGTGATCTTTTGCGAAAATACTAATTTTTTTTGTGATACTGCTTCCAGCTCGGAGATAAAAATTAATTAAAAGTTATCAAGATGAAATGAAAAAACTGGGAAAGTTACGGTTTAATGTCTTTCTTTTTTAACATGTTTACATTTTTGGGGAAAGACTGGTCATCCAAAACGGGGACTGTCGGGTTTTAATGAAAAATCCTGCCACACAGCTGACATCACTCCTACTCCTTGCTACTTTGTTAGCACCTTAGCACAGCTGTTGCTAATCTCCCCGTCTGTGGGACGAATAAAGGATTATCTTATCTTGTTATGATCACTGGGCTCTGAGTAGGAGTACTCATTTTGTTGCTGATATCGCACCAATATCTAATGTCAATATTGGACATCCCTATTGAAATCATCTCATGAATCCTTGATTTTCTTCCTGGACCCCAACATTACAACACCACTCTTTATGCATAAACATGAAGAGGACTGGAAACGTTGTCTGGCAAATATTATGAGGTAATGTTATTCAGAAACCTCATCCATATGTAGATGAAAAGAAATCAAATTTGTGTCTCCAAAAAACCGTTTTGTCTCTCAGCATCAGCAGTGCATCTATTCAACAGAGTGATGGTTTAAGGTGGGATTGAAAATGTGGCTTTATATAACAGTCTGTCAATCTAATTTTATAAAACCCAACAGAACGGGTCATCATTTCATTTTCCCAGAAGTTCTTACGATCATCCTCTCCGACACATTTCTGAGACAATTTTAATACTCAGTGTGTGTTAGGCAGATTGAGATGATGCCTTGATGGATTAACAATCCTGCAGTGATTGTGGATTATGGCTAGTGTGTGTGTGTGTGTGTGTGTGTGTGTGTGTGTGAGAATAAATCTTTTTTCCATTTAGAGCTGGTGTTATGTAATGTCCGTCAGGTCCCAGTAGAGCACAGATACAAAGGTGAATCCTACTTGCTGTTTGGGATATTTTCATCATAAAAGTCAAATTATTACACAACATCATGCAACACACCATCATGTCCCATCATCTCCCAACATTCATAAAATAAACACATAATGGTTTGTATGTTTAAATGATGTTTGAAGTAGATATATTTCTACAGTGTACCACAGATCTAAAGTTATGCTGCTTTGATTGACTTAGGATGAGCAGGACTCATCGTCCTCTACAGTGAGTAAATCTGGCTGCTAAAACAGTGCAGCTGGAGGCGTCAGGTTGTTACCCAAACAGCAAATAATACTTCCTTTGAAATAATTAATGTGCCGATATAAACCTTCCACTTCTTGCTGTGCAGCCTGAGAAACATGCAGGCAATCGATCAATACTCTTGGCACCAAATAAAGCCAAACTTCCCTCAGCTGCATCTGTCCAACCCTCCAGTATTTAAGCAAAATAATCTACTCACACACCTGGAAAGTTTCAGCAATGCATCTTTGCTGTGAAGCTATTACACCTGACACAGTAAGCGACCAGTTTCCCTTGCCTCATGACCTCATGACCCCTCAGATTCCTTCAGATTTACAGGAGCACAGTTCCTGACAGGCCACTGTTCTTTATTTCTAATATGCTAATTTATTCAAGTTCAAAGATTTGTTGTTGCTATGTCATTCTTCAAAATGTAGACCAGTCAGTGAATGCATCACTATTCAAAAGGTACAGCAGCAGGCGTGATTGTACCTGTGGTGAACCCAAAGTTGATGTGAGTGGATGTGACCAGACGTTCATCAGTATTTTAGTTGATTAATGAATTAAATAATGAAGCTATTACAAAAAGTACTAGCAAATCATTTTGTGTAATTTTACTGATCGTTTAAATAAGCAGCCCTTTTCGTTCAGCGCTGGTTCAGTTCTGTCCTCGACCAAAGAAGCCGGCTAACTCCTGTGCGAATCTGTCGACTAATCAATTTAAAGTTTTTCAAAGACCCACACATTACTTTA
Organism: Synanceia verrucosa; assembly: GCA_029721515.1. Classification (NCBI taxonomy): domain Eukaryota; kingdom Metazoa; phylum Chordata; class Actinopteri; order Perciformes; family Synanceiidae; genus Synanceia; species Synanceia verrucosa. Next base: position 12,153,635 of record CM056551.1, on the reverse strand, counting down.
AGTCTGGAGAATAAATCATTCTGAATCAAACAAGTCCACAGACATGACATAACAACAGAGAACAAAAAAGTCTGGTACAAGACAGGAATGGATTATTTCACAGCAGATTTAAGCTGAAAATGTGTGAACAGTCCTCAGGCACAGAAGCAGTGAACAGGTTCAGTGTGTGGCACACTGACCCAAATAACAGCAGCAGCATTTCAGTCTCAGCCACGTCTTAAGAGAACCCTCATCATGGTGTCCATTATCGTGCAGAAAAATACATTTCAAATAGGCTATCACAGACAGAAATAAAATAGGAAAGAAGAAAAGAAATCGCCACAAAGCAAAACAAGGTAATTACTAACTCATTATGAGCGCCAGAGATCAGCCATAAGCAGATATTTGAGAATACTACAGCGGTTTTCCGTGAGTGGAAAGACGGGAATAAAGCGCATTAATCCGCGCGCCGCGTGAACACCTTGTCGCCGCGTGCCACCCTGATCAATATTAACCAAGTGCTTTACATAGCAACTGTCACTGTGATGGACAAAGCCTCAGCTTCCTGTTGCCATAGAGGAAAAAAAGGAGTGAACTGGCAGCGTGCGCATTTTCGTGTCCATGAATTAAAAACAATCACGAATGTCTGATATTAAAGTGCATTTTAAGGCGTCCTTACCTCGAACAAAGGTGGGACGCCCTTGTCCGGAAGTGTGCATCCCAGTAATTCAGACAGGAACTTTGCCATGTAAAGCTGCGAAATAGTCCTGTAATGGACGATAAACCTTGAATCAACAGGAGAGTCCTCTGTCTGTCAGCCTGTAAACTTCTGGGTGGTGCGTTCAGGGACCCTGCGCGCACCCCTCCCTCCTCCAGGTAGAAATGTGCTGCTGGATGACAGATGAGAAACACCAGACCACTCCGTGGATGCGGAGCTGGTAGCCTGTAGCTGTCTCGTGTGAAATCCCGTGTCTGTGCGTGGACGGTTTACACTGTGTGGACTCGTGCAGGTGGGGCCGAGCAGAGGGGCAGTGGGAGGTCCAACCAGCTGTCAGGTGGTTTTCATCGACGTGGTTCCCCCACTCAAGATGGACTGGGAGGTGAATCTGCAACCTGCACTTCGGCTTCATTAAACCTCAGATTATCTGTGTTCTGTGTTTGTTGATCACAAAACAGCCATCAATATATTTATTATTTCACTACCTGCATTTTTATTTCTTGACATCATTACATTGTCCAGGCATCTACACAAATTATGTGAATGTTTTTTTTTTTGTCTTACATTTAACAACTGTTTGTCAATGTTTCTATGTAAAATTCTCTTTCCTACAATCTCCCAGTGGGATTAACAAAGCTCTGTCTACTATCACTTGTAAATGCACAATGAGCAAATTAAACTGTCACCAGGGGTTTGGTGGAGTTGTATTTATTGAATATGCATGGGCTCCCAGGACACCTGGTGAGATGTGAAGCCAGCAGGGGGATCAGGAGGAGCTTTTAATATTCTCTTTCAGTATTCACATCTTATTAGCTTGTTATTTTTCACAAGCTGAGTATTATCACGCAGGACAGGGATGCATCTGTTTGTGTCGTGTTGTTTAAATTGTGGTCGTTTTCCTAGAATGTTCATCAAAAACAAATGACTCATTCACATCTTATTGTTTTTGTCCTGGAGGTGGAGATGATTTTGGCTGGCATTCATTTAATGCAAAAAAAAAAAAAAAGAATGAATATTTACAGCTTTGATTACTGCAAGAAATTATCTAAAACAGTGGAAATCATTTGGTTGAAATCATTCTCATTTTCCCATTTAGGCATTCAGGTAGAGGCAATATTCTGTCAATGCTGTTTGTGAAGATGGCAGCTGTTTTATTTAAAGTTTAACCCAAATAATGCATGAGTGGGAAATGAAAAAAAAGCTGTTGTCAGATTGCATTTCCCTGTAAAGTCAGTCCAACAAATGCTTCCATACTGTTTAGTATATGTCACGGTGCAGCTTGCTATGTATGTTGCTTATTCTTAAAATGTATTTGCTGCTTGATGTTACTGCCTCCTTATGTTGACTCTTTGCAGCTCATCACACAATAGCATCAAGCAAACAAAGTAATACTGGCTGTCGTTTCAAACCATTGTTTCCTCTCATCAAGTTCAATAATTTGTTTAGTTTCACGTGTTGCCATTTTCCTGTTCTTGGACGGTTTACGCTTGATAGTGACAGGGATGCATGGAGACGGGTGACATCTTACTTGCCGCTTTTAATCACTATTCTATCCACCAGGAGCAAAAACTCTTTAAACACCTCAGACTGCAGCTACTGTGTTTTTCTTTTTACAGAATGAATACACAAAGATCGAATCCTCAAATCCCCATGACCTCCGCTGAACTCCTTTCTGCAATGTCCTCCTGATCTTTCTTGAAGAAGCGCTGCTCTGAAATGCAGCAGGCGTCTGTTCATAAGCTGCTCACGCTCCCCAGGTATGCTCTTATTCTGTCAAACATCTTTCCTTTACTGCGCCCATCACCCCCTCTCATATCTGTCAAGGACACTCATCTCTTCTGCAGTGTGGGACTCATACATGTTCCTTGTCATAATGAGAGAGGTCAAAGGTCAAGCTGCATGACGTTGTCAAACTGAATAGATGTAAGTGAATAAATCGCTGGGACCTGTCTTCTCTTCTTCTGCCACAGACGACGGGGACGCAGTGTGGGGCAGAAAAAGACGAAAAAAGGCTTGATCAAGGTGTGATTTATTTTGTGCTGTCAACAAATTATGAATATATGATGCTCTAGGAACAGCTAGCAAATACTGTAGGGACGCATCCATCCACTTTTTTCACTTTCAATACCTGAGGTTTAGTATCAGTGATTCCAATCTGATACGATACAGAAAAAAAGGCTTCTCTTGTGTTTTTGTCAATTTTATTCTGAAAGCACAAGTGTGCTTTGTATTCCTTTTTTTCCCTATATTTCCTATTTTTCCAAGTAAGGAGTAGCGAGTTCCAACTAACATTCACAGACAGCATTACTATCTGTAGAGCAGTTTCTCAAACTCAAATGTGCAGGCTAATGTTCTGATCTGCTTGTATCTTAAATATACAGGAACTCCTTCAGGTACAACTGGTCTTACACCACACTCTCCGTATACGTAATATTTCTTGTATTTGATGAATACTACTGTAGAAAGATAATGCTTGTTGTCTGCTCTCCTCTAGCGACACTTTCCAGATGAAATGAGGTTCTGCTCACCTTGTACCATGTCTGTCACAGTCTTACATGTTAAAACAGCCTGACACCAGAGACACAAAGACAAATTGCATTACAATTAGTGCAACCATTTTTCCAATTACATGATTGTGATAGTAATTTGTCCCATCTCACGCTCACTGTCTTTACTGTGCGCTGTGTTCTTGTTTCCGTCTCTATAACCTGCAGTAATTGGTGGACCTGTAATGGCCTCCATCTATCACTTATATCTAGAGGGAATCTCCTCCTCCCATCACAGGATGTGGACGCTGTGCCAAATGCCTCCCGCAGACATTTCAACACATAGATGACTACCCACTCAACACTGAACACATGCACACAGGCTCACTCTACCCCAATTGATTAATTGTGCAAAATATAAATCTTTTCAGTCCTAGAGAAGGAAGAGACACAAATTTTACAAAATAATCAGCGCATCCTCACTCCCAACTCATGAAATACGGCAGCTTGGTCAGTAGCTCTATGCTTCTAATAATATGAACCCCTCTGGCGTCAGTGTCTGCTTGTTATATGCATACTCTGTCCTTTCAAAGTAAACTTCTGTGTTGACAGGGAATAACTTGATTAGGTGTAGGAAAAGATGGTTTGTGTTAAAAAAATGTTTTTACATGCAGTAAATGCTTTACATCTTAAGTTTTTTATGAGACACAACTCATGTGCGTCACTAAAGGGACGTCACAAGGACCAATAGTTACTGTATGTACCAAAATTCAGAAAATGGGATGGTACGCGTTGGTACCTGGTATTAGGGCTTGAGAATAACAATGATAGAAAATTTTCAAGCTTGATTCTGTGAAAATTAGGTAACTGTAAATTACAACGTTTCCAAATTATTTTTTGCTGAGAAACTTGAGGCAGATTATCAGGGATTTATAACAAATAACAAAAAACGTATGCAAACAGTAATAACAAAAATGTTGCGTTGAAGTACCAGGTCTTTATTGTTTTGTTTACCCTGGCTGACAACGGCCTCTTGATCACCTCCTTCTATCGCCAAAGTGCGGATTACTTTTCAGTTCATCTCTCAAACACGTCACACCATCACGTAGGTTTGCCCTGCTTGCATTAGTGTGAAAAACTTTGATGTGACAACCTGCTGTTCTACCTGCTGCCCTGATTTTACCACATTACAGTACACAAACATGCATCGACGAACCTCCCACACTCTAAAATCTAATTAGTCAATTCTGAGATGAATAAACCACATTTAGCATCTAACCTCCAACACAAAAACACCATACTGACAGCATGCACTTCCCATGAAACAAATTGTTGACAAAAAAATTAAAAAACATAATTAATGAAGCAATCAGCCCGTGCCAGCCGAGCCTCTCATTGACACCCCGCTGCTGTATGAGATTTTAATAATGCTGTTTAATGACATGCTCCATGTGGGCTGGCAAACGCAGCTCCATATGTTGTTACAGCTGTGGGGAGCAGGGAATCTACATGATCTACACAGCTTCAGAGCACGGCCCCCTGCTGAAAAGGGTAGACGGCTTTACGTGTTTGTGCTGGCAGCCAATCCAGCTCATGTCCCTCCAGAATATTCTGTTTTTCACTGTATTCTTATATATGTCTCTGTGCTGAAATAGAACAGTTTCTTTACCACATACCATACAATCAAGATGTGAAACCTGCCGCTTACACATTTGGGAAACAAGCAAGAATAACAAAAGAATTTAAAGGATGACTTGATAATGTCCTAACAGACCTTCTTTAAAACTGTTACAGCTCCACTGTCCAAGTGACAGATACAGTAAATTTTCTGACACATGCCATCACACTGTACAATAACATGTTTTATATCTACAGTTCACTAAACTTTACTGTTTATTTGCACTATAAATATTTTACCACGGCTCATTATTTATCTACATATATATATACACATTTCTATATTGCTCTTCTTATACTTTATTTTGTATATAGTAATACTTTTTTTCTGTTTTATATTGTTTTTTTTCTGATTCTGGACTGCCTTTTGCTGTTGCTGCAAAATAATTTCTCAGGTTGGGATTAATAAAGTAATTCTATTCATTTTTTTTTTAATGCTGTTCAGTCAGAGGTTTCTACAAGAGAGGGACACACCACAGCACTTCTTTTAACCCCAATAAGACCAGACTGCAAATATTTAGAAACCTCAATGATCGACACCAGTAAAAAAAAAAATAATCTATTTTTGTATTTATTCATTTACAAAAAAATCTATTCCAAAATGTAAAACACATAACTTATTTTAAACCACATAAAAAGACCTACATCTGGCTAACATGCTTACTCTTGCATGCTTAATGTTACCATGGCAACATTTTCTGAGCATCTGCCATTGTCAATCGAAACCTCATCTTACTGCATGGTGTCACAGCAAAAGTATCTGCTGTAAATATTGGCGTTACAACTGCTTTGTATTCTCCTGCCTCACTGCTGACAACAAACCATGCTGTGTCTTTCTGTGGAGCAGTTTATATTCTGGCAGGGAAGGGTTATATATAAACTTTGATGGTGCAATACAGTGTTGGGGTTTTGATATGTGGGGGAGAATGTTGCTCATTATAGCCTCACAAAACCACTAGCATTGATTTAGACGTTTACTCATTGTTTAAATCCAATGAGATAAAACATGGATGTGAATATAGCTTTGTTTACACTCCCCAGGGGGAAATAACCAACCTATTTCAGAATCTGATTCAGTCTGTTAACACAAACGATGAGATCATTTAATGCCATACTGTATTTTTCACTGGTGAGTTGCCTGCTGAGCCAAATAACTGGGTGTATATACTTGAGATGTTTCAATATGAACGTGTGTGTTAATTATTCTCTGTGAAATGTGTTGATCGTGCAGCGCCCATGGTTTTACAGCCCTGCAGTGGCCATGCCGTGCAAACAACAAAGACACTCATCTTCACTGTAACTTGATGTGACTGTACAGACAGATGCGTAAAGCATGCCGAGGTTCTCGTTTATTCAAACGGCCAATCTGATCTTTCATCGAGTTATCTGCTAGTTCAATTATTCATGAGCATGTCTTACATTCACTGTGTATTGTTTATTTTACTCACAGTACCTCAAAAGTGAACATTAACTTTGATATAACGCCAATATTAGTATTTATGCATGAAAAGTGATTGTGCTTACAAAAGATTGTGTTCCATTTAAATGACAGGTGAAAAGTTGTTTTACTACATTAATCATGTGGTGTGAAATAGTACAACCTTTAATGTGCGATAGGGCTTACCGTGCTGTCAGGTCGCACAGAGCGTACATTCTTAAGCAATCTCAGAACCCATCAGTTCCAGCGGACATCCAGATCAGACTTCCTCTTTCGTGACCTGGTTAATTGTTCACAGTCTGAATAGCACCTTGAGACATGTAAAAGGAGCTGAGAGATCACATCTACAATAGGATTGTTTCACAAGGCAGTTTACACTGTTCATTTTTTAGCTAAGAAACGCTGTCATTTGCATGCACTTAGAGAAATTCGACTTATTTCCTTAGTCCGGCCAATATCAAAGTTTTAAAAGCCAAATATACACCTTAGTTATACTGTAGTCGAACCGAACTGAAGTTTTAATAATAGGACTGTTCGTGCCAGATAATGCAGTTCTAAATCAAGCTTTTCCGGCATGTACGTAAATGCAAACCATGGTTAGCGGGGATATTGACTAGCAGCACTCCTCCCAACAACACAGTGGCAGAAGAACCGGAAAACTGCCAATGTGAAAGGGCGTGGAGCGCCACCTAGTGTCTCGGAGCTGAACGTACCTCACTCCATAAGTCGATTCTCTTGCCGCGCATGTAGACTCGGATTTCTCAGAAACTCCAGTTAAATCCTTAGCTCAGTTATCGCCAATAGGTCATTTCAGATGTGCATGTAAACACACTGACAGACTGTTTTCCTTGCATACAACCAAAGCCTGCTCAAATGTGATCGGTCAGTGAAACTACAAACCAGCCTTGGGCAGAATTACAGCTATACCGTAATGACATTATGTCATGTTGGCTGAAAAGCACAACATCTCAGCTTTCAGAAACGGGTGGATTTTTTCCGATAGCCCAAACTGTTACACCATTACACTAATCCAAAGTTTGTGTCACACTTATTAAAGGGTTAAGGTGGGCTAGCTATTCTCATTTCAGTGACAAGCCCCAAACAACAGCAAGCGGAAACCTGAACACATGATAACAACATTTTGTCCCCGTTAGTCAACTAACTAACAAACTAACTAGCTATGTTAACATAGCTACTGATTAAGTCTGAAGATTTGGTTTTTAAGATGTTTAAGATTTAAGATGTTGTAATTACCTCTAGAGGCTTCTTCACTGTGACCGATTCTTTTCACACAGATTGATAATATGAATATTGATTAATGAAGCTTTAGCAAAACTAAACGTGAACACTTTGACTGCAGATTAATGATGTCCCTGTTACAGAACTGATTGTAATGCAGGCCACAGCAATGAAAATAAGTCCAGGTTGTAAATTAATGTTATAGAATATGTCTATCAAACACACATGGGCTCACATCCCCACACCCTGAAACACTGCCTTTGCTCTCTCACACAACCCCCCTCTGTACACTGCAGCAGCTGCATAATGTTGCATCAAAGACCCAGCCGCTCACCGCCAAGCCTGTGATGGGGACGGGTTTTTCTCTTCTTTTAATCACCCTTTCTGATGGATCGTCACAATGTTAACACCACGCCAAGCTACTCCTCTGTCATCAAACCCCATACACTATTACACAGCTCCTGAGAGTGTGAGGGGAACATGAGAGAGCAGGAAAGAGAGAGGAAATACAGACAAGGACAGAAGAGAGGAGACCAGCCACCGTGACTGGCTGCACCTTTTCTGCACTGCAGCACAGCAGAGGCTGTGAACTATCCATCAGGTCACAAGTGTAGTTCAATTCCCCGAGTTCACACCGCAGCAGGACGTTTGCCTGTTTACTCTGGGTTTTTACTCTACATGGTGGGCTCATATTACCTGGTGGTAAGCAGTGTTGATTTCATTGACAAAAGATTTTCAATATAATAAGTTTTTTCTGACGACAGCAAGATGATAACTAAATAAAAATAATCTATGATAACGACAACTATGATAAAAAACAATAGACACATTCGCCAATGAATAAAAACAAAACGAAATGTTAACGAGAGACGAATCAGTAACTGATGCAATTAAAAAAAAAAAAACTAAGCTGGGGATGCACGTTTGAATAAATATCCAATCAAAACAAAAGAAGATGTCACGTGACCTGTACATCACCACTGGGTGGGATGATGATCGGGTAAGCTTTGCTTACTACCAGGTACTTTATTTCACTGCCGGGTGGCCTGGGTCGGCCAAACAGCCCTGGTCCCGGAGAAGGGCTTTGAAATGCTCAGGTAAAGTGTCCGGGCTGCCCAAGGGTGCCCCTTCCCGCCTACAGCCAGCTGGTCGCATGGGGGCTCTGTCTGGAGCTCCAAGGTTTCCGCAAGTTTCCTTCATGAGTATGGAAGAGTTTGTAGATTTGTAGAAAAAATGTTTAAATGATGTGTTAAATTACATACATCTAAAGATATTTCATTGACTAAAACTGGACTAAAACTAAATAAAATTCAGATGACTAAATTATGACTAAAGTTAAACAGCATTTTTGTCAAAAGTCTATGACTAATACCAAATTAAAATTTGCTGTCAAAATTAACACTGGTGGTAAGAGAACTCACAATGACAAATAAGAATTATCAATAGTCAAAATGACAGCCTTATAAAGACACGATCAACATGTGGATGTGGTCTTATTTTACAAATACAAACTGTGACAAATTCATGTCAGAACAGACCTGGGCATTGAGTGGCTCCAGTGAGTGGCATCCAGCTCTTCACACCGCATGAGAGGCCAAGGACAAGTTAAGAATCAAACATCAGTAAGTGTACATCGTGCACACAATGGAGCTCAGCATTGCTTTTATTTTGGTGGCTTCTGTAATTTTATTAATTTACGTACACCCATCCCTGTGTGCATCTTCACTGCAGAAATAGCCATCATGGTCAGGTGTTTTCTGTCTGGTTTTCTAGTCAGGTTAGAGTTGTAATTCCTCTATGTACTGTATTTTGGTTTGTTTAATAAACTCTTTTTGTTGATACTTTGCTGAGTCGTGCGTCTGAGTTCTTACAACGTTAAGTTCTAACACACACACAGTAGTAGTTGAACCGTACCAAACGTGTGCAGAACCTGTAGAGTAAATGTGATTAAATCTTCTCTTAAAAAATATGAAAACATGAGCTAAGAATTGCAAGAAAATATTTTATTTTATTTATACTTTATTTTTCAATAACCCTGTTTTTTTCTAAAGAGGCCATACTGTATAAACTGTGACCCTACTGGCACTTTTTGGCTTTCAGAAACATGGTTCTAAAGTGCCTTAAACCAACCCATGTGTATCGTATCCAGGTACATCACCATCTGAGCACTGAGTTAAAGTAACAGGAGCAAGAACGCAACATGAAAAGGCCTATGGTGCTTTTGAAATCAGGATTCAGAACAACTAAAGTCACAAAAGCATAACCACTAAACTGCTGTTGTGTTTTTTGTTCTTTTATTTGGCTCATTCGTCAGTAAAAAAATCATCCAGCTGCTTAAAATGAAGGTGCAAAAATCAGTAATCATACAGTTTAACTCTCCTGTTTTACACCGACACAGTGACAGATGAGGCACAAGCTTTGGAGGAGCTTAAACCCAATGAGGCAGTAATTCTGCTTAAAATACATGAAAGTGTCAAAGTCAGATCACTGAGAGGAAGCTGTGTGCTGGTGATGTCGTCTTCTTTGATTCTCTTTGTTTGTCACGTACTACGCCACATCTTTTGATATCTGTGTGTGACAAAAGAGTAGAGAAAGAGGGAAGCTGACCAAGACCTCAGATGTGTGATGGCTAAAATATCAACACACACACACACACACACACACACACACACACAGACACAGACAGACACACACACACACACACACACACAGACACAGACAGACACACACACACACACACACACACACACACACACACACACACATTAATTCCCTTTCCAAAATTTCATCACAGATGTTGATTAAAAAATCCTGGTGCCTGGATGGTGCCACCCCTGTAAGTGAGATGCAGGCAATTTTTCGGGTAATGATGTGAATTTTGATTCATTCCATGCATCGACTGAAACCAGATGGATCCTCCACTCCATCCTATTCCCCAGACTGGCTTGCTGAGTGACACACACACACACACACACACACACAGTATCTGTGGTCTTTAGATTCCAGCACTGTCTTGTATCTTCTCAGTTAATTCATAAATACCTGACACATTCCATGTTATTATGTTGCAACAAATATATTTTATAGTCAAATGAATTTCATAGCTGGTGTCTTACTCTCTGTGTATCTGTATTGTCTTTTCTTTGTTGGCAGATAAATTATTATTTATTTAAGCTATCCACCAATCAACAGTGTAATGGGGAAACTTACTTTAAAATGTACACCATTACAGCAGCAGAGTGAATAGTGCAACATTAAAAATAAAAATCAGTAGAAAAGCAACCAAGTGGAAAAAACAAACTAAGATCTCATATATACAGTATAAATGAATAAAATAAGTAGACAAAATTAGTCCTAGACCTGTTAGTTATAGGTAGAAAATGACCACAAATCTTTCTTTCTGCTCTTTTTTCCATCCATACCAATTTGTTACACTTCATCTCCTTCTAAGCCTCATTACCTTCAACTTCCCTTCTGCCAATAAATCAGTTTCTCACACATGAATGAATGAGAGCAAGAGGAAGAGACAGAATCTAATTGAAAGGGGTAAACAAAGACGTAGTGAGCTGTATTGTGCGTGATTACTTCCCATAATGGCTTCATCTTTTTCCCTCCTCCCCTTCCTCTCTGGAGGGAGATTTTAAACGACAAGAGGGTCAATCACATTTGACTGTGCAGCGACATGAGGCGTGACACAGCTGCGATTTTTCACACAAACAGATAAAACACAGTGGTCACAAGCTGACCCTTTGGCCGTTGACTCTCTAAGCGGCATTTATTTCTGATATCAAAATGCATAATTATTGTAATGAATGCCTAATTTCTGGCTCAGAGTATGCATGAATGGATTTTTTACCCAGTTTAAAGCCACATGTTTACAACACACTTTGTCATTTAAAGGATTTTGGTCATCAGACGTCTAGATCTTATGTTATCAGGAAAACAAGCTGAGCAACATTCAGCTGCAGCTGGGCTTGTCCCGAGTCCACCAAGCACAGAAGAACTGTTTTATTCTGTGTTTTTACTAGTTTTAGTGTGTTGTATTCTGTATTATGTGACTTGTGAATACTTTTCAAATATCCAAGTTATAATTATGATCATGTTCTGTCTCACTTGATGCTATTATACAAAAATGCTTAAAGAATGAAAATGCTCCCAACTTTATGGGTTAATGTCATACAGGACTGTGCACCAGTAACATTAACTCATGTCAGTCTGCAGTGAATGGCCACCCAGCCTTGTCTGTCCTTCCTCTCATCACTTGTATTACTTCAAAAACAGCAAACAATTAACTCCGGCACTGTTATTAAACGCTCTACGTCGCTCTCACTGTTGTCTCAATGTATTCCTGTTGATAATAAAACAGCCTGCAGCTTTGCTCATGAACCCAGTGGAAGTTCATTTCCTGCAGGGGCCGTCAATTTGAAGCACGTCTCATGTCAGAGAAAGGGACGAGCTTAAGAGACATTTATTGAGTGCTGTGTGCAGGCTACCTAAAAGCTACACAGACAGCTTTATAGTCGTAAATGGAAGAAGTGACTCCTGAAACAAAGATGAGCCAGACACTTTAAACTGTCTGCAAATGGCATATTGGTGACGAATGATTATGTCATATCAACACTCACGCATGCTGACACAAACAGAAATTTACACATGTGTATAAAATAATAGTTTGAATGTGTAACTTGGTGATATCACCAAGATGTAAAAGAACAAGCAGAACTTCAAGTGAGACATATGCCATTTAGGATGATTGTTTCTGAGCCCCAAAACACTGCTTGGTGAGCGTCTGCCGTGTACACCATGGACCCGTGTCTGCCCATGGCAGAGTGTTTTTGGTACAATTTGGCATGTTGAATCTGTAGTCAATCTGGCACAGCCCATCAAATCCTTCTGATTGGTGGTTCAGCTTAGCCTTTGCAGTGTATTTGCAACTTTTGGGCTAAGACAAAAGCCCTATTTAGTATTTTTGATGTCAGGTTAGTGTGTCTGGGTCTGAACTCCCTTTGGTGTGAACTTTGCAGAAAAAAATCTATATACGAAAGGGGAAAATCACAAAAGCATATCAGGTTCTCTTAAGTCATTTACTGTATGTCCTGCTCCCTGTAAAGTAGTTTGAAGAGCATGTCTGTTGATATTCTGCTTAGTGTGACCTCACTTATACTACTGGCATTCATAGGACTGCAACAAAGTCCCTGTCTCTCTCTTCACACAGTGTGACACACTGGCAGCAGTAAAGGCAAAAAAAAAAAAAAATCAGACATCAGATGCAGGCAGACAGTCGTTCTGGGTGATGCTAAAACCCTTCCCTTGATGCTCTTTAATGATAACATCCTCTGTGCTGATCCTGTCTTACCCTACTGTCGCTGCCCTTTCCACAGCCTGGATACCGGTTGGCCCTTGCCCTCCGGATGATCGCATGTTATCCATCAGAGAGTGAAAGACCTGGAGATTGGAGGGATTTATCTTCCGTTAATGGCACCCATCTCAAATGGCTTGGACTTTACATACTGCACACAGTCACACAGTCATAGATGCAACTTCTCAACTAGCAACTTGAGTGGTGTTGAGATTAAAGAGCAATTACAAGGTACTCCACAAATGATAGACTGGAAGAGGAGTCAATGTGATGGTGACCCACTTCTGGGGAGAGAGGAGGAGGAAACAGGAAGGGGAGGGGAGAGGAGAGGAAAAGAGGAGAGTGGAGAAGAGGAAATGAGCAAAGAAATTTCAAATCTGAATCCGAAAAAAAAAACAGCTCAAGAAAACGGAACTTTGTCTTCGACGCTTGCACAGGTACACTGTAATGTATGGTGAATTACACATGATAAATTTTCATCAGCTATTTTCTGACATTGTTACTAAGCTACCTTTGACCTTTGTTCTAGATGATCTACAGTGTTATTGTCCTGTTTCAGTCACTTGCCCTGCACTTTGACAAACAGAACACACCTAGGTTGCATCCCATGACAATTATGCCAGTAAATGTGAGGCAAGATACTCTTGTATCTATATGATCATGACAGGCAAATTCACACCGTATCACATCTTTCCATTAACCTCTGAAACACGCCTGCTGTTGAGTCTGAACATACAGTTACGACGGTTTAACTTCAGGGAGAAACAACTAGAGAACGAAATAATAATACAAACCAATCCTGGTGGCATAATTAAAGGTTCTGTCCTCTAGCAGCACCACAGAGCTCTACTCTCTGCTTCACCACTGGTCCTTCCTAGGACCACTTTTGATAGATCCTGAACACTGCAGACCAGGAACAGCCCACCAGAGCTGCAGTTCTGGAGATGATCTGACATAGTCCTCTAGACATCACTGTTTGCTTCTTGTTGCCAGTCTCCTGAAAAATCCTGATGCTGGAACATTTTTCATCATGACATGATTTTACCTAATCCTTTTTTAAATTCTGACTGTACATACATAAATGTACACCTTTAGAAAGACTTTTACAGTGTAATCGTGATGTGATGACCCTGTTTATTACTGTGGGATGATGGGCACTTCACTTAATGTCACACAAGCTGTGTCCCAATTCAGGGTCTGCATCCTTCGAAGTGCGCATTTGAAGGCCGCTTATGTCACAACGCTGCGCAAAGGCTGTTCCAATTCGTTCAAACTCGAAGGATCCTCCAAATGCAGCCTCCAAATGCGTCCTCCTTTCCCCCGAATTCAGAGGATTCACCGCTACTATCCTTCGCAGCCTCCCATATCCCAAGATGCTTTGCGCGTCTGTTTTGTCTACAATGGCGGCTAACGACAGCAACAGCAGCAGCACTAGCGCGGAGTTCACTTTTAAATGTAAGTAACATGTTTTTCCTTAACGCCAGAGTTAAAATGGCCTTACAATTGTTAAGGGACAATTGTTAAAATACGTGACGTTAATAACGCTAACATCACAGGAATGTGTCCGTTATGTGTCCTGTGATCTGTCCGTTATGTCCGTTATGTGTCCTGTGATCTGTCCGTTGTCTTTTCGTGTGTATTTTGTCGCGAGCGTGTGTTTTTCCCGGGCTTGGGGAGCAGACGTTACGACGTTACGACGTCGTGACGCAATCAGGAAATGCTCCGAAGGCTAGACTGTCCCATTTACCGACGGTTGATGCGGCCTTCGGAGGTGCCTCCGAAGGAGGCATCCTCCGTAGACCGCGAAGGCTGGGTCCTCCGAAGGATGCAGACCCTGAATTGGGACACAGCTACAGTGTCATAAACCAGGTCTCTGTACATCACCACTGTATTTACTCAGTGAATCATGATTGATTGATGTGAGCTGATGATGTGGATCACACATAAGCATAAGCACATACATCAGTGATGTGCGGTCGGGGAGGCAGGTGAGGCAGTGCCATATTAATTTTGCACTGTTCTCAACCAAAAGATTGTCTTACTGTATGAGAGTATACAGCATTAATTTTCAATAAATATATGAAGAGGGACCTCTGCATCAGCTACAGTACTCTGGATAAACATGGACTATCTAGGGCACACAAAGCTTTGGCTCTAATCACATAAACAGCCAGTAAGCTGGTGTGCTGGCACTTGACAACAGGAAACAGCAGCAGTGATGAAACGCTACTTTTACTGGATCTTCAGACTGGACACAAAGATATAAAATATTTGCGTGTACACAGATACAGTACTGTGTGAGACCAAAACACCACTGAAAAGCATGTTTTGTTCTCCATCCCTTTCTCTTTTGATCACACGTCACAGACCAAATTCATTAAATCTGCCCTACACAGATCATAAAATATCACTCTTTAGAATTCTGAGTTTTTGTATCCCATTAAGTTCATTTTCTTGCCAAACTAATTACTTCCATCTCCTCAAAGGAGTTGTTTTTAACCAGCCAAAGTCTCATCTCTCATTCTACATTTGACCGAACTGTACAGCAGCCAAGCACGGCTCGGCCTGCTCTCAGCAAACACTCCTGGGTAATATGGTTTGACGTAAAGGCTCATTACCTCCTCTATTTCCTTCTGACCGGCTGAGACACACTGCAGGCGTTCTGGGTAATTCAGAAACACAGACTGGGTCCAGATGTGTGGTCTCAGATGAGCTGAAGTCCAGTGTCATGCTTTTATTCTACGGAGAAGAGAAAGAGATTCATACTTTGAACAGTGTAATTTTAAACAAAAGCTTCTCTCTGAGGTGATTTTTATTTCACTATCATATATGATAAGCATGATAAGATAATTAAAGCAATATTTATACCTGTTAGACAGACAAATTCAAATTTTTGGAGCTGAGAAAAATTATCCATGTCAATGAGTTAATTTCGAGCTAAAGCAATGCTTTTCCATTTTAGGTTCAATGGCCATTAGATTACCACATCTCAGTCTGACATTACATTATTGTTTCTCTTTTGGTTGTATCTAGTGTTGCTAATACCAGTGGCAGTCAGATCATACATTTTTATCCACTGGTTATAAGATATACCATAACAACATTTCCAGGATGTTTTCCATAACAACACATTTCCAGAATGCAAATGAGAACGTCTGTTTCTCCAAACCCATTGTTTTCCTGTTATTAGGACCATATACTGTATACAAGAAGTGACCCCATCACTGTGATGTCACCCTGAAAACACACAGCGAAAAGGTTAAAGCTCTAAGACAAAAACACAGAAAACTGGTGATCACAAGGTAGCTCTGACCTAAATCAGCCCCTGCTTTATGGTTAATGGGACTAAATGTTACTAAATGAACATCATGCTGTATTGAAAAGAATTGAAACTAGCTGATGAGACCATAAACTCATATTTACAATGTTTACTGAGGGACTACATCAAGAGAGAAGTGGGACCATGTTCTCATAGACTTCTATACCCATACAAAAGCTTAAATTTGAGTTGATTCGTTCAAGAAAAAAATGTGTGCAAGACTGCCTGTTAGAATGGTTTTTTTTTTTTTTTTTTTTTTTTTTACAAATGTACTGTAAACTACCCACAGGATGCTCTGTGGATTATACAGAGTAAATCCACATTGACTATTTTATGCCCACTGCATAAGCACAAAGGTGGTATCAAAGGGACATACGGTTAGCTGAAAATAAGTTGAACTTGATGCTGTTTTGCAGTGCAACATGCAAACAAACATAGGACTGTGGTTGTATTGGCTGCATGCTACCAGGTGCGACTGCACACATCTGTGTGCTTTGTAGACTCAAGAGTAGGTGGAGTTCAACCTACTATCCGAGCCGTGGTCGTTTTTCCAAGAAGCAGTGACAAGCTCAACCTCTCTGCAACCCATCAAAAGAACAAGCCTTTCTCATCTCAACTCCAAACAAGCTCTCAGACCGTCTGCCTCAGGCTGAGGTGTGTTGACATGACACAAGCCAGGTGTAATGGAATTGACCTCCACCGCCAATCCAGTCTAGGTTTGCAAATAGACACATCAATAATATCCGCTGAGCTCGGCCAGTGCAGCACGAAGTGCAAACTCAGCAGATTGTAAAGAAAAGGTGGGACAGCTGCAGCAGGGATGAGGCTTCCTCTCCTTCAACACAGCAGTTTAGCTGCACTGTGCGATTTTTTTTGGTCCATTATAAGCCGATTTTTAACTCTTGCAACTATTTTTAAGTCGGCATGATCGTGTGTCGTGCATTGTGTGGTATACATGGGGTAATGAGAAGCGATTCACGACCAGCTCCTGATCACCAAACATATGGTGGCAAGAAAATCAATTTCTCTGCAGAGAATGGCACAAATTGCCAAGGCAAGGCGTTCCTTTTTGTTTGGGTCTATCCACTTCCCGTTTCTTCTACTTCTTCTTAAAAATTTTTACGTTGCATTTCTGGATAAAAGCACATGAATCGTGAGCTGCGAACTTAGTCATACAATTTGAGCTGGAGCACTAATATCACACAGAGTCTGCCCAGCTTTAGTTGTTACAGTATTAGTAGTGGTGGTTAACTGGACGTTTTGAAGCCTTTTTTTAAATTTAGGTTTCCAGCGTAAGCTCCTCATTTAAATTTTAAGACAGGACTATATTCCCAAATGTTATCAGCATCACTGAGCAGGTGAGTTGAGTCAATTTAAAAAGCTGCTGAAGCCGAACAAGATCTTATGAAAATGTTTCCTAATGGTCTTAGAGGAGTAGCAGGCAAACATGCCCTCTGTCTTAATTTTTACAAGCCATTGTTTCTTTCAATAATTGTCAAAAAGAAGAGCTTAACATCAGATAAAAGTCCTGTTTTTGTCAACCTCTTATGGTCTCAAGTCCATGGTCTGGCATTAACAAATATATTGTTACATATATTCTCCTATATAATAAAACCTTTTCTCCCTATATGGACAATACATTTAGAAAAAAAATGTCCTCATTTGGGCCGTTCAGATGGCATAATAACTGGTCGCTATTCTTTCTGTGATAATGTCGTCCATCCTGTTCGTCACTGTCAATGTCTCTGATTAATGTCAGGGATGTATAATCACACCTCAACAGCGCTGACATCTCATATTAGAAAGTGACACAACGAGGAGTGAAAGGTATGCACAGTCAGGCCGCTGCTGGTCACCAACACACGACCAGAACATAGATGAGGAAATTAATGACTGGACACAGATATGGAGCAGCAATTCAGACAGAAGTGAGTAAATTGTGTCATTTAGGAGGAAGTGATAGGTTAGTATTAATCACATCTGCATCTGCATAATACACTGTTTTTTTATTCAGTCTTTGCCCAGGCAAGGGTTTCTGGGAAAAAAAATATTTTTTTTGTTTCCTGCTAAATGCATTTTTTCTAAAGCAACCAAAGGTTAAATGACCTGCTTAAAGTTACAGAGGCTGCATTTGTAGAGACAAGGGAGCACTCTGTCATGTTACGTTAATTTGAGTCAAAAGTAAGGTCCTAAGGTCAAAGTAAAACATCCAAAATTCGATTCCATCTGGTTCCACAGGGCACTGTTCACAATGAGGTGGTCATCAGCATGGGATGTGACCTAAGGACGTCCACTTCTGTGTCTTTCTGTAACTCGTCCAGTCTCTCTGTGTCTCTGTTACAACCTGCTGATGACACTCTGTGACACTCTAAGCTCAGTGGCAACTTCCCTCTGAGGACATCCAGTTTGAAGCCTCTCGATGACCAGCTACTGATGATCGATTGTTAGGCGTAGTCATAGTCCCATAATGTCAAAATGTGAACAAAATGATGAAAAGAACTACCTAAAAAAATATTTTTTGCCTAGCAGGATGGTCTAGTGGCGCACTATAGGGGCTAATTCTGGCTCCAGCAAGGAGTCTATTGGACCAATCACAACGCTCTATCTGCATAGTGAGTCGTCACACAGTGCGTAGCACGATGACGACAGGACTGTGTGACGCTGTGGCTAACGAACAACAGTCGTTTGAATCGGCTCTGTCATCGATTTTGGAAGAGTTAGACTTGGGCTTTTCATTGAAAGTTGAGCAGAAAGAAGCACTCAAGTCATCTGTTTTAAAGAAGGATGTATTTGCTACTTTGCTGACTGGCTACAGCAAAAGTCTAATTTCCAGCTGGCTCCGCTGGTAGCTAAAGGGAATATGTCACATTGTCCATTGCTCTAATTGGTCATAGTGCTGGCCTATTACGTGCAGAGGCAATGTGAATGACAACAGTTGGTCCCACCCACATGCTTCAACTCTGCCTATGGACTGTCCCCAGACTATAGCCTGGCTATCACGACTACTTGCTCTGTGAGTGTAGTCTGGCCAAGCTGCCTTGTAAAGCGATTTCTCAGAAGGCGGGCTTAACCCACATCTATCAAATGTCTGTGTGCTACTGGACGAAGCTTCAACCATTCAGATAACTCTTTTATATGCGTAGCAACAAAAACTGCTTGATCCAAAGAACTAGCGCATCATTGCCTTAACCATCTGAAATGCTAGATTTTCATTGGTCCCCATTTCTAGGTGAATCTGAAATCGAAGAGAACGGCAGCTTGGCCAGACTGACTTGGTCACGAAATTTTGTGAAATGTCACAGGAAGTATGGGCAGGCCCAGGCTACCCAGACTACATTTGATGTCATAGTCTGGCTTGTCAGGCTAGAAAAGGACTGTTAAATATACACACACACACACACACACACAGTATTATTTCAGAGTTACAGCATGAATCATAATCTTTACCCTGAAAACTATAATGTGTGTGTCCACATCACTGAGGACATGGCTGTTACAACCTCTGTGTTTAAACCTTGTGTATGTAATGAACTGTGGTCATAACAGGGCGTTTGGTGGAAGGTGCCACCTTCAGCAGGGCTGTTACATCTGACAGAGTTTATTAAGTTGAGGTGATGAGCTGCAAACCCAGACAGCAGGGGTTGTGACGGCAGCCACTTCTCCTGTCAAAACTGATTACGGCATCAGGGCTCATGTCTGGGGAGGGAAAGGGGGGTGAGGCAGCAGTCACCAGTCTGACTACAATATCCCAGACACAGTAATGTCTCAATAACTGTGAACACTCAAATGGAGGAGGAAATGAGGGAAAGAGGTCAGCAGGATGGCATGAGGAGGGGGAAATGAGAAACGAAGAGTGATGTGCTATCGCTGAAATGGCTCCTCGACAGATGGACTCCCACCTGGGTGTCTCTCCAGGGAAATGACTTTTGATGCAATGTCAAAATCAGAGGAAAGGGCAGAGGCCGGGAGATCCCTTCTACTACTTGCCTAAGGTATTGGGAGGTACATTTTAGTGGTTTCTTCCTGAATAAGAGGACCGTGATGGTCTGATTTGCATTGGTGATGTGGTTTACTGGTCAAGGGTACTGGTAGGAATGGGCGATAAACCGATTTTATCGCTAAACTCGAGTGTGAAGTTCACGTCAACTTGTTTGAGTGAAAATTGATTTTCGTAGTTCAGCATGGGCTCGGCCTCCCCCCGCACACAGTGATACAAACAACATGGCAGCGAGCAGGGAAGAACTCGTTCCAAAACAAGGCACAGTGTCATCCATTATTTGGAACTGGTTCACGTTCACGAGGTCAGATTTAGACCAGACAACATCATCCTGCAAAGTATGTATGAAGTCTGTTGCTAGCAAAGGCAGCAGTACGACAAATTTACTGCAGCACCTCAAACAAAAGCATCCTGCCGAATGGAAGAAATGTTATGTGCAGCGGAATGAAAAGGACAGCAGCACCACAAGCACCACACACAAAGCCTCCAAAATACAGTCCACCGTACCACAAACGCAAAGAATATGGTGCCAATATATGGTGGAAAAGCCATAAAACCCGAAACAAGTAACTTTCTTTGTCATCTGCATCTGAATGTGGGGGCTGTTAAGAAAATCAATTTAAATCGTAAATCATATTTTTTGTGAAAAAATCAGGGATTTTTTTTTAGGCCATATCACCCAGCCCTAGGTACTCGGGTGATTGGCTTTTACTTGGTTTTGGTGTTAATAAGTTCTTCAGAGGACGAACGTACTTTAATGTGTTGGATAATTTTAATTATGTTGGGAAAAGAAAATATTGGCATTAACTCAAATATGTTGTTTTAATGTTTTCAAGAATGTTGAGGTGACAGGTGTGATGATCAATGAGGGAAAAAAACTTGCCTGTGAATATTATATGTCTGATGCTTTTATTGTGAAAGGGAAGAACAGAGTGGATCTGTTATGTGCTACCTTTGTCAAGAGTGATAAAGTTTAGCACTTAGCTTGGACTATGGAGTCTGTGCTGTTGTTTCATAAATTTATAAATCTACTTGCTCCACTCAATGATACCAGTTATTGTCATAAATCATGACGCTATACAGCCTATAAAAAAACAACCTTGTTCCATGTTTCTGTGTCAAAGTATTTATGACAAAAAAAACTACAGTTCTAAACAAAATATGTTGACTTACGAATTAACAGCAGAGAAAAAACAACCACTAAGTGGTGGGTTGAACCACATTATAGCTACATCTTATGCTAAGATCATGTTACAGTAGGTACAATGATCAATGTGAAACACCCCATAAACAACAGCCTGCATCGATTATCATATATTTCATCAGATGACATGATGCACTGATCCTCTCATGCTGATCTCATCACTGAGTCAATTATTTCACTCCATTCTGAGCCGCAGAAGCTTGTCCTGAAAACACTCTTTCACAGCAAAAGAAGCTTAGCAGTGTTGGGAGGCTGTGCTGCATGTCTACCTCCAGCGTTACATGGCAGCTGACTCGCAGCAAAATAATCCCCAAATCATTCAACATGCAGTGGATGTGTTGACAGTCAGGAAAACAGCTTGTTTTTTTGTTTTTTGTTTTTTTTCATAAAGTGAAAAATTGTCCTTTTGTTTCATTCTCCTTTGAAAAGAGACACAAAGGAAGTGTGATACTACAGATGTGTGTGGGTGTTTCCTGTCCAGCTCTTTCACATGTGTGTCTTCGCAAATGTTCCACCACATGCTGGGAAAATAAGCTTGAATTAATCTGCAGTCTGGAGTGGAGCATTAAGCCATGAAATCCACAATCTGCATTGTGTTACGTAACTGTCTGTTTCTTAGTGACCATCAGATCATAAAGATCAGGATGCAAAGACATCATTAGGAAAGATCACCCAAAGAGTTGCTAAAGGCACTGGCTGCACTGGTTAAGCCTGGGTTGAGCAAGACTGGTGGAGAAAAACCAGGGGTCTCATGTATCAAAGTTGCGTACACCAAGAAACGTGGCGTACGCCACCATCCACTCTCACATTCTGATGTATCAACAGTGAACTGAGCGTGGAAACTGGCGCTGCTCCATGCTAACTTCATAGCTGCTGTACACCAGGTTCTGATGCTTTTGCACGGAGCTGTGACCAGCCTCGGCGCACCACAGGAGGAGCTGAGCGCTGCCAGAGCCACACAGGTGTTGACCACACTGGGCTTCTTGGCCACGGGAGCTGGCCGACCGATCGGGAGTGAGCCGGATCATGCCACCTGTGTTAGACTGGATCATCCACAAGTTAGCAAGACATGTAAAATTCGTATACAATGCAGTTGAACAGGTTAACATTAATGTGCAATTTGCAGAAATAGCCAGACTCTCTGATGTAATCACAGCGATCGACTGCATTCATGTTGCAATAAAAGCACCATCTCACTGTACAAATTATTTACGATGCGTAAATGCATCTGACCAACATCACTGTGAGGTAGTCTGGCTCAACATGTGATTCATCATAAATAAAAGGTGGAAACAGGCTGCAGGTGGACGCTGCGCGGGATGGGGCGGCTAGAGTAAATACTGACTGGACATCAGTCTTCTCCCTGACTCATGATTTGCATGTGTGAGTCCCTGATCATCATCTACACGTGTGCAAAGTCACAAATAGCTTCACCAGCATCTCTCCTGAATTGCACACATATTTCACATCAGTGTGATCCATCGAGTGCAGCACATGTGGTGTCTAATCCTGTGTTTTTAACTCAGGTGATCTTGGCTACACCCTGATGTTTCTCCTCTTCCTCCTCTCATGATGAGGGCAGCCACAATGTGGAGCCTATTTAAATGAATTCACATATGTATTTATGGGTGTGGTGAGGGAGGAGTCTGCGACGCCGACATGTGCGCTCTATTCCACGCTGACTGGGATGTATCAAGGGAAGCTGCGTGGATTCTGGTGTTCGCACTGTTTGATGAATCCGGATTTTTGATGGCGTACGCCACTTTCTGGATTACAGTGTACGCCAGCTCTCAGTATGAAATCCACGCAAGTATTTATACATGAGGCCCCTGGGCTGGAGCCTGGCTCCTGACTCCAGGCTTTGTCCCTCTGTCCTTGAGGCCCAGCTCACAGCTGTACTGCAGGGCTCCTGAAGCTGATAGAGCCAGAAGTAAGAGCCAACAAAAGAGGCGATTAAAAGGTTATAGTTATTACAGTGTAGTCACTGGACTATTTCATGCCAAAGACAAAGTAAAATACTATGATTTCCAAGGTTGTCCCAGCTTAAAACAGTACCCACATGTATGGTAACAGAGAATGGTAGAAGGACATTTCCGTAAATTATAGTTCATTCTTTTGTGTTTTGGGAGAGCTCACATACAGGATGTAGTACAATGTCGCCCTCTAAAGGCAGAAGAGCGCATCACATGTCAGAGTCAATCATTTACACTGTCTGTGTCACAGAGCATTGTCATCTAATTCAGGGGAAAATCATTTCATAAAACTTTTTGGGAGGATATGGTAGCAGGTCTGAAAGCGCTGCCACATTTAATGTGGCAGTAAAACAAAGTGCTGTTGACTCTGTCCTGTCAGGTCTTTCCTACAGAGGAACACAACCCCAGCAGGGACATGACCAGTGGTGTTTTAAGTGGGAAAATGCGACAACTAGACAGATGCAAAAACCAGAACATTACACACTAACACAAGTCGACATAATGTGTTATTTCACATCATGTAATCACATACCTGTTTTCTGTCAGGGTGCTGTTAATCTGCTCGTTTCACTGGGTTGTCCTGCTGCTTTCATGTTAGGAAATCCCCTCAGAAAGTCTGTTACTGACCAGGTACCATGTCCTCCGAAAAAAAACAACAACTTCTGTAACAAGCTAGCAGTTAGCTAGCTAACATTAGCCATTCTGTCCCACAGAACCACTCCAACTCAAATTAGACTCTTTTTACTCAGAGTTTAGTTGATGACAGCAGCTGGTGAACACAGAGGTGTTTCAGCTCAAGTTTTTTTCTCTTCAAAAGACAAACTTTTGAATGCATGGAGTAAAAGATAACCCATAATAATTGAGGTTGCAGCTGCTCAACATACTGAAGTCTGACAGCTATCAGTGACGATGGCGGCTCTTGGCCAACAGCCAATCAGATTGCGCCTGGCTTTGAGCATGCGCATTGCTGTTTTCCTCACTCCAATAAAGTAGCCTGTTTGGTTTATATATAGTCTGTGGTTTATTTAAAGTTGGTGGTTAACGTACAGTCTGTGGTTTATTTAAAGTTGGTGGTTTACGTACAGTCTGTGGTTTATTTAAAGTTGGTGGTTTATATACAGTCTGTGGTTTATATACAGTCTGTGGTTTATATACAGTCTGTGGTTTATTTAAAGTTGGTGGTTTATATACAGTCTGTGGTTTATATACAGTCTGTGGTTTATTTAAAGTTGGTGGTTTATATACAGTCTGTGGTTTATTTAAAGTTGGTGGTTTATATACAGTCTGTGGTTTATATATAGTCTGTGGTTTATTTAAAGTTGGTGGTTTATATATAGTCTGTGGTTTATATACAGTCTGTGGTTTATTTAAAGTTGGTGGTTTATATATAGTCTGTGGTTTATTTAAAGTTGGTGGTTTATATATAGTCTGTGGTTTATTTAAAGTTGGTGGTTTATATATAGTCTGTGGTTTATTTAAAGTTGGTGGTTTATATATAGTCTGTGGTTTATTTAAAGTTGGTGGTTTATGTACAGTCTGTGGTTTATTTAAAGTTGGTGGTTTATGTACAGTCTGTGGTTTATTTAAAGTTGGTGGTTTATGTACAGTCTGTGGTTTATTTAAAGTTGGTGGTTTATGTACAGTCTGTGGTTTATTTAAAGTTGGTGGTTTATGTACAGTCTGTGGTTTATTTAAAGTTGGTGGTTTATGTACAGTCTGTGGTTTATTTAAAGTTGGTGGTTTATGTACAGTCTGTGGTTTATTTAAAGTTGGTGGTTTATATACAGTCTGTGGTTTATTTAAAGTTGGTGGTTTATGTACAGTCTGTGGTTTATTTAAAGTTGGTGGTTTATGTACAGTCTGTGGTTTATTTAAAGTTGGTGGTTTATGTACAGTCTGTGGTTTATTTAAAGTTGGTGGTTTATGTACAGTCTGTGGTTTATTTAAAGTTGGTGGTTTATGTACAGTCTGTGGTTTATTTAAAGTTGGTGGTTTATGTACAGTCTGTGGTTTATTTAAAGTTGGTGGTTTATGTACAGTCTGCGGTTTATTTAAAGTTGGTGGTTAACGTACAGTCTGCGGTTTATTTAAAGTTGGTGGTTTACGTACAGTCTGCGGTTTATTTAAAGTTGGTGGTTTACGTACAGTCTGCGGTTTATTTAAAGTTGGTGGTTTACGTACAGTCTGCGGTTTATTTAAAGTTGGTGGTTTACGTACAGTCTGCGGTTTATTTAAAGTTGGTGGTTTACGTACAGTCTGCGGTTTATTTAAAGTTGGTGGTTTACGTACAGTCTGCGGTTTATTTAAAGTTGGTGGTTTATACAGTCTGCGGTTTATTTAAAGTTGGTGGTTTATGTACAGTCTGCGGTTTATTTAAAGTTGGTGGTTTACGTACAGTCTGCGGTTTATTTAAAGTTGGTGGTTTACGTACAGTCTGCGGTTTATTTAAAGTTGGTGGTTTACGTACAGTCTGCGGTTTATTTAAAGTTGGTGGTTTACGTACAGTCTGCGGTTTATTTAAAGTTGGTGGTTTACGTACAGTCTGCGGTTTATTTAAAGTTGGTGGTTTACGTACAGTCTGCGGTTTATTTAAAGTTGGTGGTTTATATATAGTCTGTGGTTTATTTAAAGTTGGTGGTTTACGTACAGTCTGCGGTTTATTTAAAGTTGGTGGTTTACGTACAGTCTGCGGTTTATTTAAAGTTGGTGGTTTATATATAGTCTGTGGTTTATTTAAAGTTGGTGGTTTATATACAGTCTGCAGTTTATTTAAAGTTGGTGGTTTACGTACAGTCTGCGGTTTATTTAAAGTTGGTGGTTTACGTACAGTCTGTGGTTTATTTAAAGTTGGTGGTTTATATATAGTCTGTGGTTTATTTAAAGTTGGTGGTTTATATATAGTCTGTGGTTTATTTAAAGTTGGTGGTTTATATATAGTCTGTGGTTTATTTAAAGTTGGTGGTTTATATATAGTCTGTGGTTTATTTAAAGTTGGTGGTTTACGTACAGTCTGCGGTTTATTTAAAGTTGGTGGTTTACGTACAGTCTGCGGTTTATTTAAAGTTGGTGGTTTACGTACAGTCTGCGGTTTATTTAAAGTTGGTGGTTTACGTACAGTCT
The DNA here is from genome assembly GCA_029721515.1 of Synanceia verrucosa. NCBI lineage: Eukaryota > Metazoa > Chordata > Actinopteri > Perciformes > Synanceiidae > Synanceia > Synanceia verrucosa. The sequence continues at coordinate 12,127,126 of CM056551.1, read as the reverse complement.
GCGGTTTATTTAAAGTTGGTGGTTTACGTACAGTCTGCGGTTTATTTAAAGTTGGTGGTTTATATATAGTCTGTGGTTTATTTAAAGTTGGTGGTTTATATACAGTCTGCAGTTTATTTAAAGTTGGTGGTTTATATATAGTCTGTGGTTTATTTAAAGTTGGAGGTTTATGTACAGTCTGTGGATTATTTACACTCTGTGGTTTATATACAGCTTGTAGTTTATAGACAGTCTGATGAGTCTATGGTTTATATACAATAAGTGGGCAACACTGACTGTGGTCTGTTCAATGAAGTCCAGTAACTTGTCTCCAATAGCCAGCAGGGGGTGATACTGGTGGTTTCAACAAGAAGTCCATTTGTATGGAAGTCTATGGAAAATGACCCTTTTCACCTCCAGTTTATTACCTCTATAAACAGTGTAAATATGAACCAGACTGGCCCACTCAGGGTCCGGGGCGGTGGATGATAGTGGGGATGCTGGTGGTGTATGATGGCAGTGGAAAATATATGTTTACATATATGTGGGAGGGCGGCACGGTGGTGTAGTGGTTAGCACTGTCGCCTCACAGCAAGAGGGTACCGGGTTTGCGTGGGTTCTCTCCGGGTACTCCGGCTTCCTCCCACCATCCAAATTAGGTATTAGGGATTAGGGATTAGGTTAATTGGCTAATTTAAATTGACCGTAGGTGTGAGTGTGAGGTTGTCTGTGCCCTGCGATGAGGTGGCGACTTGTCCAGGGTGTACCCTGCCTTCCGCCCTAAGACAGCTGGGATAGGCTCCAGCCCCCCCGCGACCCTATGAGGATAAGCGGTAGATAATGGATGGATGGATATATGTGGGAGACAAAAAAATGCATTTAAGCATTATTGAAGGGATAATGGCACATGATTTAACTTGAGGCCTTGATTAGAACTATGTCATATTTTTTATTTTTATACGTATTTTATTTTAAGTAGGCTGCATGTGAGTGAACATATTATTCTTTTGGAATCACTCCTTCAGTTATGTAACTATTTATAAACCAAATGAAGGATTCACTCCTTCAGTTATATAATCATGAACTGACCAACTGAAAGAATCACTCTTTCAGTTATGTAATTTATTTATTTGCTTGAAGATGTCTTTTAATGGAAATTTACTATGTAAGCTTTACTGTGTTATTTTCTCAGTGTTCACTGATTAATTGGTTTGGTTCCCAGCTTTCACTGGATGAAAGGTGCAGAAGAGATAAGCTCACCAACAGGTCCTGCTATGGGTCCTTCTTCTCTCCCAGTATCTTCTGGTTCAGGATGTGGATCAAATAGTCCCCTGGTGGTTTGGTGACTAAATGCCCCACAAGGAAGCTCAGAGTTAAGAAAGGCATAATTCTTTGAGAACTAGTGTGAATCGATGGAGAAGTAAATCAGCAGCTGTATCTGTGTGTTCCTGTCGGCTCTGGTCTGACAAACATGAAAAAAATAACAACAAATACCCTCGTGTTCCTGTAGCAACCTAATATAATAAAATAAAATAACATTTCAAAACATTTCTATGACCACAGTGGGCTTATTGTTTCATACACCTGAATGAAAATTTATCATTTATGTTTCTATTTTTAATAAAAGTCAAAAGGCTGCTGGTAGCAGCGTTGAGTAACATGAAGTGAAATGTTCCCATAATAATGATCCAGCAGGAGCTCAAATGTCCATCAAAGTCATTCACAGATGAGCCAGCAAAACTTTTAAAATCATAAAATACAAAGCAGAAGGATAAAATATAGCTTCCATCACTTGACATCCAGGACTAATAAGTGAACAAAGCGTTCATGTGCTTGATGGATACTCACTCCCACTTTGCCAGGAAATGACCAATGAATGAATGAAGATAAAGTGGGTGCCTCCTTTGCAGTTTGAAAAGATTAAAGAATAAATATGAAAAAAATAATATCTAAATGCTACATAATTACCACTTTATTGATGCAGTGACGTTCCAAGATCAGGGCTGGTCTGGGGTCTGTTCTGTTCATTGAAAGCACACTCATAGACAGGGGCGTATTTAGTCATTTGGGGGCCCAGGGCAAACCCAGCCATAGGGGTCCTCCACATCATTGTTCTGCACTGACAAAAGTTTTATGCTGGTACATTTTTACTGAGTGAGCGTTGGAGTCTCACAATCCAACTCTTCATCATCCTCAGAGCTAGACTGGCTTTCCCCTGGGTCCATTACTGTCTCATTCTGAGAATCAACACAAAAGACCGTGTTAATCTTGTACCCTGAAACATAACAAAACAAAGTGCATTTCCCCAAATTTGGCACTTTAATTCAATTTTGGCAAAAGTTGACTATGTTATTTAGGTCACTTTGTCCTGCTTTGACAGCTTAAGTTACTAGTTACATAACCATGTTTACACTGGTGTCACTCTCCACTTCATCTCTAGTCCTGCTGCCTCCTCCCCCTCCTCGGCTCACACTGACAGCAGTGCTGCTGCTGACAAGAGCGTCTGGCTCTGCTGCTGTTAAGAACTGAAATTTGGTGTCACTGTGAAAAAGGTTTTGATAAAAACTGTCTACTTTTCCCTCCCCTTTTCTGCTCCACTGGGATAACTCTGCTGCATTTTCTTCAAAACCTCTCAAAACCGTGCCAACAAGTTTGTTTTGGCCACCTTCCTGAATCATGTCTGCACATTTGGAATAGTCCATTGCATGAGAAGGGAGGGGGGGAGGCAATTACCTGTGTTTGCCTAATGGTAAGTACACCCCTGCTGATAGATCAACGTATGCAGACATCCAGATTAGAGCAAAATACTGCAGACTGAATAAAAATGTGTTTTGGACCGAAAAAGGACAGGACCCACTGTATTGATTCATAAATATTTTATGGACAAAACATTCAACATATGTCACATTAGGATAATGATATAGCCTAGAAATCTAGACTCACCCTAGCTGCAAAAAATATTTTTACCTAGCAGGATGGTCTAGTGGCGCACCATAGGAGATAATCCTGACTCAGACAAGAATCCGGCTGACCAATCACAACACTCTATCTGCGTAGAGAGGGCGGGCGTAGCACGATGACGACAGGACTGCGTGACGCTGGAGATAGCACAACAAGGAAGATGGCTGTGACTAACGAACAGCGGTCGTTTGAACCGGCTCTGTCATCGATATTTGGAAGAGTTAGACTTGTGCTTTTCTTTGAAAGTAGAGCAGAAAGAAGCACTCGAGTCATCCGTTTAAAGAAGGATGTATTTGCTGTTTTGCAGACCGGTTACAGCAAAAGCCTAATATACCAGCTGGCTCCACCGGTAGCTAAAAGGAATATGTCACATTGTCCGTTGCTCTGGTCATAGCGCTGGTCTAGTACATGCAGAGGCAGTTTGAACGACAACGGATGGTCCCACACACAGGCTTCAACTCTGCCTATAGAGAATGTGAATGTGACGTCACATCGCTGTGCATTTTGGGTGTTAGCGTCATCTTTGGATCAGCTGTAACAGCATTTAATACAGCAATACTGCCCGACCATGGCTGCTTCAAAGTTTCTTCACTGAGATACTTCAGAGAAAATGAGGCAAAGTACTGCAGACCTCCTGAATGTGTAACTAGTGCACAAATACACACTCAGTGCTCCGTGAAACATCACAACTACACTTTAAATAGGTGTTCACTGCAGTTCTTTGGTGACAACAGACAACATTTGTTCAATTAATACAGCAGAACAAAAGACAAAACCCTCAACTAGTTTCTAGACCATGTCTTCTGAATTGTACCACAGTTTAGAGCCAAGGTGCAGCTGGATTTGACAAACGTGCACTGGGATGTGGGACCTCTACCATGGCCACATCTGTCCACAACCCAAAACATGACTAGAGAGCTAGCTGAACATGACTCGCTGAACACTTGCATTCATTGGCACGTAGTAAACATACAAGAGCTGCTTTCTGGAATTCCCCCCAGGTCTTTATTATTTAGCAGAGCTGAGCTATTTAACCCATAGAAACGTGTGCATGGTGATAGCTGCTAGTTTGTTAGCATCCAAGCTCTGACTCTCTTCTCTCATTCCAATAAGTGACGACATAGTAGTGAAAGTGTGATACCTTGAGGTTGGACAGTCCTTTAGCTGCTGTGAGGAGCTGGGCACCCTGCAGAAAGACACAGAGAAAGCAGATAAAGAGGGATCATATCGTCACTTCATGTGATATTTTCACACTTCATCATACAAAATACTCCTCTGTGAAAAAGACTAAATACAGCACTGCATTTCATTCATACTGACAGGAGAAATTAAACTGGAAATCAACTGGACAAACTTGGGTCAAGTTTCCAACAGTTTGAGAGAAACACAGCTGCTGCCGTCCGCCACTAGGTGGAGTCAGAGTGCAGCTGCTGATATCCACACTATACACAGAACATCTGCAAATGGATTTTTCTGTTCAGTCCATTCTGCTGATATGAGCAGCTCCATGAGGACAGGAAACATTGTTTCCCAGTGTTCACTGGGAGTTTGCCCTTTTAGTACATTTAGAGAAACTTGTTTGTCGACACAAAATTTTCTTTTGGAGGATAAAATGCACCAACACAGATTTTCACCTGTGTGTGACTTCAGTCATATAATTATGATTTAACCAAGTGAAGGAATCACTCTTTCAATTATGCAGTTATTTAATTATGATTTAAACCTGTGACCTGCTGGTCCTTCTTTTTCAGCCACTTCCTTTGACCTCATGATTCTCATTTGCTCTGACATGCACTGTGAGATCTTATATAGACAGGTGTGTGCCTTTCCTAATCCAGTCCAATCAATTTAATTAACCATCTCAAGGATGATCAGAAGAAATGGACAGCACTTAAGTTAAATATACAAGTGTCACAGCAAAGCTTTGAATATTTATGTCCTTTTGATATTTCAGTTTTTCTTTGTATTGATATATTTGCAAAAATGTCTTCAATTCTGTGTTTTTTTTCTCTCAATAGTAGTCTTGGGGGCGGCAGTAGCTCAGTCTGTACTGATCTGAGCTGGGAATCAGAGGATCACTGGTTCAAGTCCAGGTCGGACCAAGTGGGGAGAGTGGACTGGTGGCTGGAGAGGTGCCAGTTTCTCATCCTGGGCACTGCCGAGGTGCCCTTGAGCAAGACACCAAACCGCCAAAGGCTCGGGGCGCCTGGATATGAGGCCCCCCAGACACCTCTACTCCAATGCATGTGCATGTGTGTTTCATAACTGTGTAATGTGCTGAAAAATAAAAACAGAGTGAAAAAACTGTGATTTCCCCATTGAGTAAGTCTTCTTCTTCAATATGGGCTGCTGTGTGTACATTTATGTGGAGAAAAATCAATTTTTTTTGAATAATTTCCATACCCACACACACTATAGCTGAGATGGATGAGCTATGTGTACATATAAAACTCTACCATTACCACTGAAATGATGTTCATGCATTTATGCTGTATGCAACTTCCCTATTCATAATCTAGTGACATCATACATTATTAAAAAATGTACCTTTCTGTGGTTTGGTCATGGGCCACAAGCAGATTCGACCAGACTTGCCTCAGAAACACAGTACTAATTTAATAATGAAAAACAACTGTTTTGAACCATGTAGTGAGTCTTCTTTCACTCTAGACGATCTTTGTTGACAACAGGAAGTCCACCGGGACAGCTGCTTCCTGTTCCGCCGCTCTCAGTCAGCCGTCGCTCGGCTACCAGCAGCAACACGGTTCCGTCCTCCGGCTGCTGGAGCTCCTCCATCATGGGGGACGAAGACGTTATCGAGCAGCACGTCGAGGAGGAGATGGAGAAGGAAGGTGCGAGGAGCCGCGTAGCTTCGTCGTCTTTCCCGGAGAGCGCCACTCCGTCCGACAGAGAGAGCCCCAGCGGTACGCAGTCCTCCCACAGACTGCTGGCCTACAGCGACGCTCTCATCTCCATCATCGCCACCGTCATGGTGAGACACCCAGGAAGTGAAGGTGGTGCTGGAGGGAGCAGCAATAACATGAGTGACGTCACTATCATACCACGAATTTACACACCAACACCACTACACAGACTCAAGTACCATGTTCATGTATTTCATGTACTTCTGGTGCACCACATGTATCTGCCAGCTCTACTAAATACTGCATAATGTGTTTAAATGATCAACTACATAGCAAGCGATATAAAACCACCAGGAGTTAATTCACAGTGTCCTACTGCTACTGAGCAATCCTCTTTTTTCTGCCACTGATGTTGGAGAACATGTAAGTCATGAGGTTTTGTAATAAAATGTGCTCAATGGGAGATATAAGGGAGAGTTCATGATCCGTGATAACATTTATGTCCATATAACATGCAGAGAACAGATGTCTGTCTATGTGTCCTCATGCAGCTCGCTTTATTCACAGATATTACCTGTTGCACATACCAAGATGGAAGACACTGAGGTAATGACATGGTTATTTCCTTACTATAAACCAGCTGTGGTGCCAGTCATCGTAGTGCAGTGACGCACTAATCTTGGCTGTAATATTGTACAAACATGCTGATGGGATTTTAAAATAACATAAATGTTCAATCTGTCTTACAGGAGCTGAGGCAGAGTGTTCAGCTTCTGCTGACAACAAAGATAGCTGTTTACTTGATGACATTTCTGATTGTGACTGTTGCATGGGCTGCTCATATCAGGCGAGTCATTGTTATTATCATTATCATTATTATTGTTGTTAGTGGTAGCAGTGCAGTAGTTCCCACTTGCTCAGTCTTTGTGTTGAATTTTCACAGGTTATTTCAAGTAATCGTACGCATCGATGATTGCCTCGCACTGCTCAACCTCGTAAGTGCAGCACCAGCGATATCACCGGCTCTTTAATAACTTCTTTTATAAATTATGTCAATTACGTCTCAGTAATGGTAGGTTTAAGTATTACAGGATCAGGATTAAATAGCAGTCTCATGAGAAGCTGCTGATGTGATTGTGATCATGACTCATTTTTAGATTCTTCTTTTGCACAACGCGCTGCACGTTTCCGTCTTACCTGCAGCTCAGACCAGTGTTACTTATGATGGCATCAGTTTGAATAAACACACTCCCTTATCACTTCTCTGTGAAATTTGTGGCCAGCTTAAATTTAAGTGTCCAACTGGTTTAAAAAGCACTTTCAGCTGGTTTGTCTCATAAATCCTACATAAACATATTACAATAGCTCAATACTCAGTAGAATAGACATAATTTACCCAGTTCCCTCTCCTCTGCTAAGAGGAAACCAGTGCTGTTTTAAAGTGTCCACTAAATTGAAACTTGTACTGTGAGTGTGTTTTCCTGCTCTGTTTCAGGCCTGCATGATGCTGATAACCTTCCTGCCGTACACTGTGAGTACGAGTCACTGCAGCGGCTCAGTGAAGCTCAGTGAAGCTCAGTGAGGTCATTCCAGCTCTTTCCTCTTTGCAGTTCTCTCTGATGGCGGCCTTCCCTGAGAACATCCTTGGCATTTTACTGTTTTGCGGTTGCGTGATGGTGATGGGTGTCATTCAGGTGAGCCTGTTACCATGGAAGTGATCAACACTCCCTCTGTCTGCACAAACAGAGGACTGCTGCTTTATTCTTGGTATTTTCTTCTATGATGTGTGATCATAATCCTACACACCCTGTTTCTGTAGTCGGTGATTGTGTTGTACGCCTTCAGCCGTCCCTTCCTGCTGAACGAGCAGATTCAGATCTCTGAGAACCAGACCTTCTACAAGCACCACATCCTCAAAGTCATCATGCGGGTTCCCATCATGTGCTTCTTCGCCAGCATCTTCTCCTTCATCTTCTTCCAGCTGGTAGGTGCCTTCCCTTTCTTTTCCTCAACTGTTTCCAGAGTCAGAGTCAGGTGAGAGATCACCTGTTGTAGGGCTGTATTATAGATTAGAAGGCTGAGCAGTCCGAAACATAAAGACAGTCCACTTACAGTGATGTAAACCTCTTCACGATGGTGTTTTTTGTCTCTCAGTCTTACGTGCTGCTGGCGATTGTCATCTTCTTGCCGTACATCTCCCGGTCTTTGAAGTGGTGTCGCAGCAAAGCAATCGGTAAGCACTAGATTTCATTCTGACAGAAACATGTTTTTTTTTTTTCTTTAATTAAAAACATAAACAAAATCTTGCTTATTTTAAGGTCCAGTGCAGCAGGAGACTCCAGACTCCATGTTGTTTTACACCTACCTGCCCAACGAGCCCCTTAGCAAGGACCGAGTGGAGGCTTTCAGTGATGGAGTTTATGCCATCGTAGCAACACTTCTCATCCTGGACATATGGTGGGTTTCACTTTGGTCCCTGGAAGACTTAGGGTAAATTAGGTTGTTAATTAGGGCAGGATATCTTAAAAAAAATAAATAAATAGGGGTGTCGAACTTAACGCTTTAACTTGAGCGACGTTAACTCTACTGGACAAAGTGCCCGAAATGCATTGATAGAGATGTGCTGGCAGGTCATGAAGCAGAACTCCATTCAAAAAAATGTAGGAAAAAACAAAGCAGTCATAACTAACGATCAAGCATGCCGATAAAATTAGATTAAGCATCATTTCTGAAGCTGTCCAAGCTTCTCCTGTAATTCAGCAAACAAACAATACATCAAAGAGCATCGTTAAAGTATTAATTTGTAACGTGAAATGGACGAAAAGGAAGAGGTAAAGAGACGTTCTTTTCAAAAACACAGCGCTTATTAGCGCAACGCAAGCAAATTAGCGCGTTAACGCAGATTAATTGCGACAGTCCTACTAAAGACTCAAATATTTGCAAGAGAAGATCACATTATCACATGTTGCATGGGCTGTGTTTGTGTTCCTTTTAACATTTACCCTCTTGCTTCCTTCCTGTTAGCGAGGACAACGTCCCGGACCCGACAGTTGTGCAGAAGCAGTTTGGCGGCAGCCTGACAGCGGCGCTGCAGGTCTACGGTCCAGAGTACCTCGCCTACTTCGGTTCCTTTGCCACCGTCGGCCTCCTCTGGTTCGTGCACCACTCGCTTTTCCTCCACGTCACCAAGACCACGCGCTTCATGGGCCTGCTGAACACCTTCTCGCTAGCGTTCGTCGGGGGTTTGCCGTTAGCCTACCAGCTAACGCACGAATTCCCGCACAACTCTCGCAATGAACTAGAAGCCATTCAGATCAGCTGCGTGATCATTTTCTTCGCGGGTATATTTCAGCTCGCCATTTGGGTGGTCGCTCTGTACAATGAGCGGGAAACCCTGCACCCTTACGTGCAATACGGCGGACGCGAACACATATTTATGCTCGCTAAGCTATCGCTGTACCCCTGCGTGGCTCTGGGGACGTTTTTCCTCACGTGTGTTTTGAGTCGATTCAGCGCCCAGATTTTCCACCTGATGGAGATCACTGTGCCTTTCGCTTTTCTTGTGCTGAGGCTGCTGGTGCGCGTCGGGCTAGCTTTGCTACGGCTTATTTTCTGTCCCGATAGGCCCGACCACAGGATTGTTGTAGAGGAGGAAGATGACGAGGCAAGACTGCCATTCAACACTTTAGTTACCTAGCAAGCTTGAAGCGAAGCAGCCGCAGGAAAAAATAAAAAGCAAACTGACAGAGCATTGAGGCCGTAATGCTAACATGCTCTCACAGAAAGAGTTACTGTGAGGGGTCTAGTCAGGGATCACACAGAACAAGATCTCTTTTCAACATTTAAACTGGTTCTAATGTTGAGAAGGGGTCAGTTCTAGTGGGATTAGACATCGCCTCACATGTTGAAGATGACATTTGGAAGTAGATTAATGGCCGCAGGAAAGCATATCCATACTTTTTTTTTTTAAATCAGAAACTGAACAATATTAAGTAACAGAATTTTCACGCACTCAAAATGTAGCTCTGAGACGACACACCTTAAGCTTTGCCAAAACTGAGAAATGTCTGTTTTCAGGGATGACTTGACGTCACACGGCTCATGCTTTAAAAGATCATTTACTCCAATATACTTACAACATGTAACGTGAAAAACAGTTTTGTTTTTTTAAATTACAGGTCAGTTTCAGTCCGTCCAACTGGTTTGGTATTAATTCAGCTTTCATTCACTATATCCTAAACCTCTGTTTACCCAGAGAGGATCAGCTAAACGTGCACATAAAAAACACTGGAGAGCCAAAGTATTGAAATACTTTGAATGAAGACAAACTTGAGAACAGACTTTTTAAACATTACGCTGAACGGGTACGACCATACAATTGAAAATTGCACTGTTATGAAATATTATGATTCAGATATATATGGAGAGGTAAGTGAGGAGTGGTGATCCACTGAATGTCATAATTTTGTTTCCCATCTGTGAAGCAGGTTGGTGTTTGTTGTTGTAATACTCACTGTGGCCACAGGAGGCTCTGCCTTTAAATAGGAATAAAAACATGTCTGTTTTCTTCCACATGAGCTTGAATTTAAATAAGTTACCAACACATAATATGTGGACCTTGTGTCTGGAGTGCATGGAGGGATAATGACTCAACGCTTACATTTTTCACCTTGAGAGAAAACTAGATCAGACTGTAGAAATGGATCACCAGAATTTTTTTTCTTATTTTGTGTCTGTGTGTGGGCATCTCACTGAAATGTCTTTTTCCCCTGTTTCTACTGTTATCTTTTAACTTAAATGACCCAACACTGAATATATTTAAAGAATTTCATGTGAGAATTCCGTTTTTTTTTTTATTAAATGTAGAGAGGTTTGTAAAAAAGGTGTAGTGATGTTTTCCAGATGGGGTCACTGTTGTTTCTGTTAAATTATCCTGTTTCATTATCTCATTCAGTTATGATTTTGTGTGTCTGACTAAAAAGGGACTCATATCTGAGATGCACTTTAATTGAAACGGATCAGGAGAAGGAGAAGGTTTGCACAGAGATCAAAGAGTGTCAAAAAAAATGTTGAATTATATCTTTTTTTTTTTTTTTAAAAAAAGGAGGATTACACTCAAGCTGGCGCTGAATGTGGAAAAAGCTTATTTGTGATTTTTAGCAATTTTTGTTTGTCAGGTTTTTATTCTGTTGCTGACTGCAAGCTGCAGTTTATGTTATTATTATTATTATTTGTAGCTAAAGTTGTGGTTGATCAGAATGGGAACAGTGTTTCTTCTGGGATTTATATGGAGGAATAAATACCTGTAATTGTTGTTTATCACGACACGCTTTGAATCCAAAATAACTAAAATAACTATTTGTGTACTTTTCAAGCCATATTTTTCAAGTTACAGTCAATAGTTGTGGAGACATTTAGCATCTTCTAAATCATGACCTTTCTCTTGTTGTCATTGCTCCGCTGCTTTCACACTGTGCAGAAATCTTATATAAACTGTTTTTTTTTTTTTTTTTAATAAATGTCAACTCACAAACTGTCAAGTTTAGTTTGGTGAATAAATCTGAAGTTGCTCCTTCAATGTGAAAGCAGATCTGCAGATCCTCTGTCTTGTCATTGGACCACATATTTCAAATATTATGATTTTAAAGAAAAAATCTTTATTCACCTCCATACAGTAAACAGCTTCACAATATCCCTAACAAGATATAAATATGTGGTTTATACATGACTTGGTATTGCCCCTATATGAACAGCATACTTCCTCTTTATCATTTCTTATCTTTACCACTCCAAAACTTAAGATTTACATTACAAAAAAAACTATACATACAATGATAAATTAAAAAGACAAGCAACCAAACATCTGCAGTGCATCATTACCTGACATATGGGCGACTAAAATCCTAAAACATTTTTCTCTCTTACCTTTACGTTTCTGTTTGACTTTCCTAACTTGAATAAAAACATAAATTAGTTAACACAACTTCCATTTCATTTGAGAGATATCTGTAAATGTGAAGTTTCTTGAATGCACCAGTGGAATAATAGACTTTTTTTTTTACTCGAGAAAGTAACATTAATAATTCATGAGTTTAATACAAGTACTTAAATGTATATAATGACTGATGGTGTCCATAAAAACTATCAGTATTTTCCTTTGTTGCCAAGTTATTTTTTTTAAAAATGGTTTGGTAAAATAAATACATGTTCCTCTTTCATTCTGTTTACATATGACCAGTAACTAGAGGTGAAACAATTAGTCAATTAATTGATCAGCTGATCAATCAAACAAAATGATCTCACTGAAAAAACTCAATATAATTTATAATTTAAGTGATCATTAAATAACAATCAAAACATTTATCTAAACACAAAAATAAATAATCATTAATTGATTTTCAATCATTTTTTAAAGCTTTGACTGACTCATTCACTAATAACAGCTAAATTAAGATTATTATTCCACTGACACACTCTGTGTGTGTGTGTGTGTGTGTGTAGTGTAAAATCTAAATCATTTGACCATGTGCTCTTTTTGTGTTGAGTTTTGGTCAGACTGCTTTAGTGTGTCCAGGTTCTGCTCTGCTTCATCTTGTTCAGTACAGAAGTGGGACAGTGAAGGTCAAACACAGGTAAGCCTGTAAAAGTGTGTGTGTGTGTGTGTGTGTGTGTGTGTGTGTGTTTTGCCACATAGAGGCTTTAGTTATTTATACAGTACAATGCAGCTGGTCCCAAAAATCCACTCAGCAACCCCCCATTCACTTCAAATTGGGATGAAAACACCCTAAAAGCACTTCTCTGAGGAAAATATGAACAGAACATGTAAGGAGAGCATCCTTTGAAAGTGAATGAAGTGAAACCGAATTGAGTGACACCCGTCGCCACGGATACAAACGATCGTGGCCCAGTTCCACTCTGCCCTCTCCTCAGAACAAAGAGCAGCTGTTTGGACCTGAGGGTCGTTTTCAGTGACAGAAAGAAGGATCAGAGCTTTGGTAAACGTTTCCCTCTGAGGAGGACTGCATTAATCAGAGAGCCTCACTGGCGCCATCTGGCGCCGCTTAACACACTCGTAAAGCATCGTTTCATCACACTAGTGGTGAACATGTGACTCATCACTTCCTGTCAAATTCAGTGAGCTACCACATTCTAAGGAATCCAAGCACAACTTGCATAAGATGCTGCTAATACAACCAGCGCCCATATATATGTGTTTATATACTTGAAGACATGTGGAAATACAGTACTGGTTACTATATACACACACATATTGCACAGTATATAGACTCCAAATGGACTCATGTTATCACTGATAACATCTCATATTGCCAACTACATTCAAAACATAATAATTTAACAGTGTTTTAATGCATAAGAAGACCTTAAAATAGCAGAAGTTCTCTTTACAGTTTCACCCTCCACCCCAGTGCTATAGTGCAACTAAAATCATTGGTTAAATCGAGAAAGGAAGCGCAGATCTTTTAAAGGAATAGTTCACTAATTTGGGAAACAAGCTTTCTGTCTGAGACTTCACTATCAATACCATATATCATGTCTGTTCAGTGTGGATTAGCCAGCCAGAATAATAATCTGTGGTGTGGTGAGGTGAGGTTGATCCAACCTTTCAAAGTGAAGCCCTGTGCTTCCTTTACGAAAAACAATTTCACCTTTCATTCTGAGAATACAATTTTCCCCCTCATAGTTTTATTACTTTTAAAACAAATCTGTGTCATCCAGGTCAAGAGAAATCCAAAAGAGTCAAGTGGACCACTAATCCAGTTGACTGTTTTTTGCTCTTTTTAAAGTTTTAATAAGCTTTTTTCTCATAAATGTTTTTCACTGTTTTATTACTTGATAATCTCAGAGAATATCATTTTTCCCCTGGTAAATTTTCTTGTAAATGTACCATTTGAATATAGTGCGTATATCTCAGTTTTTTGCATTAATGTGTCTTTTATAAGTTCAGTACTTTTAGACAGTTTTATACACCTAATCTCCATAATGGGATTATATCACTGACAGTTGAATTCTCACTTTTCACAGAGCTAAAAAACTCAGCTAGCTCTGAATGTGTTTAGAAATTTGGCGTACTGAATTTTTGTGCTATTCGCCTCCCACCACTGGCTCCAGACACCAGAGTGCGTTCAATCATCAGATCAGTTCTCTGCAAGAACAAGCAGATCTCCCAAACGTCAAACTATTCCGTTCACCCAGCACACCCTGTAAATAAGCAGCGACCTTACATTAAATCCCCATAAAAAACTAAATTGTCATGCTGGAGGCTACAAAGGATTCTCCTCTCTATTTTTGCATATCATTTCTCAGAGGCTACAAGTGTTTTTCTTAAACCCTCAGCAGGTCACACGAGTAGTTATATGTATTAGATATCTGCTCAGCTAAATATTTTCAGTATATTTATGTACAGTACATTACCTTTTAGTGCTGATGCTCTAGTTTCTGCGTTAACATGCCTACAGACAATCTGTATCGACTGCAGTTGTGCGATTATTTTAGATTCAGACAGAAATCTAAAAGCCAGAAGTGAAAGAAAAGGACAGAGATGGCTTAGTTTAGCAGGACTTAGCATACATGCTACATGTTTTGTTATGCTGTGAGGTTATGACCGTTAAATAGAGCATAGTATAGAAAACTGTCTACAGTATTCTGACGACCCTGCTGCGTCATCACTTCACCCAAACCCCAGAAACAAGTGTAGACAGTGCGATTGCTGTAGCTCAGGTCATCGTGCCCAACACTTTGCGCTCAGTAACGCTGGCAGAAGCTTCTGGAATCCGTCTGTTCAAGCTAAAGTCAGTGCAATATTTTTCGTCCACAGGTCCACATGCGCTGAGAAAGCCATGTGCTTCAGAGTCCAAGAAGACATTTTATCTTCAGTCTGTATGTTTTCAGCCTGTTGAAGGTCCAAAGTAGAAAACCACCAAGCCGCCTGTTTGATTGTTGTTGGTATTGTGTCGTTGTATTTTTATTTTGTTTTCCTACGTTATTTTTCCACGTAGTCTGGAGAGTCACCTCAGGTTCAAAGATGTGATTTTGAGCACGTTGGCAGTCGAATGAAGAGCCGGCAGGATGATGATGGGACGCCATATATCCAAACTTAAAGAGTGTGTGCGTGTGTGTGTGCGAGTGTGTACATGCTTACACAAACCAGCACACACTATCCAGTCATCACTGTGAAGCTGGCGTCTTTCATTCAGCCTGGGCAGCAGCTGGGGGGAGCATGCCTCTCTCTCTCAGGTGGGAGTGCAGAGTGTGGAAAATGCTGAGCTGCTGTTCGGGCTGAAGCATCAACAGCTGCTGCAGCACCTTGCTGGGGTTCGGTCCCCTGCACGACAACCATAACATGTGACCACAATGGACACAAAAATCCCAAAACATGTACAACTGTATCTACATACTCTATAATATAAATGATGTATTGAGTTATTCGTAGCCCCGTATGGTTCTTGTTGTTTCTCCTTGAAGTAGTTTTTTAAATATCAGTGCATTATCGCTTCATCCTTTATTTAACAGCCATCTGAAGCGTTATAAGAAATAACATGCAAACATCAAACTTCAGAGCAGGGTGTCACCTGTTGCTCCTCTTCTTACCTGATGAAGCTGGCTATGTAGACGTGTGTGAAGGTGGCCATCAGGTACTGACAGTCGAATCGATCCATGATGCCGCCATGGCCGGGGATGGTGTTGGCAAAGTCCTGCAGGAGAGCAGAGACCGAGGTTTCATTACATCATAACTGAGGTACCTGCTGAGCCTGCCACGCTGTTGGCTTATTGGAGTGTGATTTAATAATTATAGTCGTCCCTTTTATTTAACTTCTGCCATTTACAATGATCACCAGTGACACATACTGCATGGTGTCACTAGGTGGAGATGTGACTACACAGACATCAGCTCAGATGTTTGAAAAATGACTTTTGACAGCTGGGGGCTCTTGAATAAAGACGCAGTAGTTGGCTCTGTGGCTGCCAGTAGGACATTGCAGGTTACCTCTTTAGTCTGCAGTCATGACTGTGTGGAGAGACTAAGCAAAGCACTGCTGAGCTACCTGCCACTCTCTGATCTTCACCTCAGCTCAAATGGCATAGCCAGTTCCTGCCAGATTCAAATGTCTCTCTTTAACTGTGAGACCATCAGCTTGTAGCTTGAGGTGGAGCTCAGAGTTAAAGCAGAGAAGTAATGGCAGAAAGGTATCGCACAGCCCGCTGAGATCTGAATGACTAACCATGACAACAAAATGTAAAACAGTGAGCTTATGAGCCCCACCTGAAAAACAGACTTAAGTAAAAACTAGTGGAGGACACCAAAAAACAATAAAATGATATGGAAACATGACAGGAACAGTATGTCCGATTAGAGAACGTAAATCAGAGATTAAATAAGGTTGTTGGAGAAGAGCAGTCTAGAAACTGAGATCATCTTTACTTTAATTTTGAAGGCTCGCTTGAAGCCGCTAGCAAAGAAGCCGCCGAAAGGTCCGATGAGAGACGCGAAGGATGAGAGGAAAATGCTGTGGATCTGGAAGGGGTACAGGTTCACCGTTTTCTGAAAGAGAGGCAAGGACACACATGACAAAACACAATGTTATTACACAGGAATAAGCCTCATTCTGATCTTCTTTAGATATCTTGAGACTCAGATGCATAGGTGAAGGGCTTCTGCAGTCAATTTAAAATGATTTCATTGTGTTGAACTAAAGGGACAGTCTTACCCATCTAAGTGTGTTTTGCACCACAGCGGGGAGAGTGTACTCCTGCATCACAAAGATATCAGAAGGCTCACACTCAACGGTAAAACCGTTGGTCTCACTGTTCAAGCCCACAGGACACACAAAGTACTGGAACTGAGACAGGAGGTAGGCCAGCTGAGGGTGGAACAACAATAAAGATCAGCCATGAAAACACCAAAGTCACTGAAGCCACATTTCCACTGGCTGCGCACTCATAAACATCAACAACTCCTAGTGAAAGTGTCCAATAAATGTTGAGATGCTGCAAAATTCCACATCATGTGATTAAATCCTAAAAACAATTACAAAAAAAAAAATTCTTTGCTGACAGAAAATAGAGACCATGTGACTGAGTATTATGCAAGCGTTGTCTGGCAGACAACCCAAACAACTCTCCATTTTGGCAATGGTATTTTTTATCTACAATATTAGCAGATAATAATCACTGGACTCTGTAAAAGTTAGGTTGTTTCCGGTGTTTCAACAACTTATGAGTAGAAAGAGAAACAGACTATGTGAGCAAGTCATAAAAACAAATTAAGTGTACTCACAATGAAGCCAAAGACCACAGTGGAGAAGAAACCTCCAATGAAGCCCTCCCAGGTCTTCTTGGGGGAGAGCTGGGGGCGGGGTTAAAGACAGAGACAGAGGCTCTTTCACAGCAGCATGACATCAGCCTCACCCAAAATACATGTGATTTAAAATAAACCCCTTCTCTTCCTGCTAAGTTACTGACTAGCACTTTCATGCGCATATTGCATAATACTGCAGCATGAGATCACAGCCTCAAATGTTAAAGTGCGGACTTCATCTATTCCAACCTCTAAAAACTCAGCTGCAAACTACCCTGGTGCTAGATCAAATTACCAAATGAGAAGAACATAAGACAATGTTTGATTTACCTTGATCAGTGGAGTCCTCCCAAAGAAGAATCCAAACAGATAGGCCATGATGTCATTACAGATCACAATGGAGATGGGCACAATGAACCTGGCAAAAACGGAATTTGGTAAAAGGTAAGAGGTGATGGGGGAAGCTAAACCATCCATAAACTGAAATCTGTCTGTGGTTGGAAAATACAGCAGTAAATATAAAAAAATAATATATACAAGTAAAGCATATTGTTTTAGCTAACTGTTGCTTTGGATCACTTTCTGTTGCTTTCCTTAACTTTAAAACCCTGAATGAAAAGCAGCACAACAGTGAGAAGACACTTGAGACGACACATGTGCAGCGATAGACAACAAGATGTGTTCTTCTGCTGGGTCTGTGCTGCTGCTTACCAGATCATTCCCTCAAACAGGTTCTGAATGACAAGGTGGGACTGAGTTACCACAATCAACAGGGTCACATGGGTCCAAGCAAACTGGAATGGCAAACACAGACACAACACCACAGTGTCACTGCACTGGAATGTAACCGGCCACGCCTGCTGCTTGGAAGTTGTCAAAAATAGTGGCATCATACAGACAGACAAATGGTGACTGGATTACTGACAAATGAGAGTGTGAGAAGAGCAGGTGGCGGACAGAAAATTCTTTGTCAAACATTTTGGCATGAGCATCTTTTAACTCAAAAACTGTGATTGCATTGCATGCAATTAAATGAGTAAAATAACTTGGTGCTTCCACAGCAGCATGATAAAACAGGACAGAGTATTCAAGCTAAGAAAGTGCAGTCAATGTAACACTATATAATGACCAGACTTACTGTATGATAATATAGTTAAATTGCTGGTAATTCAATATGTTTTTTTCTAAAAGACACTCATGGCACTTCAAAGAAATTCAATGAGTCAATACATGCAAAATACTAAGAAATGAACATAACAATACTACTTAAGTTACTGCTACAGTTAGTTTGTAATTATAGAAATGTGGTGCACTAAAGTGCCCACAAATGGCAAAAAAAGCAAAACAGATTCAAGTGATGCAAATTAAAGCTGAGGCCATTGCAGAAGTCCTGCACGTTAGAGGAATCTTTTCACATCTCTCGATTGCTTGACTAGTTGTCAGATCAAGATCCTTCTGTTTTTTTTCCATCTTCTGTAAAGTTGTGGTTGCTTGTGCCTGTTTTCTAAATGTCCTACTTTGCGTGACACTGCTATGCTACGGGATGGCACAGAGATGCGTTGCCAGAAAAAACATTGTTTTCCTGTGGTATGATGCACCTGTGTCATGTTTTTCTAGCAATTTATAGACCAGTCAATATTCTTTGACTGGAGTCAAATCTCTTGTCAGTGTCACGCTTGCCCCAAGCAGCCAATTAAATCAAACCAAGAGGTGGGCTTTAGCACTGCATCACTTCCTTCCTGTTCTGATGCCAGCAGATGTGGTGGAGCTTGTCTGTACCCAGTACCTCAGCTGCTTGACCCATTCTGCATGTATGTGGGTACCTCTACCCAGTATGGCTCACCCCTATAGTAAACCTACATGCTAAAATAGCCCAAGGTATACTGGGTAAAGGTGCCAGATCTAACGGCTGGAACAGATTGGGTAGTGACAAGGATAATGCTAGCTCGCCAGTTAGCTGCTGGACTGTGGGAGGGAGGAATTCATGTCGGCATAATTTCATGCAGGCTACTGAGAGAGAAAGACCACATTTTTTCCATCAACCACATCTGAGGGCACAGTTCACTAGGAAGCACATCAATCATCTGTTCTGCCCGACGTCCTCTGCCAAGGGGCATTTTTGAGGCGGCCACACCTCAATGTGATCAGCCTCTGAGCTTTTCATCTGTTCAGCTGTTGACGGGACGTTTTGCCTTCGCCTGTTCTAATTTTACCCGTTTCATTTGCCGTTTTAAAGGCCAATTTTGACGTCAGGGTGAGGGACAACAGTTTAAAATTTGCTTTTCCTGCCAACAATGTCACATTTACAGTGTTGGTGATCAATTGTCGTGAGAGTAAATACAGAAATAAATATCTAGGATCAAATTCTACACAGTAATGTAGACAGCTAATCTGTGTCTATGTGAGGGAGTGATGTCCAAAGGGCTTCTACAATAGCAACATCGGAGCACAAGATGAATTTTAAAAAAATCATCTTAGAGGGACTTTACAAGAAGTAAGCAGAAGTGAAAGGAGATGGATGGAGGGTTAGCGATGAGGTAGACGAGGAGAAGGAAGGGGGTTACTTGGCTGATACACACCATATAAAACTGCAGGCGGTAATGTTTCTTCACTAAACTCAGCACAAACATGCAGAAACCTGTGAAAGAGTAGATAACATGCATCAGTCTTTATGTTGAAAAAATCTACACTGCAGGTTAAAAAATATGCATCACATTTTACAAACTGTATGTAGCCTAGAGCTGAACAAGTCAGAATTTTCCAGTTGTACAAACATCTGGTGGCATTTTAGATACAGATTAAAAAAAAAAAAAAAAAAAAAACAAAAACAGAAAATGTGACTTTAAATTTTCTCTTATTTCCCCTGAGAGAATTCCATATTTGTGTTTTTTCATGCACCGATCAGGATTACACAATATTTCAACAAAAATGTGATAACAGTTGTAAAGTTGTTTGCATATGGTGTAGGTCAAACATGATCAAACCTGAAGTCATAATGAAACTAATGCTGATGAACGATTACATCATGTTACGTAAATATACTTTAGATTTGAGACAATGTTTCCAGGAGCCGAAAAGTTGTTGCAGTCTGTATGAAAATCAACTTGCAACATTTGCACTCTATGTTTGTACATTTGTTCACTGTCTGATAGTGTATGTATCAAATAACATTTATATGGTTTAAAGTCCCTATGAGTTGATTTTCATTCTGTACGGACATGAACAGAAGCCAGAGGCAGCCTAGAAGGACAGAATAACACATGTTACAAAACTATGGTAGCTGTAGAACTGATGTGTCCAGTTTACTTTATGGAATTAATTGTAAATAAAAAAAACACTGATATGATCCATTAAAGAAAATTCTTCAATGTTATTGGGAGAAAGTTTCTTATTGACTACCACTTCTTTTTACACATAATGCATGTGAATCATTAGTATAGTGAGTATCATGATAGAAGCCGCAGCTTTGTGGTTTTATGGCACATCCGGCACAGCAATAAATCTTCCTATCAGTAACACTCCGAAGGAGGAGGTGAGCTAATGTCCTTGTAAATCAGTTTATAAACTGTTCATGCTGAACATCTTCCCGAGATCTTTCTCTTTTTGTTTATCCCCAATATAGTGATTTGTAACTATTATATACAGGCGGTGTCTGGTGACATCTAATCCACCTCTAAAGAAAACGTGCGTGGAAGTAGAGGGGCCAAAGAGTGTGTGTGTGTTTTTAATCAAGATACAGCAGTCATTTTATCTGTTGTAGAGGCGAGACCCACCTGCAAGATACAAAGCGAAGGAGATGAAGCGGTGATAGCGAGCCAGGAACTGCAGAGGTTCCTCCCTCTGTACCAGAGCCCCGAAGTAATCTGCAACAGTCTCGCCATAGAAGAAATAGTTGACGCAAATCAGGAAGTACCTGAGGCGATAAAACAGAGGGAATGCTTTTATTATTCTTTTCTTTGTTTCCACTCCAATCTGTGCGTCACTGAACGTCTACGGTGCTTCTTGCCTATTGCACTTTGACCTTCTGTGTGTGAGTTTGTGTGTGACGATGACAAGCGACCTCGGTGAGAAGGAGCAAGTTTCAATTAGCCTTCATCTGCTTCCAACACAACAATGATCTTTGCTCCTGGCTGCTGAGCACTGCTGTCACATACTGTGGATGGGTGCATGCGCAAGAGGTGATGTGTTCACACAAAAAACACTGGAATAGAAATAGGACCAAAACTCTGGCACAGTGGCGCTGGATGCTGCATATTCAGAGCAGATGAAGCTGGTCTGAGTCAGCGTTTCACTGGAGGGCCAGGAGAGTTAAGTGCATCTGCTAAGAAAGTATCACCTTTAAAAGGAGAAAGTCTGCCTGTTTCCTGCTTTTTAAATAGTCTTACATATTCTTACACGATAAAGATGGCAAAGAGGAACTCCAGTCCTAACATTCATATAACTGGCCACTGTGGATGACTTTTTATACTACTGCTGATACTGTAACTGAGTTTCCATGCATACATGCTTTGATACCCTACATTGAGAAATGATCCAACAAAAAGAAGCTCAACATCTCAAATGTCAAACACTGTCTAAACTCAAGCATTTCTGTCCAAAGAGTTTGTATGTTAGTGCTTCCTGTTTTTGACAGCTGAGAAACAATACAAACGACTCAGCAATCTAATATGTAATGTATCTGATGCAATATTAATCTTCTGTCAGACAAAGCTTTGATATATTTCCAGCGTACTCTGGAAAATCTCCAGAAACACCCTTATTGTCTCTTGAGATTTTTCAGGGTATCTAGAGGTTTCTTGTATCAGAAATTCAATCAATTCCAGAATTAGTGTATTGTATGTCAATCATGTTTAAGTCTACCTAAGAAAGACAATGGTCACAAAATTTCACCATGTGAGTCACTGTGAGGAAAATCACTAGTTAAAACACACTGCCATGTGAGCATGTCTCACAGTGAAAACAATGTAGTACTGCTCTTTTAAAGATAAATTTCACTGATGAAAAAATATAGTGGTTTCATAAAACTAGGTTTTTTGACACAAATATTTCTGAAATTTGCCAGAGAAAACAGAGAAAAAGGGCTAAAGGCAAAAAACTTATCCTTACCAGCTTAGCGTCCTGAACCAGGGCAGCTCATACGAACGGTAAACTCTGTAGCCGATAGTGATGATTTCTTGGAAACATTTGATCTGGACCGTCATGACCTATGTCAGATGATGGGAGCAGAGCCGAAATATGACAAAAAAGTCTCAGAGACAATACTTAAACACATCATCAGCCTTTACATGAGGAAGAACTGCCTGGAAGGCTAATGAGATCAATCATTGCCACTCACCACTAATATAAGAGTGACAGGTCCCATATAGATGATGAGGAAAAAGCCTGAAATCATGGCTAAAGACAGAACCCCTCGTATCCAGTAGTTCTTCCATCTGTGGAGAGAAAGGAAACCTTGAACAACTTCCTCCTCAACATCACATGAATATTTCATTAATTCATTTATGTTCCTTTTGAGTTCTCATTCAAAGTAGGAGAGAGAGTTACACATATGACACAGGTATATGATCCACTGTCTACGTCTATATTTCCAGTTATAAAAACATGCATAAGATTCAACATTAGAGCCATGAAATTCTCATAGTACAGCCAGGTGTGATGAGTAGAAAAGAAGTCCAAGGACTGTGGTTGAGGAAGCTGACAAAATGACCAATATTTAGCCTATTTTTAGTTATTCATGACAAAAACAACAGTAATATATATATATGTTGACGTGCATCGTCTAAAGGACTTTAATATTGTTATAATACTGAGGAAGGACATGAATGCGTTGTTGAGAAGTTTCACTTTGAATCAAATAAGTCAAGCTGGTGCTTAAAAAAAAAGTCTGTGCAAAATTTGTGACAATCTATCCAGTTGATGTTGAAATATTTCACAGGCAAATGAAAACTAAGGGGAAAAGCCAGCCTCTTATGAGACAGAATGACAGGAATGACAAACCTCATCCCTGACGTATTTTGGTTTAGTTTCTCTCTAAAACCCTCAAGACCTAACCAGCACTACCAGTGCCATGACAATAGCATGGCTGTGAGGCCATGTTTTCACCACACACCTCATGCAGTGCGTGTTGCTGTGAGGCAAACTGCTGCACTGCCTGAGAGCAAAAACAAAAGAGAGGAAACGGCTAAAAGCTGCACAGGAGCCAAGCAGAGCAAAGAGCCCACTGGCTGCTCTATGAATGGAGAAACAGCTGCATCATGAAAAAAAGCTGCTATTGCTTCCACTCAGCAGCACTGTGGGTGAACACTGGTCATCACTCTCTCTCTCTTTCTAGTGCCACCTCCCTCCTCTCTTCACCTCCTAGTCCATCTAGTCATCCCTCGTCCTCATCGTCTTGACATTTTCCCCATCTGTTTCTCTTTTTCTTCTCTTGTCATGTATTTCCTTCTCTTTCTCCCATCCCCCTCTCTATCTCTCTCTGCAGTCTGTTCATCCACTAGTCTCTCTCTGCAGCACACTGGCTCTTATATGGCACTCAGGATTAGTGATTCCCATCTTGTGAGCCTTTAAGCCCTGTGACCTGGCCGTCACCCATTGGTCACACCCTCCACTTGTTCACTTGTGTTCAAGGAGCTGCTGACGGTCCTGAACTGCTGGTAAGACGAGTTTCCACACCATAGGAATGTACACTGTCTAAGAATGGCTATTTCATTACTTGTTTATGTTTTTCCCCTCTGTGCCATGGAGCACCACAAATAGGTATCTCTACCTCCATAGGTAGAGGTATTAAATATGAAGGAGATGGCAAGCATCGCATCTCCTTCACATTTTTTCCAAGAACCAAGAAATCCTTGGAAATGACCCCTTACTTATGCATATTTTTCCAGCCTTCCATGCCATATCATAAAGTATACTGTGTATAGACATATATATCCCTCATTAGACTGAAATCTGTGTTGCATGCTGCTTCATTAAGGACAATGCAGGACTTGGTTTTCACAACACCTACCAACACAAAATATTTTTCAAAATTTGACATTTCGAGGCATATGAAGGACTTAAATATGTCACTATATGGCAGTTCAATAACTTCCTGGCAGTGTGTCTGAGGGAAAGAGATTTATATTTTTTCCTAACACAGGCCTCACTAGCCTGTTCACTGCAACATCTACAAGCCATGTTTTACTACAACATTTTACTGTCACTGTTGTCTTTCTTTATGAATTTACTCACTGAATGAGAGCGACAGTCCAGTTATAAATGCATAATTTAGAGGGAATAAAAACTAAATCAACAGTAGTCACATTCAAATGCTGAGAAAAGAACTTTGCTAAATTCTTTCATCCACTGTGCAAGTTCTTTGGTTCCCTGCAAATTCAACGCAGTACGTCATGTGACCTGCACATTACCTGTGTCTGTTCGAAATCTGCAGATTAACCTCCCTGTAATCTAAGATTTTCTGTCTTGGCTGGCTGTGACAGATACAGCACTTATAGTGGATCTTGTTTTCCTGGGAAATTTCTCAGCATTGAAACACTTGAGGAAAAAACAACATGTGTTTGCGTCCACATCTTGTGCTCATCTGTGTCTGGACAGTGTGTACCTGGGCGGCAGGCCCTCCAGAGCTTTGTTCAGGCATTGAGGAGTGTTGTCTGTGTCCGCTGTAGAAAGAGGGACATCTGGAGTGTCTGCTTTCGAGTCGCCGTCACATTCCCCCTCTATGTCACCTTGCAAGCCTAGCCTGTCATCACCTTCGGCCTCCTGTTGGGATGGAGAAGCAAAGACAGTGAGCGTCCACTTCATGCTCAAGGAACAGGCAGACAGCCGAGCAGTGTACACAAGGTGATGACAAACACCAGCAGCAGTATCATACTGTCAAGAAAATAAGACTGAGAGTGCTTAAGAGATAAAAATGACAAATAAATGTTGAGGCAGTCAAATAGAGTGCACTCTAAACTGGGAGGGCTGTGTCGGGTATGTTTTTTTTGTGTGTAGAAAAATCCTTCTTTCCCACCAGAACAGCCTCCAGCAAATGAAACCTTTCCTACATAATATCTGCACAGATGTAGGGTTTACTGTCACGTTCCATGTCCATATTTCTAGTTATAAAACATGCATGGAATTCAAAATGGGAGCCATGAAAATGATAATAGTAGAGCCTTTGAATTTACAGGACTGATGGTTATTTATATCAGCTGACGAGTGGAGTTCAAGAGGCGAGCGATGAAAGAGAGGAAGTGTGAAGACTGTGGTTGAGGCATTTGTCAATGGCTGTCAGGAAGGAGGACAACAGTCACAGCCACTGTTTAGTAACTGTATAAAATTAGCAGTATTCATCTTTTAGGTATTAGCTACAATCATATGTTCTCCTGAAAACCCACCCAGGTATTCTTCACTTTCACACTTAAGAGGACAGAGTCGACAGCAATGCCAGCAGCAACCCAGTCCATCCTCAAACATCTTGTATTTGATGAAAATGGAGACATTTTAAGAAAAATAGTTGCAGTGCCAGGTCATAATGTGCCTCCAGTATTACTGCTTTTAGCTTTTTTTTTTTATTTTTTTTAAAGCGGCACTCATCCAAACAAATTCCTTGACGTGGTTGCGTCCTCCAGCAATGCTTTATGACAAAAGGACATTTCTGGTTCCTTTTTTTCAAATTTAGCAAACTAACAACTACTTTTTCAGGGTGAACTCTCACAATAGAGTTTCTTATTTTCTTGTGTAATTGTGATTTTGCTGCTTGTACAGTATGTTTACAATCAAAGACATATTCCCATTCCAAATATTCCCACACCATGAACATCCTCCCAAATGACTGATATTATTACCTCCGCCAAGGGGGTTATGTTTTCATCCGGGTTTCTTTATTTGTTTGTTGGTTTGCAAAATAACTTAAAAAGTTATGGATGGATTTTGATGAAATTTTCAGGGTTGGTCACAAGTGGCCTAACTTAAAACTGATTAATTTTTGGTGGTGCCATTGAATCAGAGCCGATCACCACCAAAAATTAATCAGTTTTAAGTTAGGCCACTTAGGGCCAATCCTGAAAATTTCATCAAAAACCATCCACAACTTTTTGAGTTATTTTGCAAACCGACAAACCAACAAATAAACAAGCCCCAGAGAAAACGTAATCTCCTTGGCAGCAGGGATAACTTTCAGTAAAATTAAAAAAGTCGCTGCCGCCGCCTTGATGAAGGTCTGCGTTCTCTGAGTGCTTTTCTAGTTACAGATAAAATATGTCCATAAAAGGAGAGAGTTTAAGTCCGATCTCATTAGGGAGCTGGAGGATTAGTGGCTGAGCATGACACAGCTGAAAGCCTACACCTGGTGTCGACAGGTAAGTTAACAGACTGCTGCCCGGGAGGCAAACATCTTTATAGGTCTTAATGAATCTTTAATCTGGATTTAAACCCGTCTCAACAGACAGAGTCTCTGCAGTCGTACCTATGGCGCCTCTCGTCTGTGTCAGACACAACAGAGCAGTGTGATTATTTTAAATAAATCTGTTGAGTCCTCTTGGGTTGTAGTTGCAAAAATGACCAACCATCTGGTTCACTTGCATTTTCTGCTTCTTTGTAGCATTTTTTTTAACCTAAAGTGATTTTGCATTCAGAAGCTGTATGTTTCTGCTCCAAGGAGCTAGATTTTAATTAATTAATTAAACAAGGTCCTTTTGTAACAATCAGAAAACAGCACATACATCGCATACAAAAAGTAAAGACAGGTGAAAATAAGATGTAGATGGGCTGCTGATTGTTATATACTACAGTACCAAAAATATGTTTAAAAAGACAAAAGAGAGCTTTTGAAACTCATATTAGATATTTTATTTTGTATGAAGTTTCTCTCATCGGTTTTCTTTTTTTTTTTTTTGGCATTAAATCACATCAAAAATAATGATCCCTAGACATATTAAAAACAACAATTTGATTATCGGCTATATGACCACACAATATAAACAACCAATCATAGTCAGCAAGATCTACAGACAGACATTTTCTTACCACTGCTAAGCAGTAAAACATTTGCCATACTTCTGAAAATCATATTAGGACCTCCGTTTTGGAAAATGTCAGCTCAGTGAGGACGGAGGGATCAAAGTGAGATTTAGCAGCCTTAGTGTGGACACGGCCTCAGACACCCTGACATCTTTAATGAGTAAGTAAAGTGACATCCTATAAATTAGACACTTTTGTTTATGAGCAAACACGCTGATCATGAAACAGAGTAGTGAGCGGAGGTGCTTTTCCTGCCCAAAAAGGCTATTTTTAAAACCAAGTGAAATTCCTCCTGAGCTCACACACCAATTGTGGGAGATTAAGGTTCCTTTCTGCACTTGAGAGGCTTGCTGATGCTCCTGGACATTCTTATATTGTCCTTTAATGGTTACTTTCACTCAAACGTTGCTAAATAAGGCCAGTGGGAGCATCAGGGTTAAATCAGGGAGCTTTTCATTTAGAATAAAGGTCTGTGATCTTGTAATGAGCTGGATGAAGTGCTGAAAGCAGAAGCAGGCAGGGGTCACTTGAGTTGGTGTTGGAGCTCAGGAGGGAAGAGGTGTAACTGAAGATTTCTACTCAGGTTTTAATGAGGAAACAATCGTTGAAGCCTGCAGATTGAAAGAGTGGAGAACTATAGTTCACGGTCCACTCTGGGTGGTGTAGCTTACAAAATATCTCAACTGAAAAGGGGAAAAAAAAAAATGACACTGGCATTGCAGAGAAATGACACTATCAAATACAGGGTTTGGACAATGAAACTGAAACGCTTGGTTTTAGACCACAAAAAATTAATTAGTATGGTGTAGGGCCTCCTTTTGCGGCCAATACAACATCAATTCATCTTGGGAATGACAGATACAAGTCCTGCACAGTGGCCATTCTTCTTGCAGAATAGTGGTCAGGTCACTATGTGATGCTGGTGGAGGAAAACGTTTCTTGACTCACTCCTCCAAAACACCCCAAAGTGGCTCAATAATATTTAGATGTGGTGACTGTGCAGGCCATGGGAGATGTTCAACTTCACTTTCATGTTCATCAAACCACCAGTCTTGCTGTGTGTATTGGTGCATTATCATCCTGATACACGGCACCGCCTTCAGGATACAATGTTTGAACCACTGGGTGCACATGGTCCTCCAGAATGGTTTGGTAGTCCTTGGCAGTGACATGCCCATCTAGCACAAGTATTGAGCCTGGGGAATGCCATGATATTGCAGCCCAAACCATCACCGATCCACTACATGCTTCACTCTAGACATGCAACAGTCTGGGTGGTACGCTAATTTGGGGCTTCTCCACACCATAAATCTCCCGAATGTGGGAAAGACAGTAAAGGTGTACTCATCAGAGAACAATACATGTTTCACATTGTCCACAGCCCAAGATTTTCGCTGCTGACACCATTGAAACCAACGTTTGGCATCAGCATGAGTGACCAAAGGTTTGGCTACAGCAGCCCGGCCATGGATATTGACCCTGTGGAGCTCCTGACGGCCAGTTTTGGTGGAAATAGGAGAGTTGAGGTGCACATTTAATTCTGCAGTGAGTTGGGCAGCTGTGGTTTTATGTTTTTTGGATACAATCCAGGTTAGCACCCGGACATCCCTTTCAGACAGCTTCCTCTTGCATTCACAGTTACTCCTGTTGGATGTGGTTCATCCTTCTTGGTGTTATGCAGACATTACCCTGGTTACTGTGGCTTTTGATACGTCACAAATACTTGCTATCTTGGTCACAGATGCGCCAACAAGACGTGCAACAACAACTTGTCCTCTTTTGAACTCTATGTCACCCATAATGTTATGTGCATTGCAATATTTTACACAAAACTGTGCTATTACTCTGCTAATTGAACCTTTACACGCTGCTCTTACTGGTGCAATGTACAATCAATGAAGTTTGGCCACCAGGCTGGTCACATTTAGCCATGAAACCTTCAACACTAAATTGGCCAGTGTTTCAGTTTCATTGTCCAACCCCTGTATTTGAATTCCCATTTCTATTTAACTCATGAAACAGTCCAGGTGGCTTGAACATGACTTGGACAAAGGTGAAGATGTTCTGAAGATGTCCTTGTATTTTTTCCTCACTTGCCATTAGAGGACGATTTTAATTGTTCAAGTCGTCCATGAATCATAAACTCTAATTATCCTTTGGTTCCAGCTTCTGATATGTGAGAATTTGCAAGGTTTATTTTTTTCCATTTTAGGCTATGTTTATGTAATGTATCTTTGGGTTTCAAACTTTTGGTTAGACAAAACAATTACACATATTTTTGATTAAATGTAGCTGGGAAAATGAAAGCGCTGATACTGGCGCTATGATATATGGCGTTATGGTGTTACACAGTAATACAGATTAAAGAGATGAGTATTTATTTTTAAATCACACCAAATATCTGTCCCAAATCTTTGCTTATATGATTAAGTGGCTGGCAGAGAAGGCAAAATTCAATCTGCCACTGACTGGGGACCAGTGTTATTTTATCACACTGGTTTCACTGACTTTCTAACTTTTTCTGCAACATGAAACAGGCTCCATCGCAGGGTTACATGCAGACAGCCACCATATTAAGACCTAACCTCAGTAAATGTACTCAAGCTTGTTAATTAAACTGTCAAACATTGTTTATCTTTTGCTCAAGTATGTTAAACGCTGTGCAAATACCTCACGGTCAAACAATCCTGCAAATGTGTGTGATTACAATTCAAGATATGCTACGGGGGTCGAACAAATCCTGGGACCGGATAGCTGTAATCACCACCAGTAAATACAAAAATAAAAGCATGCTAGTGGAGCATGAAATCAAACATGAGGGAAGCCGCAGTAGGTGGTGGCGACGCATCTAAAAATTACACTTTCACCATCCTCGTTTATGTGAATATGACTGTTCTTGTAACTCAGCTCACCTCTTCTACTGTCTTTGTCCTCCTCCTTCTCCATCTATGCC
Organism: Synanceia verrucosa; assembly: GCA_029721515.1. Classification (NCBI taxonomy): domain Eukaryota; kingdom Metazoa; phylum Chordata; class Actinopteri; order Perciformes; family Synanceiidae; genus Synanceia; species Synanceia verrucosa. The sequence continues at coordinate 12,097,050 of CM056551.1, read as the reverse complement.
AGACTCAGACTACACAAATTTAGCCAGATTTTGACTCGACAGAGAAATCGCTGTCTGCCTCTGTGGCCTCAGAAGGAGCTCTCAGCGACAGCATGCGTCATCATTAGCGCAGTGTAGTGCAGCCACTCGGAGGTACAACACATCCAATAAATTTATGACACCACGTCTGTAAATCTGACATTGTTAAATTGATAAATAAAAAAAAAAAATAGTATAGTCTGAGCCCGGCATGACTAATACCTGCAAGGACATGACAGCTAAATCTGAATATAGAAACAACTTCTGTCTGGAGCTGAAACAATTAATCAATAAATTGGTGGACAGAAAATTAATGGGGAGCAATCAGTGCATTTACATGGGAGTATAATAATCCAACTTATTGGCTTAACCCAACTAAGATCGAGTTACTATTTTCATGAATACACCTTAGTTTGACTACAAATTGGACAATTGCAGTCGGATTAAGACCCCGAAATAACTTGGTTGTTAGTCACACTAGACGTGCATGTATGTACGTTGAATTGGACTGGGGATTGGACTTTGCATTCTGTGCATGCATTTCATTCAGCGGCGGTGTCTTTCCTCCTTAATTACTTCCGGGTCCAAACCCCGGCTGCGATGTAAACAGTAATGGTTGCACCATTAAAATGCCTGGTAAGGCTATGAAGACATGAAATACGCCGTTTGAAAGGCGAAACTGTGAGGATTCGCCCACATTTTAAGGACTTTTATATCTCACGTGCAAAATTATCATGAGCCACCAGAGATAGCTGTTAGCTAGTCTGATCAACTTAACATAAAATGTGGACCAATCCTCACAGTTTCACCTTTCAAACAGTTTATTCCATGTTTTCATAGCCTTACCAGGTGTTTTACAATCCAGCGATAAAAATAGGCTGCAATCATGTTGTCAGTGGTGAAGAGGTTAAGAGGAAGTAATTCTAGTTGAAATGGGTACAGCGCCACCTATCGTACCGGGGTATGACATGCTTTCGGCCAATGATTCGATTCATTCACTGCCATATATATTAGGACAATTGCTGTTGCCCCACAAAACAGGATAGTCCAATTAAAGTTATAATTGGGTTACTGTCATCATGTAACCGCACTGAATGTCTCCATTTGGTCTTTTGCGAATATTTTTAGTCTAAATCTTCAGTGACAGTAAACTGAACACTTTGCATCATCCTGGTCTTTCGTAAACTGAAAGTAGTGGTTGCTAATAGTTGAAAATAATTGTTAGCAGTCCTGTGTTTACAGATTGCTTTGGAAAAAGTTCTCCATTCAGTTTAAAATAAGAAACTCTCTTTTCATTTAGTTTCCACCAAAACCTGCTTGCTAGCGCATAAAAACTGTTATCTGACTGTGTAGTTGCTGCTCTAATAGTTCTTCCAATTCTTCAGTTTTTTCCTCCCAGGGGGTTTGCTTCTTCCGTGTGTCTTTCTACAAAGCTTGAATGTGACGCTGTTTTCTGTATCAAATCATCTCAGCATCTCATTTCATTTAGATAAAACCAATGTTAACTTTGTGAAGTGATTACATTTCAACGGCAACAACTGTAGACAGAAGAGTATGACGTTTCAGCTTTTCAGATGGACACAAGAAAGATTCTCCACGAGAAGAGAAAGAAAACCACAAACCAGAATGCATTAATAGCAAATATCAGAGAATGTGGACAATTAGCCAACTCTGTCAACTTATGACAAACTAAAATGTCTGTAATAATTACTTACTAATAATAACTTATAAACAAACAATTTCAAACTCTAGAAAGAAAACAATGATTCTGGGACATTTCTTTTACTGTGTTTTTCTTTTCATGAGGAACTAATAATATCCAGACAGTTAGTGAATTAACTAGTCATGCCATTGTGCCCTGCAGATATAGTTTCCCACACTGGTGTGCATTTAATTAGGGAATCGCGTGGCTATCCCAGAATGCCAAGAGCAACAAGGCAATGAGAGGGTGTAAAGACTGGTCTGTCAGCATAGGTTTGTTCAAAGCAACCTGTTGTAGTAAAATGGACTGCAGCTTCAGGTATGATGACTATGAGATTTTTGCCTGCACACCTGCAGGTCTAGAGCAGCTGGAGAGAGGATCACTGAGGAAGCTACAAGGGCTGACTCGTGTGGTAAATTAAACTAATCAGCAACCAACACTGACCTGAAGTAGCACTGCCACTAACAGCAACTTTCAGCAACAACTGCTCTGCCTGTCTCTACCTACCTGCAACACCAAGGGTCATTTTACAGGAGACACATCACGCTTGAAGCCGCAACACTGAGACAGTGAGGTCATGACAGAAATCAATACTGACAGTAGCAGCATCCCATCATTTGCTTTAGAGGCATTTACATTTTGACCTCTTGGTAGCACCACATTAAAGGAATTAGGATTCAGTTTTGATCAAAATGGCACTAGCTCTTTCTATTCAATGCTGTATTATATGGGATTAAAGCCATAGAATAACCATGGTAATCAGAATGCAGAGCTCCCAGTGCTGAGCAGTTACTGCTCCACTGTGGTCCAAAGATATTTGTGACTGTGCAGAATGAAGCTCTGACTAGCAGAGTGTTAAACGGCCTGCTGCCGCCATCATCACTGTTACTGCTGCCTGAGGCTTCAGGGACGGCCAGCCGACCAGCAGACAGCCCACCAAGGTCAACTGTCATGTGGAGTCCTGAGCAGGCCCAAACTGTGCAGGTCAGTATGTGACTAAAACACACACACACTGCTGGTTAAGTGTGTGTGAATGACTAATTAATGAAAGTAACTATTGGCCTTGGAGACAGCACGAAGGGAGGGTGTGTGTGTGTTTTCATATCAGTGTGAATGTAGACACAAAAAGTCATCCTTTAACCTCCAAAACGAAACCCTGTCTGCTCTGCACTGAAAGCCTGCTTCTTATTAACAACACCTCCAACTGGTTGACAAAGACAGCGTCATTTGACCGGTGGGTTGCCCTCTGACAGCAGGTAGGACACAGCACACAGGCAACTGAAACGTCTCTTTGGGTGGATCACACCAACATTGTAGAGAAATATTTTGTGTTGCATCACTGTATGTGGTTACATCAGACTCACACACACTCTTGATTTACAGAGACTCACACATGGCTAATTAGCGAGAATGAGATTTGGTTTGGTATTGCATCACCCTGAAAGGTCAGAGATTTTGGTAGCAGGAAGTAAAAGTGAAGACAGACTGCAGTCTATAACTCTGCTGAACATGACAGACTCATTTTTGATGTACACTAACTGACCATTCAGGGTTTATTAAATGTCGAGAAATAACTTGATACTATCTGCTTTGCCCTTTCAAAACGGGGACTACTGACTGTTAGTCATCGTTCCATGATTGTTCTTTGTTTCACTCCTAACGGACAACACTGCGTTTCTGTTGTTAATGTTGCTGTTATCAGCTACTAAAAGAACCATAACCAATAAAGTAAACACTCCAAGTTTGAAATTAAACACACTGATGTGAACACACCCTCAAGAAAGGGTTTGCAAAGTCACACTTCGCAGCAGCATGCGGGTCAGCATTAGGGCTGTGACGGTAGGGATTTTTTATTACCCAATCATTGCAGTATGGCAGTTTACCGCGGTACCCTGGGGATCACCACAATGCCGCTACCCCCACCCCCCCGCAATCACGGCAACCCTACCGCCATCCCGCTACCCCGACTACCCTCCGTGATCATGGCAACCACATTACCCCCACAATCACCGCAACCCCGCCAATCACTCCCTGTCCTCTTCCTGTAAACAAATACGGACAGTACTACATGAGAGGGGTGTGTCTGCTATCAGTACTAACAATTGAAATTGAACTCCGACTGTTTATGTAATGCTTCTGTCTTTTATGACTGTGTGTGTTATGTGTGTGTGTATTGAATTTAATCACGAGAAGTACTGAAACCTCAAAATAATTAATAATAATTATTTCCCCTCTAATTTTGGATGAACCACCATCATCCATGTGCCAAATAGCCTCAAAATGTTATGAAGTTTGACTGAGGTAAAGAGAGATACCCTGTAGCACAAAAAAGCATCTCTCAATGTGTCCAGAGAGGCCGACTTTTCTGAAAACGTAAACAAGGGTTAGCGAACAGCTCTATGAATCAGTCAAGTCATGCTGCTCACATGTCTCGTGTTGGGACAGAGGGCTTCCTCAGGACAGCTGAGGGCCAAAAATGGACTTTGGAGGATGTGAGGGAAAACAAGTTGGGACACTAATGAGACATTCAGCATGGCACTGTCCCAGAATGACCAAACTATAAACACACACAGCCAGGCAACAGTAACCAGGAACAAACACATATAGAGGTGAATGCATTTGAGCTCTAAGAGTCCATCTGTTTTTAGTACGAGAGCCTCCAGTGGGAAGTGAACACTGCCAGTCACAACCTGGATGGATCCTGGGTGTGTTGCACAAGTAGGACTATCATGATGCAACCAACATGTCTTTAGGTAAACAGGGGCGCTCTTAATCTCTATACTTCACTCAACTCTACAAAGAGGCTGTTAGGTGATGTATAATAGTACAGCAAAGAGAGAGAAAGAAGTTAAATGGGTCTCAGTCCAACCAGTATCTGGTCTAGACAACCAGTTTATCACTTTGACCAATGGAACATTTCACAAAATTACCATAATCAGTGTCATCATGGTTGAAAAAAAATATGTGGGTGCATGCATACTCTTGATCAGAAGAACAGGAACGACTCTATGAGCTGGTGATACTAAATAATAATCGGCTATCAACTTGTTCATGTTCCAAACTATCATTATTATATTACATAGACCTCTGAGTCTCTATGGTCAGAGCCAGGCCTGAATCGACCAAGAGCATCCTCTCAGACATGGATACTTACTGTTTGTTCTCTGTCCTTTATGACAGTACAATGAGTATCTTTAGGTTTCGGACTGCTGCAGTGCACTGACTTTTCTGTTAATTACAAGCAAAAATAAGTGGTTGCAGCCCTCCACTGATTATAGCAAATAGAATCTGCACATAGAGACACTTCCTGGCACATCCCGTGAAAACACTCAACTTTCAGCATGAAGGTAACATTGAAATTTGCTATGGTGACGGCACACTTCCCAAAGAGGTGACCTTGTATGAAGCAGACACACAGCAGCAGCAGCACACGTCTGATTTAATGGAGGTCTGCAGTGTTTCTGTTGCTGAACTCCTTGGCACAGTTTCAGAGACGTTATGCAGAGTATCGGTGCGGGAGATCTTTTCTCTGTGAGGCCAGTTAATCAGTGGGCCGGGTGGGATTGCTCAACGACTGCACACGTTACATAGGGGCTGGTGGTAAGACGCCTGAGCAGAGCTGTTCAGTGGTGTGTTCTAACCTTTGAGACAATCCCACTGAGAGGAAGAGGGAGTTGAATGGTAGAAGAGTATGCACATTAAGTGTGGCAACAAACAAATATGATCATTATCAAGTAACTTAGAGATAATTTCTTCCATTATGCAATTCAAGGTGTTCTTTTAAGTATTGTGGGTACAGTTTCATGGTTTATCTCTACCACTGAAGGCAAATACTGCAGCTGATATGTGTTAACAATATAACCTGCAAATTGTGATATTGCTTCCATCCATAGACACTGTTTTAAACAAGTTACAAAAAAAACAGTAATCCTCATGGCGAACAAGCCAGAGCGGCAAATGTTTGACATTTTTCCTCACATTTGCTTTTGACATAACCCATTAATCGACCAGTAAAGGTATTTGTGTCTCTGTCTTCAAGGTTAAGGACAATCTTAACTTATGAGTCTGCATGGAGGTAAACTCCTGGTGGACTCTCTGTAGATAGAGGGGTCCAATGTTGTAAAAGACTGTAAAGCCATCAAAGATAAAGTAAATATAACTGACGAAGGACGACGTGACTCCATCAAAAGCTCCAGAACAAGTGGGTAAGAGGGCCTTGAGTGGAGAGGAGATCTGTCACCTGCTGTTTCCAGGCATCCAGCTCATTATTGGTGCTTCATTAATTGAACTATAACTACTACTTGCAGTAGAGGATGTATTTGGCACAACCTTTCCTAGTTGCTTTTTGAAATCCTGCCAAAATCAATCAATACAACCTTCAATCTAATATAAATATTTGTCTTTCACTTGAAATCAACGCTGTTTTATTGGTATATTCGTGAAGACAGACAGGCGTCTGGTGTTCTTGTGGGCAAAAGCCCAGCAGAACTCAAATTTAAGGCTTTTAAACGCAATTTGTGGAGAGCTCCAGACCCCTCATGTCCACCTGAGCACACCTTCATCTCTCACTGCTAACCAGAAGGCCTCCACCTGCACAGATAAAACTTCCAGGTAACATTCAGCTGTGACTCCAGTGAGTCTGCTGAATGATGTCAGGCTGGAAATGTTGTGACAGTCACAGCCACGGTGAGAACGTGAAGCCCATCCCGAGCAGCACTCGTTATTTTCTTAGCCTGGACAGTGTTTTTGTGTTGTTACAGGATTACCGGGAGTCAGCTGCTAACTAACTAGCTTAATTAGCTCCGCTGCTAACCTGACAGCACAGCTAGCTCGACTGGCACGACGTCTGACAACAAACCAGAATAACTTGTTTCGAGGGCGAAGTATCGAGTAGGGTGAAACTGGCTTGTTTGTCCTCTTTACGGTACCTTGTCGCTGATATTGTCGGTACTGTCAGCTTCTCCTCCGCCTCCGCCTCGCTTCCTCAGCTCCGTCATGTTTCGCTCGTTTCACCGCCGGGACGTTAATGTGTCACATAAGCCGTCTCCACTGGAAGCAGGGAGGGAGAAGGGGATACAAACCCTGTTTTATTCTCTTAAAGATAAAGTCTAGGATTTTTAATCCGGTTTTTACTGTAAAAGCTTGGTCCGTGAGGAAGGTCAGCTTCTCTAAAAGTCAGCCGGTGCTGCCGAGGAGCCGCAGCCGAGCTGGACGAGACACCAACGGTTGTCCTGCGTGTGTTTGTTTATCACCGCAGTCCCGCTGCCTCCTACTGTCAGGCTCTACAAAGTAAGAGCACGCAGCTTCCGGCACACACTTTCAAGGTAAAAGCAGAGCCGAAGAAGACGTCGCTTCATTTATTTCACACACAGGGTGTGGTAGAAAGCTGTACCGGCTTGATAAAATATACAAACCATAAACACATAGAAAATGTAGCAAGTAAGTAGCTAGTACATTTTTTAAACCTTTTTTTTTTTTCCAACCAATCAATTAAACGCCATAAGTTTCCTTGGAGAGGTGAAAAATAAATAGAAAAATAAACTGAAATAAAATAAAGTGGCACGTTTATATATTTATATGATATTAGATAATAATAGTAATAACGTTCATCCAGAAAGTAAATGTAGAAGTATTAAAAAACACTTCCAATTATTCAGTAGATGCTGGTTCTAACTAAATTTAGTAAATACATTTACTCTGCTATTGTACTTAAAAACAATTTTGAGGTTACTTATACACATATTTGCTAGTGCAATATATACAATATATTGCCCTGAGGATGTATAATTGTGTTACATATAGCATATTCAATACTCCCGTTTGAATTGAAAAGTAAAGCATGAAACAACATTAACATAACAGTATTTTAGAATAATACTGACTACTTTTCAGATGGTTATATTGTACTTTTTACTACATGTAACTGTATATGTACACCACTATATATATATATATATATATATATATATATATATATATATATATATATATATATATATAAAATCAACATCAACAGTGCTTGAAATTGTCATTATAGCGCTCATTTAAAGGGATCTTTATTTTGAAGTAACAGCCCTTTAACTTCCGGTCTCAGTGTGTTTCACTGTCTACCTTCACCCAGGTTTGCTGCTGCTGCAGACAGCCTCTCTCTCTAGTCAGTCTATTCTTGGTTGACCAGCTCTACTTCATGCTGCAGCAGGCAGCTACCATTAAAAAACAGTGGTCCAATTTCGAGCCCTCTAGAAAGAGCTCTAACACAGTGTGATGTATCTAATAGTTAAACACACCACATACTACTGCAAATGTTTGTATATTTTTGGACAAAACAAACCAGATGACTCTAGCTCTCATGATTGATGGCTATAACAGACATAACATGGGGTTAATTCTGATTCATAGGTACTTAAAGGAGACATATCACATTCATTTTCCTGTTCATGCTTGGATTCTGGGCTTCTTCAGTGCAAACACATTCAAAAAACACATTGTCTCATACTGTTTGTCTGGTTAGACCTGTATTCAAGAATCCTTTTGACTTTTTCACTCTGAAAAATATGAAGCACCTTTGCAAAGATAGTATTCAAGCCCCTCCAGATACCAGTGTATTTGTGCACAAGCAGTGAAAAAGTTTCTCGTGATGTTCCATATATAGAAACACCAACTGAAACTAGCCATTTGTGTATATCTTTTTATACACCAGTAGATTTTTCCATATATATTTTGTTCCAAAAATGTACAGAAGACAACTGACCCCAAAAATAAAAGCACTGAGTCAGTTTTTGGTGGTAAACAGCAATTATTTATTGAAATGAAATTAAAAAGAATAAGTACCAGATCTATTGCATTATGTAACAATTTGTTTCTGTAAGGGGGGTCAGGGTTACTCTACTGTTTTTTTTCTCTTGTAGGATGTCGTGAACACAAATATACAAGGAACATTCAGCTATCACAGATTGCACACCAGATACTGTAGTAATGCAGTCTAATACAAGACCACCAAAATAATCCAAGATTTTCCTCTTTTTTCTTCTTCGACTTCATTAGTCCTTAGTTTTTTTTTCCATAAAGAGTACAAAAGTCCACCCGGAGTTGGGGACACGATCTCTGGCTCTGTACACAAACCTGTTGCTCGGGACAACTCATCAGACAGTGCCTAAAAAAACAAAATAATAAAACCAACAAAATATAATGCAGATAACATGTACAATGCACTGACACAGAAAGTCAGCTGTGTTAATAGACATGCAACAAGTAACAAAACTTGCTGAAATCGCAATAATCTTAAAAAAAATAAAAAAAAAAATTCTAAAACCAGTTATAATTGCATAAATACTTTGTACAGTTCATTTATCCGCTGTGAAATGCACCTTTCTGTTAAAACAACGACTTAAAACTGCATTCAATAAACACCTGTGATTCCTCATGTGAAGGTGCAAAGCAACTCCTGATTGACAGAAGCCAACTTTGCCTTTTTCAGCTAGAAAGCATGATTGCACGCTAATTTACAGTACATGAATGCAGAATGATATAAGGACAATAACGAGAGTGCATATTATTCTATCATTATACCATCAGGGAGCTGTGGGGGTGAATAAAGTGTTTTCTTTCTTTTAAATGTTTGAGACTGTGTGAAGATTAGTGGGAAACGAGACTGTTCTCTCTGGAAGAAAGAAAGAAATTTAGTAAGAAAGCAGCACTTGAATGCACAGTTGTTGCCCACAGAACCATGAACAAAACAACACATGTATGAAGGGTCAAGACAAAAAAAATACATGATCAGACTTTACACAAAAACAAACTTATTAACAAATATCAAACCCAGCAGCAGCAGCCATTCAGCAGAGTGAAATCTATTTTATGGTGATAAATTATGAACTGGTATCCATGACAAACTGTTGTGTAACTCATTAAACAACAGAAACATGTGAAACCTCTCTGATATTAATGTGTCAACATGGATGTGTATTATGGGGGTCAGATTGTTGAGATTAAATATCTCATTGCTGTACAATATTACTGTTGTTTCGCCTATTGTCTAACATCAGCAGCAAGTCCGACCTATGAGGTCACATTTTTGCCTCAGTTTTGAACATGTCTTACTTTGGCGGTTCCTTATGCAGCATCAGACACCACAAATAAGTATTCCATCTGAATAACGGACTGAATCACAGATAGTGTGATCACATGAAAATGTTAAATATGTCTGATTTTACATTCGTCCTTATCCACTGCACTGAAGCTCAATGTCGCAGCAACTAAAAATCCATTGCTCTCAGTTGTCTTTGTTAATAGTTGTGAGATTATCCCTGCTTGTCTTTTAAGTCCTCTCTTAGTTGTCTTATTTAGTCTGTGACAAACATGAATTGAGGGGACGACTCAAAAATGCTGCTGCTGCTGCAGTTTGACTTTCAGTTTGTCTTCTGTAAAGGACTGAGGATAAAGTGAGTGAAGTGCCACATTTGCTGATCTGCTGTAATAATGCCACAGAGTGAAGGTCTAAATGGAAAACAAAAAACACAATATACACTAAGAATCCCTTTTTAGAGTGCATTCAGAAAAGTTGCTTGGACGCTCTACACTAACTATACGGAGGAGACATAATGAAGAGACAAATGTGTAGCAAGAATATTTGTGTGCGCACCTTTCTACCAAATTCAGACTTTTTTCACAGGTGGTGAACCTGTGACGCTTGAAAAATCTTGAAATAAACAGAGTGATATGGTTTCAAAATAAAATTAATATAAAATCTGAAATGATGTTTCCAGTTTTCTGACAGCAGCAACAACAAAAAAATGACAAAATGGGAATAGAATAAATCACAGTACTTTTTAAAAAGAAAATCATAATAATTGATAAAAAGTTGGCAAATTAAAACAGAGGAAAAAACAGTTGATAATAAATCTCTCTGTGATGACAATGGCTCAACGCTGTGGGCAACAAAATTAACGTGGTAAACAACCAAAAAAAAGATCAGGAAATTAAAAAGAAATAATTTTGCATAACTAGACCCACGAGTAAAGTCAATCCACAGACATTAACTGTTGACATTCATAACCCTTCCTCTGGACTCGCCGTGACTCATGACGCAGACTACACACAATCAATTTAGTTTTCTTTTTAAAGCCAGAAGTGGTTAGTCACAATGCTATGTTACAGGCGGTTTTCTTTTGTTTTTTATCTTTGACCTTGTTTTTGTCACGTTAAAAAGGCCATGGTACCTATTTACAATATCAACAAGTTTGTTCTGTCTTGCAGTGAAAGAGGAAGGAGTTTTCCCTGTTCTTGATATCAAAGCAAAAATGGCGGGTGATTGATTCAAGCGCGCCACATCAACAGCATTTTTGCTTTTGTTTTTCTCCCCCAGGTGAGTGCAGGTGGTGGCGGTAAAAGTGGTGATTGAGTTTTGATCTTTTATCCTCGCTTTACTGACACATTCCCTCCTGTTTCAGTCTGTCAGTGTGTTACAGTACATGTGGTTACTGGATGTATGAGAGGATGAAGGGGGTTTTGAGGGATATGTGGGAGATGTTGAGAGAACATTGAGTCAGTTGGAGGAATGAAATGCTCCTCAGGTCCTCAGCTAGGAGGCGTTTCTTCAGGGTGGAGGAGGAGCTCAGTTTCTGCAGCCGTCCTCGGCGCTTCGCTCATGCTGAAGGTTGTAGTAACAGTTCTGGCAAACACGCACCGGTGACGAGATCTTCAGCCTTTTGATCTCTGATTGGAAGCGACTGCACCTGCAGGTTGAGACCAAGTGGAATATTAAGAAAACAAGAGGTGAGAAATTCAGGTTCTCACAGATATGAAGAACCCATTTCAACCAATACAATTAAAATTAAATTACAATTTTAATGAGAAACAAAAATAATGGCAAGTTTTGTCAAGATAATGAGTTTGTATCTTCATGAAAATATTTTTTCATCAGGATTAGTTTTGTTTTTTACTATAAAATGTGCCTGTCACAAGCTTCCACATACCTAACTGATCTTTAAATTGCTCATGATGCATATGTATAAATATCCCTCCTACACATATATATATGTGTGTGTGTGTATATATATGTGTGTGAATATATATATATATATATATTATCACTACTGCAGCATAATCATTCTGTCCTCTGGTGAGATGATGACATGCAGTAAAAATATCAGGGCAACATGAAGTAAAAGTAGCAGTAAAAGGAGTGAAAGAGTGAAAGAAGCCGTGCTGGAAAAGTGCTGTGCTGCTATAATTGAGTTACTTTTGGCAGAAGAGCTGCCCGCAGTTCCTGCAGTGATGGCGTCGCTCGGTGAGGGAGAAGCGAACCGTGCAGTCGGAGCAGCTGTCGACCACCTCGTCCTTCACCCAGTGGTCGGCCGCCGAGCGTCCCGGCTGGTCGCTCACTGACCAGCTGAAGACCCGACCACGACCATCGCCCACCAGGATCTTACTGTGGTCCCTGAAGAGAGGACAATAGAGGCGTGGAAGGAACGACGAATAATTCAGCAAGGGTATCTTTTCAAGATTTTGCTTAAGATTTGCTTTGATTAACAAAACTATAAGAGCAGTACATCCCTCACATCTTTTATTCATCTGAAATTTACAAAACCAGTCAGTTTGGTGCCTGACACTCTCAAACTGTCATACTTGGAGATGGCGAGAGATGTGATCTCGGCTGGCTGAGCGTTGTCCTTGCGATCAAATGCTGTGTGCATGGTGAGTTTGCTCCGAAAGACCAGCTGGCGCTCCCATCTGTGGCCTGTGAACCGACAAAAATAAACACTTTAATATGCGACAAACACTGTCATCAGATCAGCGGAGCCTTCTTCTTAGGATTTCTGTATTCTTTGATCAGAGGAGAACGCTATGTTCCTCTGTAGTGTTTTCTTGACTGGCTAAAGAGCTGAAAAACAAAGTGTTTCATAATGATTGGTACACCCACCGGCCCTGAGCTGGTTGTACGTCCGTGCGTCCATGGTGGAGGGCTGGAGAGGCTGTGGCATTGAGCCCTGGCCTGGGTGAGCCGGGTGAGGGTGAGAGACTTTAGTTTGGCCTTCAGAGTAGTTGACGAACACAAAGCCGTCCTTCTCGTCGATACTAAGGGTGTCTGACCAGCGATGGGAGTCGTCAGAGCTGCTGTCCATCGACCACGAGGCTCCCGCACGGGCTGAAGGGCCTTAAAGGGATTTTAATATCAGGAATGTGAATGTTAGCTTTGAGCTTCATGTCTGCTAACAGGAAGTCTAAATCATCTCATCCTTCAGGGAAGCAGACACAAACATTTATTTTAGTTTTGAAAGTGCTGCTGAAATCTGTAATCCAGAGCAGCTAAAACCAGCTCAACAGTACAAACTGTACATGTTGATGAGATGAGCAGCTGCTTGAGTACCTCTGGGTCTGTGGACGGTGCTGCCCGGTTGGCTGCCTCCACCTGCTGACGGGTTGCGTGGAGCTTTGGGCTCCTGGCTCAGACTGGGCTCATCTCCATCCGACTCACTGCTGTCCTCGTCACCATTGTGACTCTCGCCACCCTCTGAGAGCAGTTTACAAGATTAGTAACTTTGCTTTGAACATGATCAGGCAAAAGTACAGGTGTACCAACAAAGTATTTTCGGCACCACAGTGTTGAAATCAGTATTGTGTTCTGGAACAAAATCAGCGACAACTCACCGATCTTCTCCTCACCACAGCAGTCAGGCACATCTGGCTCTACCGCCTCTGGAGCAGGGGTTTCTGGGACTTGGAGGAACTCCATTCTCCAAAACTACAAGAAATAAACAGGATAAGTTTAAAGTGCAGGTTAAGCATGTACAAGCATTTCGCACTGATCTACACACAAATCCCCTCTCCTCCAGTTCATCTTAAATGACTTTTTTGACTCATGCCGTTAACCTGTGCCCCTGCTTCACTTCCTGCACCTTGGTCAGATTATACTCACGGTAGCGTTGGCTTAGAAATGGTCTGACTGACTTGTGACACAATTAAAAAGAGGAGACAATGGATGTCGACAAAAGCCTGAACAAGTCAATCTGCAACACTTCCCACGGTCAACATTTTGATCACTGATTCAAAACAAGAATGCAAAATAGGAGTAAAATTAAATTAACTTAAATACAAATTTTAATGAGAAACAAATGGCAAGTTTTGTCAAGATAATGAGTTTGTGTCTTCATTCACGATTTTTTCCATCACAAGGATTAAGTTTGTTTTTTCTTTTACTGCTGGAAAAATATGAAATATATTCAGATTATATTATTATTAAAAGTCGCAGTAAAAGGAGTGAAAGAGTGAAAGAAGCCATGCTGGAAAAGTGCTGTGCTGCTATAATTAGGTGTTATCAGTACGACAGCTGTCAGCAAGTGGGCATGGTTACCCTGACAACGCCGTCTGAATGTCCGGTGACGATGACGTTCTGCGTGTCCCACTCGTTCATCTCCGACACGCAGCAGCAGAGGATCTGCTGGCTGCGTCCTGTGAAGGTGTTGGCGCTGGCGATGGGGCTGCCGTTAATGCTCCACACATGAATGTACGTGCCGGCACAGGACACAATGTCGCCCTGCACACAGAGACACACACACACACATTGTCCTCACATCAGATCAACAGATTTTATGAAACATGATGTAAATGATGCATTCTTAGCTCATATTTATTGGAGAAAAAGCACATTCTAGAGTGACAGAGGAGAGATTTGTGCTCCAGCCCACCGTCAGTTCATTGATGCACAGAGCAGAGACGGGCGCCCGATGTCCCCTGAGCTGCGTGACGAAGGAAAGCTTGTTGAGGTCCCAGATGATGCAGGTTCGATCCCGTGAGCCACTGACAACAATGTGGTAAGCCGAGGACGCTGTCAGACAGGTTACGGTGTCCGTGTGTCCCAGTAATGCCTAGGATGTAACAGCGGGGACAAACACACTGAAGGACTCAACTGTTTTCTGGTCACTGACTGCACTGGGATGCTGTGCTGGGACTTGTTTGTTTCTTCACCTGTTTGAGCATCAGTGACTTGGCCCTTTCCTTGGAGGTTCCCGTCTCCCACACACAGATGGCGGTGCTGGTGCCTCCGGTGATGACCAGCTTCAGATTTGGACATATGGCACAGAGGATCTGACCCCACTCTGACAGGCACTCATACACCACCAACGCCTGAAACCAGATGGAAGATTAAGACTGGTCTGAACTGATGGGGGAAATGTAAGCAGAGGATTGGTCCTTTCACCAAGAACCACATTAGAGCCTTCTGTAATGGTTGCTGCTGTAAAAACCAAGAGGACAAGTGTAGTTTTAATCAAGCATCAGCAGGGGGAAACATTGTCTTTAATCACTTTTCATTTTCACTTTCAACTGAGTGAAATAAGGAGTCCTACAGCAGTACATTTATCGATGAGGAAGCAGCACTTCTTAAACTCTAGACTGAACTGTGTCTTTACAAGTTACTCTGGAAAACTGAACATTACAAGATCAGAATCAGTTTTATTGGCCAGGTATGTGGACACACAAGGACTCAAACAGTAGCACAAAAGGTAAATAAATCATAAAATAAGAGATAAATAAACAAATCAACAGCAGCTCAACTTAACAAAACTTACACTGTGTGCAATATAGCAACACAATCTTTATATACAGGAGGGAATGACAGTGTGATATATATGTAACTATCACAGGATTGTTTCTGAAACTCTGTGGCTGGTGTTCAGAGATTCAGCGCTCAATCTCTGAGAAAGGTATTTCTCCTATTATAATTGTAACCGTTACCTTGTCAGATTCGTAGTTAGCCAGACGGCAGGAGAGGTCAGCGTAGCCCCAGGCGAACGTTTTGCTCCAGGTGGGAGGAACCAGAACTTTGTTTTGCTCCACAGCAAGTATGCCCTTGTCTGTGCACACAATCTGTCCCACAGGCTCCTTCAGCTCTAGACACAGGTATCATAAAGACATATGTGAGTGCTGAGTCTGAAGGGTTTCATGCAATTAAGGGGGATGGTGCTGCATAGCTTGAAGGACTGGAGTGTGGTGCTGTTGGGGTTTCAGGAGGAGGGTAGGGGGTGTTGCTACTAATAACTAGTAGAAACTACTTACTACTTACTTACTCAGACGAAACTGAAAAGGCAAAGACTATGTCTGTGTGTGTGTGTGTGTGTGTGTGTGTGTGTGTGTGTGTACTTGTACCTTTGACAGGTGCCAGAGAAGGTCTGAGATTGTCCAGATGGTGGAAGAAGATCTTGTCACTGTTGGAGCTCGGAGGAATGCTCACTATGTCACCATTGGCTTTACTGCGGACTCGTTTCGGAGGATGGGGCTTTTTAAAGAGCTGAAACACAATTCAACAGTCAGTGAGTGAGGACAAGAACTTTCACATCCACTGTAGCCAAGTACTAATAAATTATGGCTGTGGTGGGAAAGTTTATCCACTGAGGAATAACTGGAGAACATCCTCACAATGGATTAAAGTTCCCAAAAGACAATGTTTGGACTGGACCAGGTCTTTCTCAGGCAAAATGACACCAAGAAGAATTTTGGTGAGATGTGTTTCTATGTTTGTCCAGCAATCAACCACAATTTATGTCTTATTGTGTTCTAGCAAGCCTAAATGACTACAGCTAAACTAGCAGTCGGTGAGACTTTAAATTACTGTTAATTAATCATTTAAAACAAACTGAAGAAAGAATAAAAACTGGCCTCAAAGTGGCAACTAGTTGTACTAATATTGTAGTTATAGTGTAGTCTTAAAGATAAGGCTATTATCAAGTATTGTAGTTTCATGATACTACGGCAGAGGCACAGTCACAGTGAGTTCATCATCAGCCAGTATCTAACCTGTTTGGGAATTTGCCCAAAGTTGTTGATGAAGCCGATGGTGGCTGTCTCTTTGAGCGGGTCGTTGATGTTGTAGATGTCCACCTGACCCTCATAGAACAGGTGGTGAAAGACGTTGACCGCCTCCACAGCTGGCGGACCCTGCTGCTTGTACCCGAATATCAGGTCGATCCATTCGTGGAGGTGGGCTGAAACGTAGTCACACTCCAGAGCCTGCAGCCAAGAAGAGAGACCAGACACAAAGTTAATGCACAAACACCGAAGCTCAAACCTCAAACTGTCACAACCTACATCTCTGTGGACTCTGATGAACTCCCGGGGGTCGCCCTTGGCCCACGGTGGCAGGATGACATCACCCAGCTTGGTGCCGTTCTGCTTAGCACCTGATATGACAAACAAAACCTTAATATTCATTCGCTCAATTATCATATTCAGTTTATTGTCTGTGTTTCCTGATACTGACCCAGGTCAAAGTTGTTAGCATTAAGCAAGAACTCAGGCAGATAGAAGAACTCTGGGATGAGCTCCTTGACGTCGGCCATGTTGTGTTTGGAGGCGGAAAGCCAGGCTTCACGCACGCTGTGGAACATCCTGTCCGCCAGGTCGAAATGACCACCCTGGTAACCACAGTCACATGAGAAGAGGGTTTGACATCCAGACAACTGTCATACTTATAGAATATTTCAGTGTATAATTCTCTGCCTGAAATTTCACCACTCTGAGTTGTATGACATTTTGGAAAATGTTTTGAGCAGATCAAACCTGAAGTCTGAGGAAAATCTGTGTGAAGGGCTCCATCCGGACAAGATAAGAGGCAACGATCATGGCTGAGGAGTAGTGGGTGCCATAGTGGTAAGCTGGGGTTTCACCTGGTAGGACAGAAAGCAACACGTTCACTGACTAAAACACACCTTTGATGTTACACACATGATGTCATGTAATTAGGGTGTTAACCTGTCACAGAAAATGCATGACAGAAGAGTGTACCATGGCAGAGCCTCATTCTGTTAATGTTTCTAATTTTAAAGATGAAGTCAAATCAGAAAGATGTCACATTCCACTGAATTCTGGCTGTTTCAGTGTTTGGAGTTTTCCTGTCGAGTGTAACTGACATGAAATGAGCTTGCTGGTTAGCGGTAACTTTAATTTAACTTAATTAAATCTTAAATGCAGTCTATTGGTTCATCTCTGAGATCTCACCGTTAGGGTCCTCCCAATCCTTGTACCTCTTCTTGTACTGCGTCAGCCGGTCGTCAGTCTGGGCACCCATCGGCTTGGCGAGGTTACGGAACGTCTTGGGGTTGTTCAGGTCCAGCTCCTGGTCAGCAATGTTACAAAATCAGCATTAACTGAAGGAACAGGAAACTGTTTTTCTTGTAGTCGATTGTTGTCGCAAAGCCTGCAATCACCTCTGAGTCGTAGTCTGCCAGGATCCACGGGAAGACAGGATACTGCATGAGGTCGTTGTAGGACCGTCCTGCCAACGTGTTCAGATGCATCAGGTACTGGAAGTTACTGATCTCTCCTCGCTGGAGAACAGATGGTAAGCACATTAGTGAGGATCATAATAAAGGGACAGGTTTATGCTTTGTGGACTAAAACTGAACAGTACATAGTTCTTACCTCCCATCTCTGAGTCACTGACTTTTCACCAACCAGTGTGCTGAGGAGCCCAGATCTGACAAACAAACATGTTTCGTTACAACAGCTCAGCACGTTGCTGTTTTTCAGCACTTAGTATTTAGTCACAAAGTAATTGCTGCATGTGATATCTGAATATGTGTCTGCAGATTCCATGATTGTCTAACAACCTCCTGGCAAAGTCAAACATTTCCCAGAGAATCATTGGAATTAAAATCATTATGTCTGTGCTGAATGAAAAGTAGAGGTGTTTGGTACCCTTGTTCCACGCTGGTGTTGGGCCTCTGGCCTGAAACCGACTCTGAGCTGTCAGCCAGTGAAGGCACCACAGCCAAGAACCTGCAGAGAATTAATATTATAAAATGAAACACAAATATTCAGTTCAGTCTGACTGAAACCCACCATAAATGAAAATGTATATACCTTTATAGATACACCACCCACCCTCCCTTTAAGTCTGGATCTTCACTAGAATGTTTGTCACTGTGTGTAACTGAATTACCAACAATTACAATTAAATTCAAAATAAATGCCAATAATTTGGAATATAAAACCTCAGTGTCTCTTAAGTAAGGAGAGTTGTCACTGTTATTTCTGTGGGTTGAAAAGGGGACAAAAGTTTTTTTTCATTAAATTGTTTTTTAAAGGCACAATGACCTTCCCAAAAACAATGTATCGACCAATCACTTATGACCCACTAGAAGTGTCTGGTGGTGTCTGTGTCTGCAGAGACGCTTCCCTCTGCATGGACCTACTTATTTTGATAGGATCGTAAATATGCATCTAAGAGGAAGCTGTGAAAATGATGGACACAGCGAAACGCCAAGCGGGTAAAGGTAAGTGAATCCAGGGTCGACTTTCCCCTGCTGGTGAGTACCATAACCCTTGATGAGCGAGGAAAAGGGGCACACTTTGAATGTTGTATTTACAAACCACAACAACATTTGCATTGTATTATTTATTTAATCCTTCAGTACCTCTGGTAAACTTTGTTGCGGACTCCCTTCTGGAAAGCCAACAAGTAGTTCCTCCCATCTGCAGAGAAGACTTCCACTGCCATGGGCTGAAAGGTGACGACATGCAGGACACTCAGTGAGCAACACAACACGAGGTGGCGAGTCAGTCCACTCAAACTTACTAGTCAAATGACGTGTATCGTAGTGTAATATGTGCAGACTGACCTGCAGCAGGTAGCGTCTCTTGTGCACTTCCTTGATGTCCTCGTAGGCGAAGATGCTGCAGGTTCTCTTCAGTTGACTCTGTCCTTGTCTGGCTCCTCTGGGGATAATGGCCTCGTGCAAACTGGACAGACAACAATGATGCGTTTAACAACTGTCCACTCAGTCCTATGTTACTTTTTACCAATAAAGCAACTGTATCAACAAAGGCCCAAGTTCACACCCTAATCTTATAGCTGAGAGGAATACAATGAAAATTTAGATCAACACGCAAGGGATACTGCACAGGTGGTACATATGGAAATTATTTAAATAACTGATTCAATTAGTAATACATTGTAAAATATTGAAAATACAAAAAAAAGTCTTTAATTTGCTTAAATTAAAATAAGAATTAATTATTAATTATATGTTTTTTTAACTGATCTAAGCAATGGATTCATTATTTCAGTGTTTTTACAGGACAGTGGGGACGCTGATGAGAGAGTAAAACACCCTGGAAGAAACCAGTGAAATCATAGCAGCATCTGTTGGCTGTTTTCATGTTGTGTCTCAAAGGAGCAGACAGAGTGAGTTCTTTAAAAAAGATAAATGTGTCACATCTCTGCTGACTTTCTCAACGCATGCTCTGTCAGCAGCATTACATCATTCTGGCTGCAGAAAGTTCCACTGCAGCGGCCAGACGAATGATGTCATCTTTTATTCAGGGAAGGAAAGTACAGTAACTGTGTCGGCTTGAGGAAGAATTAATAGATCTCCTGGTGTAAAGTTATGACTCTCCTGCAGACTCTGATGTCAGGGGACGGACACCTACTTGGGGGGCAGCGTGTCGATGTCTCTAATCTCCCTGGACATGGTCATGGTGTAGCCATCGATGACGTAGAAGTGCTCTTTCCCAAACAGCAGCAGACCCTCACTGGTGTCCAGACCCTGAACCCTGGCACAGCGGTACATGTGCTGGATCTGAGCCGTGAATGGAAGGAACAAGGGACCATTAATTACCTTTAGAGTTTAGAGAAAACAGTTTTATAATTAAAAGTCACTGGCTTAAACTCCTGCAAGCATAAATCCGTTAAAGACTAAATGAGTGGAGGGAGGTGTGCTTTTACTACCGGAAACTGGTATTTTTGTTTCAGTTTTAAGATATGTTTCTACATTACGTTTTAAGGGAAATTCTGGCATATTATCCCCTTCTTAGTAAATATGAAGCAGCTCTCAAAAACAGCATGCAGTCACATTTTGTGAAGTACTGAAAAGAACCCCGACTTGTCCAGGGTGTACCCTGCCTTCCGCCCGAAGACAGCTGGGATAGGCTCCAGCCCCCCCGCGACCCTATGAGGATAAGTGGTGCATAATGGATGGATGGATGAAAAGAACCCTTTATCAGTTTAATTTTTCTTACAGTATTATTATGAGCAGCATCATTTTGAGCTGTCTTTTGCTTAAACACACAAGAATTATTTTACAGTTGATAATTATTTATGATCTTTCCATGACGTTTAAAACTGGCATTGTGAGCTCATGCTGTTCTCTCAAAAACATTCATGAAACTTCCCGTGTTTGACAAGATGAGTACGTAGAACGCTTGAGTGCCATAAACATATATACTTGTCTTTCCTTTTTTTGGCAGCAGCTCTCATGCAGCCTGTGAGTAATATTGGGGCTTCTGGGATTTGTAGTCAGGACATAAAAAGATGGTATACGCCACATAGTTCAAAACATGAAGTGGAGACGAGCATGATTAGAGAGTAAACGGGACAGATTCTGGACAAAAAGTGGTGTTTTTGGTGAAAGTAGCCTCTACCTCTGATAAAAAAGAACAAGGTAAAACCAAACTTTTTTTCATGATGAAATAGAGAATCTCTTCGTTCATTTGAGCTATTCTGTGTTTTCAGAGTCATAGTACAAAATATTCTGTGCATCATGAAAGATGACTCAAAATGGCCAAAGCTGCTGGCACAATCCACTTTCTGTTTTAAAAAAGGACTGGCACTCAGTGAGTTAATGACCTTCTCTCCCTCCTCCAGTAGGCGCAACAGAGACGTGTTGTCGGTCCTCTGCTCCTCCTCGGGGCCTCCTGACTCCAGCAGCTGCTCCTGAAGCTGCTCCTGGCTGTCCTCGTCTGCCCCGTCCGCTGTGGACCGAGACCTCTTCAGAGGAGCCTTCACCAGACCTGCAGGGCAGCAGCACAGCGACATGTCAGAGAGGGATTTCAGCGGAAAACCCTTTTTTTTTAAGATGATTTAAGATCGCTGCACCTTTGACTCTTGCGATGGTGTCCTCTCCGTGCTCGGGTTCATGCTGTGTGGTCTCTCCCTCGGTGCTGTGCTCCACAGAGTGCTGGTACATGCCGGGGTTTCCAGACAGCAAGCGCATGTAGTACTCCTTACTGTCGTAGCTGATGGCTCGCCGGTAACGCTGAGGCTTCTGGAGGGTGAACAAAAGACAAGGAGTTGTGTTTGTGGGACAAGTGACTCTATCACTACTAGGAAAGCATCTTGAGAAAGTTGTGTCAGTTTGAAATTAAAATAATTAGGGGGTAAAGAAAATATCAACACACTTGCATACTGCAAAACTATGCTTTGTGCTACCGTAGTGATTCTGCTTGATTGATAGCAAAAAAATACATTATATGTAACACTTTTTATTAATTTTATTTATTTATTTTGTTAAACTGAAGAATAACATCTTTTACATATGGGCGGTCTTCTTGACAATTTCCTAAAATAAGATTTAAAAATAGAAAAATAACACCTATCTTAATCGTATATCGTACTGCATATTAACCTCTACATTATGATGCACATCATACCTCAAATACACTGTCCTAATTATGTTATAATGGTTTGTGTGTGTATTATTATTATTATTATTGCAAATTACCAAATGAATACATGAAGGAGAATCTCCTTTATTAATCTCGCTGCACACAACATCAGAAGCAGGTCTAAGTTACCTTCATATATTTGGTTATATTTGGTTATATTTGGTTATCCCTCAGTTATATATATCCCTCAGTTATATATAACTGAAGGACATTACTGTACAGTCATGGAAAAAATTATTAGACCACCCTTGTTTTCTTCAATTTCTTGTTCATTCTAATATCTGGTACCACTAAACGTATAATACAATGAACACAACAAAAAATGCAGCTGGTCACATAATACTTTATGTCCTATTTGACATTCTTAAGCTTAATTGATTCCCAGGGTATATAAGAGGCCATTTCATGTCACAAGCAGCACTGCACATGC
Organism: Synanceia verrucosa; assembly: GCA_029721515.1. Classification (NCBI taxonomy): domain Eukaryota; kingdom Metazoa; phylum Chordata; class Actinopteri; order Perciformes; family Synanceiidae; genus Synanceia; species Synanceia verrucosa. The sequence goes on along the minus strand of CM056551.1, from coordinate 12,074,461 downwards.
AAAGGCCTAGAGTGGTTTCCTGCTTACATTCAAGCCGTAGCACAACTCAGAAGTTGTCAGCTCTCACATAATGCCTAAAACAAAAGAATTATGTGAAGCAACAAAGGCAGCCATCTTGGCACTGCTGGAAATTGGCATGAGTGAGAGACAGGTAGCGAAAAACTGAAGATCTCCAAGACAGCCGTTCATTACAACAAAAAAAAACAAGCTGAACATGGCACTACCAAATTGCTACCTGGCCGTGGCAGGAAACGTCTTTCTACCCCACGAGATGACCGTGCACTCATCCGTTCCTGTGTCAGGAATCGTCGTCAGACCTCCAGGGACCTTAAAAATGAGTGGGCACTGTCGAGAAATGTGACTTGCTCGGCAAGGACAGTTCGAAACCGACTTGTTGAAGCTGGTTTGAAGTCACACAGAGCACGCAAGAAGCCCTTCATCAATGAAAGGCAGAGGAAGGCCCGGTTACTCTTTGCTCGAGACCACAAGGATTGGACTGTTGATGATTGGGCTAAGGTTCTCTTCAGTGATGAATCCAATTTTGAATTGATGCCCACTCCAGCCAACTTACTGGTTAGGAGGAAGCCTGGAGAAGCTTACAACCCAGACTGTCTTGCCCCTACAGTAAAACATGGGGGTGGATCAGTCATGATCTGGGGTTGTTTCAGTCTGAGTGGAACAGGGCAAATGCAATTGTGTGAAGGCCGAATGAACCAGGTCAAGTACAGGACTACCCTTGAAAACAGTCTTCTTCCATCAGCTGGAAAACTCTTTCCTGCCTCGAATGACTGGATTTTCCAACAAGACAATGCCCCTTGCCACACGGCAAGGTCAGTTAAAGCCTGGATGGAGAACCACAACATTACGCACCATGCCTTGGCCTGCTCAATCACCAGATCTTAATCCAATTGAAAACCTGTGGAAAATCATCAAACTCAAAATGGAGAACCACAAGCCCAAAAACAAAGAAAATTTGTTTGAATTTGTCCAACAGGAATGGGCTGCTGTGACAGCAGAACAATGTCAGAAGCTGGTGGAGAGCATGCCAAGACGCATGGCTGCAGTCATCAAAAACAATGGTTATGCAATCAAGTATTAACTCTTGTGTGTATCATGTGTTTAAAGCAAACAGAAAAGAAAACATGGAATGCTTAAAAGTAGTGTTTTTGGCGGTACAATGCCATAGCTATTGATGTAAGAATTTAAGTAATTTTGGTTATTATCAAGAAAACCATGGAAAATGAATAATCCTTAGTTCTTAAATTAAACTCTCATGAGCTATTTTTGTTGTTATCATTATAATTGTCCAAACAAATGTACCTTTAGTTGAGCCAGGCATTAAAATTAACAAGACATTGAAGAAAACAAGGGTGGTCTAATAATTTTTTCCATGACTGTATATCACTGACATGCAAAAGGTATTACAAAATGCCACTCATGGTTAGTTTCATCACTTGGACGTTCATTCTCATGGTGTGCCCTGCACAAACCATTTCTCTGTAACACCAGTAACTTGGTGCATATGTAGAAATTAATTTCCTATTGTACAGTTGTCAAGCTATATTTCTTTGCAATGCATTATATTTTCTATGCACATTCAAAGACATTAATATTTGCTGTTCCTTGGACGTGACAAAGCAACTAATTTATAACCAACAGCTTTCAACCTGTGAGCAGAAGGGCCATCAAAGCAAAAGCAAACCAAAGCAGTCAACACATAGAAAGCAACAGCAGCTGATCTATGGCATTCACATCATTGCAGCTTGTTACTATCATGCAGTCACACCAGGCTTCAACAGGAGCTCAATTATCTTATCCTGTGGACCTCAGGAAGGTACCTGGGCTCGGTCAGCCAGGGCTGAGGGTACCAGGGGCACCAGAGGGGGAGAAGAGGGCTGGAGAATGTAAAGAGGGAGGAGGAGGGTGTTTTAAATGTCAGTAAAAAACACTTTCAAGTTATTTATGAAGTCTGTGCAGTAGAGATTAACTCAACAAAAGCTGGGGGCAATGCCATCCGGTGCCACGATTCCGACATATTTTCATATTTATTTTTCTTTGGTACATCTTTGAGCAAGGCAAGAAAGCTGCAACTGCTGAGCCAGAGTACTCAAGTCAAGCAAATAGCTAGGCCAGTTGCAAGACAGCCTGCGACTCCCCAAGCATGTTTAAATTATGTATTATGATTCAGCCTATGGAGGCTTTGGAGTTAATTATACTCGGTCTGTTTAAAGGGTCATAATCCAGAAATGTCTCCCTGAAGGACTCTGGTTTGTCTCATGATCTCATGATGTTCAATTCTGCCGAGCAAGTTTGTATTTATTGTGTGATCAATCCAGTGATTTCTTTCTTTGACTTTTGGCTGCTTGTATTGCTGGTAATCTCTAGATTTTAATAAAAAGTAAAATTACCTGCGAAATGTTCAAAATTATGAAAAAGAGATGATGAATAGTGGTTTAACAGGCTAACATTAATGCAAACCTAAGATGACAAGCCTGAAAGCTCTCTCTTTGTATCTTCCTGACCAGATAAATCATTGTGTGTGAAACGAGGACAGGCACCCGCTGGCGAACAGAGAGAAGAGATTATTTGTTGAGCAAACAAAGCTAAATGTGTCTTGGCGGTGGCAGGAAAAGGGAGCCAACGGCTGTTGGTGTTGCATCCTCACATGACACCGACAAGCTCATCCAAGAGCAGCTCTATTTCAGGAGAGCTCTCCTTACAAGTTCACTACTCTGCAGGGGATTGGTCATAAGTTCATAAGTATTTTAAATACAGGCAGGTTTGTGCCAGTTCATCCATTAATTTACATTTAGTGGCTTTAATAGGCTCCTTTCCACTTCAATAATTTCAAACTCTCACTTCTGCAATTTATTTCTGCTAACATGCTTATTGTGGTGTCACACAAACACCGAATACTGCTACTTCTAATGTACCTGCGACCATGATTCTTGCACTAATTTGGAGATTTATTCGTTAGGTAGCTACTAAAAGTGCAGAAAAGACACAGTTTAGTATTTCCTGCTGAAATATTTCAGCTTAAAGTGCTGTAGGGGATCATGGGAACATGATGTGAGGATCAATACCTGTGCTGAGTTGGTGTTTGGCTCCATCTCCGGGATGTATGGGTAGTGGATGTAGAACATGTCATTGCGGACCATCTTCTTCCTCATCCTGCAGGGCCCCTCCGTCATCTCCAGCACAAACTTGTCCAGGTGGGAGCCAATGGGCGGGCCCCAGAGGCCCCGTTCACGCAGCAGCTCGTATTCAATGGATGCCCACTCCTCTGTCACATACTTGAGGGCGTTCTGCTGCCGCTGGGAAATGCAGGAAAGAGGAGGTGTGAATTTAAAAATGTTGCTAAAAATTGTACATGCAGTCACCAGCCTGTGGAAATGTACAATACCTGTACTGTGTTTTTATTTGACTGCACTGTTACATAACAGTGCTGTGATAAATAGTCTGCAATAAACCACTTTAAATGATGAATGTTACTATGAGGAGGAAAAAAAACAGTAGTGTTTCTAAGCACCAGAGTCCCTTTATAAAACCTCTCATTTTACTGCAGCAGAGTCTGACAATCTTCACTGCACAGTCCTGGTTCTGGTTGCCATGGTGTCAGTGTTAGATCCCAGTGGGGACTGATGGAGCAGCGAGACTCTTACTGCTAAAGGAAGAGCCGCTGATGGCCTTGTTTGCTTATGTACATTGTAAAGAGGCATTTGTTTTAAATTGATACTATTTCTTAACCAGTTAAAAGTTCCTCTTAGTAGCTTTAATTGTATCAACTGAGTAAAGATTGAAGTGCAGTACCTCCTGATATTCTTTGTACTGCATAGCCACCAGGTCTCGGACAACAGCAATGTGTGTGAACATCCACTGGAAAGTCTCCTGTTGATCAGAAATAAAAGAATGTAATAAAGCTGACTGGCACATCCTGCAGATCTTCAGCTCTTTTAATGAGCGTACCTGTGCAGACAGGCTGTTCTTGTTCAGGCTGTTCTCCCTCTTGTTGCGGCGGACGCCTGTCAGCTTAGAGAGGCCAAAGCCGCTGCTGACTCTGGACAGTTTGGACTGGGTCGCCGGTGCCACCGCCTCACCACGACTGATGCACTTCTTCTCATGGGCTGGAGAGCAGAGAAAGAATAATCATGTCAATTATTTTTGTTTTTTTTCTGCATAGCACAAAGTCATCTGAACAGTCACATTCACTCTCAAGATAAAGCTGAGGTAAGATGCTGACAAAATAAATATATGATGTTGAATGTTTTTGCTTAACATTAAGCTGCAGTAAAACAGAGCAAATGTAATTCTGGATATCTGAGTAAAAGACAACAAAACAAAAAGGTTTTCTAATATTCATCTCATTTTTGTCTCATTACAATGAAGGTGAAACTACCCCAAATATTGTAATTAGAATACACTTTCAAACTTGACTATATTTCGGCAAATTTAGAGAAAACTCCTAACTATCTGGTCACTCGCCAATGTATCTGGTTCAGTAGTGGAAACTTTGGCAGGAGGCTGGCCATAATTCATAGTTCTGCTTAAATCAGCATTGAAACAGAGAGAACCAGCAGGAATGAGTGCAGAGCAGCAGTAATGGCACTATTGGCGCAACTACGGATTAAAACATTCCCTTTGAAAACAAAAAGAGGAGCTCCCAAATAGCTGATCGAGTTATTCAAATATGGATATGCCACAAACACTCACTCCTAATGACAACAGGAGACCACAAATCCAACACAGACTCAGGAGACGTTCAGCTCCAGTCTTTGTGGTCTGAATCTCAGTGTTTGTGTGAGCATTTCCTCACCCAGGTGGTTCTGCCAGCTCTTCAGCGCCGGCTCCTCCAGGGCAGGCCGGGCTGTGGCGATGTCCACGTGGCCTCTGTCGTTGCAGGGAAGAGACACTTTGAATATGTCCTCTAGCATCTGACGCTTGCTGTGCATCAGCTCCGTCCACACCCGGTTCACGGCCTTCAGCAGCAGCTGCCGCCCTGCAGACAGACAACAGCCATTTTCCATAACAAGTCAGTCTGAATTACTGACGTCACAAAACAACTGTCCCACAGTTGAAAAGGTTGCTTGCTATTGGACAGAAACACTCCCTCACTTCCTGGTCTCAGAAAATAATGGAGCAACACCAAACATATGCAGGTCATTGTGTTTCTATCAATCAAATGGTTTAGAAGAGGGAAACAACATGATCAGCTGACAGGACAGCAAGTTGTTGATCATTTTATTCTTCAACTAAGACGAATGAAGACCTGACAAGAGATGATGTGGGTATGATGTATGGTCAAAATAAGTTATGGATTAACAAAGTTATCATCTGGTAAGTCCATAATTGTGAGCAATTTATCTAAACTGCAAAAAAGGAAAATGGTAAATTTTACCCTTTAATTAGATTATAACTGATTATAGAAAATACATTTAAAATGTCCACTATAATCATCTTAAGGTATTGTTTTTTGGTTCACTTTCTATACTTGGGTCACTCCAGGTTTAAATGGACCAAAACACAGGTACACACCTCACACACACACACACACCCCCACACACACACACACACACACACACACACACACACACACACACACACACACACACCTAAACATGCTTAAATATATTACTTTAATATGCTAAATCTCTGCTTAAGTTACATGGTGCCAGGGTCCATTACAGTTCATCACAATTTCCAAGGCTGGGATCAATAAAGTAATTGTATTCTATTCTAGTTTTACGCAATTTCCCCTCATGTCAAATTGGTTAAATATCATGACTTATTCCCACATGAATAAGCTGAAAAAAACCCTTAGAAAATACATAATTTTTAGCATCATTTTTAGGTGGCTTGAAAATCTCAACACAGTGTCTCACCCTCGCTGACGTCGTGGCTGTGTGTAGCGTCAGCCTCGTTCTCTGTGGGCATCATGACATGCCAGGTTGTCATCCTGGCCTCTGCCTCCAGACCGAAACCCTCCACACTACTGCAGAGACAAACACACACAGCAGTTTAGTGCCAACCTGACACACAGAGACATCAGGGTGGCGTCACAGGGAGAGTTGGATTGTTTGGCTTCTCTGCAGCAGATGAGTCAGATCTAGAGTCATACAGTGTGTTGTATTACAGCATATTGTGACCCCAGCATTGCAGGAAGCTGTCTCACCCCACCTGCTGTACTTCAGGCAGGACACACATGATCGCAAAAAAACATAATGTAGACGAGAAATGGTAATTGTGTTCATCCCATTTAGAATAACAAAGTCACCTGAACAACTGCAAACTATGCTAACTGGCTGAACTCCCGACAAATCACAAAACTGAACAGAAACAAAAAGCGTTGCTTGGTAGTGCGATCTCTTCTCTGCCCTGTTTCACTCAGTGTCCTTTGGTGATTCAGAGAACACATGTAGAGAAGCTGTGTGATGAGGCTGTTATGAATCACTCGTTACGCACAGACACTGTTTTGTCCAACATATAAAACAAGGACAAGAGCTTCAAAATCAGTTAACTTTTTTAATGCTACATGCTAAACAAACTGCTTTACAAATAAACACTGATCTTTAAATTTAAGACCTTTCAATACTATTTTTAGGGGTCCTTGCTGCAGAAAGTCCACCTTAGACGAGCCTCATGTCACCTTACCTCCCACTGTGCAGGCAGATAAAGCAGTGAGCCAGACAAGCCACAAAGTCCTGGTCGTGGTTGCCCGGCCCGAGCACCAGGTTGCGGTTGACGGTCAGGACCCGCAGGGCATCCAGCAGGGCCACCTGCTGAGCTACCGTCTTGTGGGCTCGACAGAGCTGGTAGAGCACGGTCCGGTTCAGGCAGTGGTAGATGGTGTCGAGGGAAAGACCCTGGGAACGCCTCTTCGACTGGAGGAGGAGAAAAAACAAACAGGAGGAGGTTAGAGGGAAAGTAAAAAAAGAGATTTAGCATGCTGGTGACTGTGCTCTGGATGTGGATAAAACTGCTGTGGTATTATTTCAGCAGAGAGAAGATTTGTTAGAGCAACCTGAGCTGAACTGTGTTAAATCACTGGAAGATTATTAATGTAGCTTTGTTATTCTAGTGTTGTTGTTTCAGTGAGCTGAGAACTGCTGAAGGACTTCAAGACAAAAAAATGGGTTCCAGCCCAACAACACTTTAGTTAAAAAAGCAAACACTGAAATAAATTATAAAACACAATAGTTTTTACTGCTGTTGTTTTCGTTGACAAGGATAACTGGATGAAAAGACAAAAGCACAGTTTCAAAGCCAAACTGAGAAGTCTCACTTAGATCGAGAATCGGTACAGGTTTAGGGATACTTCTAAAACACAAAGAAAAATTATGATTTGAAAAAAAAAAAAATTTAGAGCATGATCTCCAAATCTTCTCACTTGCAAAGTGGTGTGGATCAAAGTCTCATTACTCCTGATTACTTAATTTATTGTTAAGTTGAAACAAATAAATAAATACAAAAATAACTTTATCTCACATGCAGTAAATGCACCTATCTCCACATAAACGGACAGACACACTAACAAATACACACTTATCAGTCCTAAATGGACTCACAGTGCTATCTAATTTGTGTGTCTTCACTGGCTAAAATGAGTATAAGTGAAGCCTGCAGTTAGATGGATGCGGCTTATTTCATTTAAAGCTGAGCAGGTTCACTGGTTACATTAAATTGGAAGATGACTGTTTTATTTCTCCATCCAGCGCAGGCAGCACACAGACGTCTGGTTTATTTTGTGGGATGTGATAAATTAGTCTGCTATAATTTGCCTCTTGCTCACAGCCAAACACCACTTCTGTAGTGAAGGTAGTCTGGCTTCTTGATGCCTCCAGCAACACTCTCAGAGAGACGCTTCCTATCTGATTCCTATTTCACTTCAGTAAAAATGCAGCTCATTATTCCAAGAAGGAATCTCCAGCACAGATTTAAAAGTAACACCAGGCTGAAAAACACTGTTTTGCTGCTCTCTCTTTTGTACGTGCAACACCAACAGTGAGGCCACATACTCCTGGAGTAAATCATCGCAGGAAAATAAGAAGTGAAAGCACTGGAGATCAAAAAAGAACAAGTTTTTCAGAGGAACGCTACACTAATATTATTAGTATTAACTTTTGGTGGAGGTTGCATAGGGCTTACTCTCCAATAAACATTTCCAATAAACTCCAGAGAATTTCAAAGTCTGTATTGCATTGTCAATCTGTCACAAAAAATTGTGTTTCAACTTTATTTCTTTGGCGCTGAGCCTTAAAAAAACAAAACTTAAATTGCTGCCGTGAAAAAGGCTTTGCTCTCCTTCTTGCTTCAAGCACGCTCATGTATCAGCAGGGTGGACAAGCAGCGATCATTTAACAGCTCTATAAATTGCATAAGCACAATAACAAAAAAACTGGTATATTTTTGGAGTGATGATCAAATCAAATGTAACAGACATTTGAAGCTTCATTCAAAAATCTGAATATAACCTTTGAATATTCCAAAAAAAATGACATTTAATACAGCCCTATAATCTATGACAACTATCTAGCTGACAGTGGCTCCATGTGTTTGCCTGAGCTTGATAAGTTGAGCAAACAGAGGTTGTGATTTCGGCCTACCAGCAGCAAACATCTCAATACAATACAGTGATGTCTTATGATAACATTTGATACTTCGATGTGCCTTAACTGTCTTTGTCAGTGAAATAATTAATAAAAAATAAACAAAAATTAAATAAAAATATTTTTTCCATTAAAAAAACAAATACAAGTAGATACAAGTAAATTCTATCAACAGTGGTTTCAAGCTTCAGGAATTTGGAGGCGGTTCAGGTTTGTACCTGTCCTATGAGCTGCACGATGAAGTCCACCACCAGCTTGGAATCCTTGTTGAACATGCCCTGCCACAGCTTGTCCACCACCCGCTGGGTGAAGTAGAAGACGTTGTGGACCAGAATCTGATAACTGCCTCCACTGCTGAGGGGCAGAGAGGCATCTTCACCTGAGAGGAGACGAGCAGCAGGAAGAGAGGCGCTCAGCTGCTATTGACATTTATGTACGTGACTGAAGGATTTTTTACATCTAGAATCACATCAAACACCTACTTTGGTTTGTTTTAAGAATTTAACAATTATTTATACTGGTTCCACATATTGATATAATATAGAACTAAGAATAATATCCTCCCATAAGGATGGAGTCATATATGAACAACAGTTATTACCGATGTGCTTCTACTGATTTTTGTTTTATTAAACATGCTATAGATTATGCCCTGGCAAACAAGCTGACATGAAGAGGTCAGAGGTGACATGATGAAAGGACAAAAGCACATGAAATGTATCATAATCATATGAAATATAATTCTTCTGTATCGTCTTATAATTTCTATTTGAGGAAAACTGCTGACTATAAACTAAATATGACCCCAAGCAGCCATGGAAGATACTTGCTGTTCTTGCTGTGATACTTGTGATTTGCTGACTCATGATGCAGCCATCAGAGCATCTCACAGAGCCAGCTAAGAAATTGGTCCAAGCTGTCCTGCACCATGCTCATCTGGGATACTTTCTGCCTAATCATCAGCTATTTTTGTCCTCTGGCTGAATACTGCTACAGTGTTGGGTTTGTCCTCTACGATATACTAGTCGCTTTTGTAAGTAGCCAAAAGTTAAGTTGAGACATTAAGAAGGTGTATGTTTGTCTTAAAACTGCAGATTACTGGAGGTAAATAATAAATGTAGACAGACTAGGTGCCTCTGTCTGAAGGGTGGAGGACTTCGTTCTGACCTAGAAGGACATCAGCAGCTAGAAGATGCTCCATGACGCCGTCGAGGATGTTGGACTGAAACTCCTTCTGCTGAGTTCTGGTGGAGCGCTCTGGGGAGGCCTGATACCAGAAAACACATATTTAGAGCCAGTTATGATGGGTAAACAAGTTAAAATCATGTTATCAGACCACAGCCCTGTCACCGTGGATACCTCCTCACCTCCAGCAGCAGGTCAACGATGGGTGTCTGCTTGCTGGCCGGGGTCATGCAGAGGTTGTCCATGATCAGGACCCTCATGAAGTCAAAGACGTACTTTTTGGCCGGGTGGTTGGTCAGATTTGTCTTGGAGCCCACATTACAGTATTCAGACTGGCTGCGGTTCATACCCGAGTCCCCTGCAAAGGCCTTGAACTCCTCGGTGGGAGACCCTGCTTCATCGTCTAAATCACTGACCTGGACCAGATGGACGGGAGCAAAACAGTTGTTTATCAGTAATTTCATTTTTTTTGACAGGACAGGAAGTTAAAGGATAAAAAATAATTACATGATACAGAGAGCCATTAAAACATGTCATTTCTTTATTATACATACTAACAAGCACTTTCTTATGAAGTCCAAAAACACATTTTCCTCAAAGGAAACTGCAGTGTCTTGCACTTAATTCTTGAAACTGCATTAGATTACAGTGGCAATGGCTTCATAAGTTAAGATCTATATTGCCCCATAAGAGAGTCACAATATATGTGCAGGTGGCTCAGGGGCACTGATCAATACCTGTGATTACTTGCTCTGGAAATGAGATTTATTTTGCTTTTAAACCCAATTTCAGGCCCATTCCCTTGTAACAAAAACTCCTCATGCAACTCAAACTAAAGTCTTGAAACAAGAGATTTATGCAGGAGACGATGAAGTCTTTCATCTCCTTCTGGTCACCAGTAAAGGTCAATGTCCAGTCTTACCATCTCAGAGTAAGGCCTGATGTTGAAAGGGAAGACAGTCGCTGCCAGGGCACAGAGGAACTCAGCGCTGTGCCACATGGGTGCCAGATCGGGCACATTGTGGTAAAGATAGCGAAAGAATTGCATGAGGGTGACCGGGTACTCCCTCAGCCAGGAGCCTTCCTCCTCCGACTGCCACGGCTGGAAAAGAGATACACAAGACAACCAATCAAGCACTGACTCGACACAACTGCTTTCATTCAGAGGCTGTATCTGGAAGCAGTGCAACCTAACAGCTTTTCAGTTCAAATCTTCAGACTAGTTTGGAGGATCTAAGTAAAGTGGACGTCGTTCAGCAGAAGCCTGTGAGCTCCTAGGAGGACCAATGAAGCTCCTCAGCATCCAGCAGTGAGCGCTGGGAGATTCAGAGGAGCTCCCAGTAATGAGCGTGAGGATGAAAACAGCATGTGACCTTTAAAAGAATCCAGGCAGCAACTGCTGGGAAATCCACTCAAAACTAGGACTGGTGGACATGAGCAACCTCTGACATGTGACAGATTTTCAAGCCCTAAACTCTCTGTGTTCAAATGTAATCTGCTTTTGGAAAAAGGTGTTGGATTTAATTAGTCAAAATATGGGTAAAACGGATTCTCATTATGCTAAACCAACATCATGCAATCTTTTTATCTTTAAATAACAGCTTGAAAATCTTTTGATGGGACACTGATTTGAAAAAGGGAAAACGGTGCTCTTTCATTTTTTTCACGCCAGGACTTGAACGTGCCTAACACTTTACATCACACTGCACCAGTTAGCTGTTAGAAGACGCTAGCTCTGTATTCTCAGTCAGGACATCATGGCTGAAGAGAGGACATTGACGCATTGAAAAGAAAAAGAGTAAATGACTGAGCCACAGACCACCCAACGAACCAGCTTTACCTCATTAGTGACAGAAAAGGCTTCGAAACAGACAGAGGGCTGCCTTATTGCTGTTGGACTAGTAAATAATAATAACTGGATTACTGACAAATGCGTACAGCTGTCCGAGGAGCAATGTGGATTTATGACAGTGGTGTACCACTCCAAAACTCTAATATAAGAATATTGATCCTGAGAGCATTATGTCCTCGAGAAATTAAACAGCATCTAGCTGTTAGAGTTTGTTTTCTTTCCATCTATTCATCCTATAGGGTACCTTAACTTAGAGCTAGGCTGATCTTAGTAATTATGCTCTTCAGGGTTTCTGACAACCCAAAATCTTCCCCAGTGGAGGCTGAATGGTGCTTCTTACCAGGTTGAGCATGCTGCGCAACATGGCCAGCAGCAGGAAGGCCGCCTCAGTGTACACGTTATGGATGGAGCTCACAATAGTCCCACTGGAGGCCGGTATGCCAAAGATGAATGTCCAAATTGAGTCCAGGTCAAACTGAGAGGACAAACACAAACACTGGGGTAATATACTGCCACATCGACACATTGCATATTATTTATAGTATTATTTAAGTTACTATTGTTGGCACATGATGAACAAGCTGCATATGTGTTGATTTTATCTGAGAACTAACACAGGCAGTTACTTTACTGATGACTTGATTTCAATACTCACTTCATCGAAAGTGCATTGCTTACAGGAACATCGACAGTGTATCTCCTGACATTTTAAATTAAACTTAAAAACTACTTCCTGGATTTTCTTTTGCTGACACAAACTCAAAATAGTGACTGTATTCCAAGCTAGAAAACTTGCACCTCTCTCCTCCCTCCATAGTTGATATCGTTTGTGTCACAGGCTGCTTTGTATGGGTTACACTTGAGTTGTCCTCATGCTGAAATTGTGACTTGTCGCATACAGATGTATCTTTTTACTGGTGAAAATGACAGAAATAATGCACAGTGACTAGGATAAGTAACTTGAATCTAATTACTGGTTTGAAAATAGTAAAGCGTTAGATTACTTGTTACTCAAAAAAGTGGTCATACTAGAGTAACCAGCATCACTGGTTACAGATGCACTTACTTAATTCCAGCTTTTTCTAGAGATTTTTAGTTAATAATGCCATTTAAAAGTGTGTAAAGGAGCAGCAGCGACAACTGTACATTTTAGCCGCCAGAGACAGTTATGCTTTTACTCAGTTTTTTTTTTTACACATATGCAGTTTCACCAAATGCTTCAAATGCATATTTCACAATTCTTTGGAAGAAATATGTTAAACAGACAATTTAAGTGAGCAGACCCGTTAGTATTAGAGGAAAAAGAAAGAAGGTTGGGTATACTAACATGTACCTGCAGGCTGTCTGGCAGCTCAGTGACAGGCTGCTGCAGGAACAGTGCCATGAGCAGGAAGTAGATCTCTGGCACGTTGGTGTGTTTGGGCAGCAGCGTCTGCAGCACGGGAAATCCTGGAAAGTGGCAGGCGTCCCGGTTGATCTCCCGCACCGTGGATCGCCCACCGGCACTGCGGCCTACGTTGAAGCCTAGAGAGGGGGATGAGTCGCAGAGTTAATGCTGAGAATACAGCTCGAAGGTTGGCAGGTGGTTTTACCGCGTATGTCCTCTGACTGAGGCATCTACTGGCAGCTCTGAATACAGCTGTTGGGAGAGGGCTCATCTACCTAGGATTGGGCAGGATTTAAACTGGAGATTGAGCACTAGCAAAAACACTTACAGTAAAAGGATGTGAAATCTAAATAAAACTAAGGGCTTCATCCTTATAGCACACATTCTTTTAGGCCATGTCACTACTCAGCGAGGTTTTCATAAGCAAGATCAATGGCTCTCAACCCAGAAGTATATATATATATGTATATACATATACGTATGTATGTATATACATACATACATACATATATGTATATGTACATATATATATATATATATATATATATATATATATATATATGTCTTCATAATTAGAGAATAAAATTCTAAGTTTGCCAGGTTGAAAACCATTGAGGTAGGAGGGAATGCGGTCGCAGCAGGAAGTGCAGGGAGGCAAACAATGAGAAGACGAACCCTTGACTGTGAGGCGCACAAACTGCGCAGCTTTCTGTTTACTGAATGAAGGCCAACTCCGACGGAAAGCGTTGCCGGAGTGAGGAGAGGCGTCTGCTGAGCCACATTACAACATTAAGTATATTCACTGCACATTATCACCGCACGCTTCTCACTCTTGTGGTGGGGAATGTTCACGTTTAACTAAACAATAGTTTAAGTCTAATATCAAGAACACATCCTTGTGAGACAAACTGCATGTAATTTCCTGTCTCACAATAAATAACCATGTTGCCTTGGAGGCCATGGAGCCGCAGCAGGCTTGTGCACTCACCCAGCACCGTGCCGATCTTATTGGTCAGGACAGCGTCGGTGTGGTCAAGCCAGCCTCCTCCACACAAGCCCTCCTTGAAGCGGTTGAGGATGGACTGGTTGGAGAGCAGCACCACCAGGATCCACAGAGCTGCCGTCACCGTGCTCGAGTGAAGGTGTTCCTCCATGAACATCAAGAGCCAATCAAAGCCCATTGTCCGCACCAGCTCCTCACAGGCCCTGTGGGGGGTAAAAATGCTTCTAAGATCGAGGAATTTTACACTTATATTGTGAATATTCACATTTTGCAAGGAAAATGTTCTTTTGGAGCACAAAGCTTTCATGATAAGCAGAAACGGGGTAAGGCTTTTGTCTTACTGGGCATTCACAGTGCACTTCTCCTTGGTGGTGAAGAGCAGTCTGAGCAAATTGTCAAGCAGTCGGTTTCTCAGCAGAATGAGGTTGGCTGACAGGAGACCACCGAAATCATCGTCATTAGCTGGAGAAAAAAATAACAGTTCAGTCTGTCAAGTTCGCTCCACCGAAACAGCAGAAATTATTCATAATAAGTGCTTTTATATTAACCAGCATTTGGCCACATTAACAAAACTGGACTGAACTGACTGTTACCTCCATCGATTTTCTCCTCGTTGTTGATTTCCATGACAACAAATTTCTCACACACAGCAAATGTGGGAAGAGTAGAAGAGATGAACTGTCCAAACCTGCCAGGTGAAAAATAAAAAGGACGGGTTGGCTTTGTGTTTTTGCTTCCCAGTATTTTGCATCGAGCACACAGTAAAAGCAACTGAATGCAATGTGCAAACATAGCTCTGCTGCTGTTTGTCAATCACACATCGTTTCTTCATCCACATGTATGGTAGGTACTCATTGAGGCATGTCTGAATATGTGTTTACCGCAGCAGATCATATGGGTTGGGGAAGCCCTGCAGCAGCAGGCTGAGCACGTTGCTGATGGCAGCTACAGTCGGCTGGGACAGAGAGGTGTCTCTCAAGGTCAGCAGCAGTCGAGGGATCAGCTGAAACTCCCTCAGCAGTTTGGCGTTTTTAGCCGCCTCGCTAATCAATACAAAAAGTGGGACATACAGATCAGAGATTAGCCAGATAAAAATAATTAATACAAAATAATGTTTTGTTGTATTCAAGGTAAAGGAAAGGTCCGACACTAACCTGGATTCAGTCAGCAGTTCGATGAAATGCTCAAACAGAGACAGATGGAGCTCGTAGGGAGCGTGGAGCCAGACCTGAGGAGCAGAAGGAGCAGTTTGAGACCTCAGAGACACAAACCAGTGGCACAGAGTTTCTAAAAGGTTCAACCCTCATTCAGTCAAAGCAGTCTATGCATCTCAAAATATACACTACTCACAAAAAGTCAGGGATATTGGGCTTTTGGATGAAATTTCAGAATGCACCTAAAATGCACAAAAACCTTTACAGGTGAATTTTATTTGACCTTTTCTAACCTTTTGAATGTACATGTGGGGCGGCTGTTCAGTGTTTCAGTATTTCTTGCATAACATGCTGTTCTCTAACAAGGTGAACAAAAATCACAAGTGTCTGATCCATGAATCAACCACCAAATGTTCTGGTTCTATGACAATTTGCATTTAAACAGTCCTTTTCATCATTTTGTGAGACCAAGATGACGCCTAAAAATCAATCATCAGTAGCTGGTCATCGAGAGGCTTCAAACTGGATGTCCTCAGAGGGAAGTTTCCACTGATCTTAGAGTGTCACAGAGTGTCATCAGCAGGTTGTAACAGAGACACAGAGAGACTGGACGAGTCACAGAAAGACACAGAAGTGGACGTCCTTAGGTCACATCCCATGCTCATGACCACCTCATTGTGAACAGTGTCCTGTGGAACCAGATGGTGAATGCCACTCAACTCCAGGCACGTTTAAGGGAGGTGAGAGGCACCAAGTGTCATGTCAGACCATTCGAAACCTTTTACATCAGCATGGTCTGCGTGGTAGACGACCTGCAAGGGTACCTGACTACACCACGAGGCACAGGCATCATTGTGTGGTATGGGCAGGCAGCATGTGTGCTGGACAAGGAACCAGTGGGCCTCAGTGCTGTTCTCTGATCAAAGTCAAATTAACACTGAGCAGAAATGATGGCTGCCAGCGCTGCTGGAGACGTCAAGGAGGACATTATGCATCAGCCTTTGGAGGTTGTGGTGTTACAGTCTGGACAGGTGTGTCGAGTCAATACAGAGCTGCCTTCCACCTTGTGAACAGTACAGTGACAAGCCGACACTTCCTGAATAACATCATTGATCCAGTCATTGTGTCTCTCCTTGAGCAACACAGGCCTGATTTTATCTTCATGGACGACAGTGTCCCAGCTCACTGAGGTCACATCATCAGGGAACGGCTGCTGGAGGCTGGGTACCTCAAATGGAGTGACCTGCACTTTCTCCAGACCTGAAGCCCATAGAAAACCTATGAGATCTGCTGAGTCATCATGTTGAGGGTCATAACCCCACACCCCAGAACCTCAATGACTTGAGGGCAGCCCTTCAAGAAGAGTGGAATATCATGACTCAGCAGAATAAGTCGACTTGTGAACAGCACGAGATGTCGTTGTCAAGCTGTAATTGATGCTCAAGGACACACGACAAGTTATTGAGACATTGACATGTTTGTTGTGGTATACCCACCACTGTTGTTAGTTTTTTTGTTTCAATAAATTATTTGAGATGAAGAAATTACATGCATTAATTACATGCTTCTACTTAAGTGCCCTACTTTCATGATATAATATCACTGTAGCATGAACTTTTTACATTTTCCAGAAATTTCAACCAAAAGTCACATATCCCTAACTTTTTGTGAGAAGTCTATCTGCTACTCTCATCGTTTCATCCAAGCCAAGTACATGCTTGAGGCTGGTCATTCCCAAAATGTTTGCTTTGGCAGCTGGACTGCAGTAATGCTGAATCTAATTAGTTTGGGGAAGAGTCATTAATTTCATTAGCTTTTAACAGCTCCACTTGCAACAAGCCCTCACCTCAAAGTCACAGAGCAGATCCTGGAAGGCGGTGGAGTTGGGAATAATGGAGGTCTCATGGCCGCTGTCAACTGTTCCCACCAGAGAGAAGGTGAGGTGGAGGATGTGGCTGTTGAGCAGCGAGCGCTTCTTCTTCAGCAGCATGGCCAGCAGCTGCAAGGGAAGGACAACAGCAAACAAGAGCAAAGTCAAATCACCAGAGGTCACCAGAAGTGTTCACGTTCAGTGATTGTGCAGAAATTTCTAGAAAGAAAACAGTTAAGTTTTTGGATCAAAGCCAATAGGCAGCATGAGGAATGGTAATAAAATGTGTTTCTGGTTATCAATCTCTATCTAAACCTAGCGACCAGGTGCAAGATTGTAAACACGTAAACAAAGGGGAAGCTCAGAAAATACTGGACACAGTGCAGGGGAAGGAAAAAAAAAACCAAACAAAAAAAAACCACAGACAGCTATTCTCTAAATTAAAACAAAGAATCGGACAGTTTCATCCAATTTGAAATAAAAAAAAAAGCATAAAACACATTTGTCCTGAACAATTATAAATGTTCTCAACACACCTAATGCAATTTGATATATTTTTTTTACTCATTTTATGGGCATACTGCAAAGGCACTGACATTCTGCTGTTTAAAAAAAAAACAAAAAACAAAAGTGTCAAGACACTCTTGAATGAACTCAACAGTTGCAACAGTTAGTTATGAAACACTAAAATTAATGAATTCATTATGTTTTTGTTGATCTGTAACAGCTGAATATCAGACCTTGTGATGTGTCAAACTGGAGCATCTAACCTGGTAGCCTTTGATGCGCTCCATCTCCTTACTCGCCAACGGGTTGCTTTTCACAACACACACTAAAGCTTTGACGGCAGCATATAGCCCCTCCACATCTGATGCCATGGCAACCAGGCCCAAGATGGCCGCCGCACCGCCAACATACTGCAGGTTGGTGGCCACAGGTTTGGCTACGAAGGCACGGACGCCTGAAGAGATTAAAAGGTGGTGAAGCTGTAGTATAAATATAACAAGTTCACAGAAAACAGCAATAGAGGCTGCTATTATGGGATATTTCATACTCTGCCTACCTAAATATCCAATGACAGCAGCTCCAATGGTACGTGCCGGCCCATTGAGGTGGCCGGCGGCATTATGAATCAGCTTGACCGGAGTGGCGTTTTCATGGGAGGACACAGTGAGCTGCAGAGGGAGTGAAAAGGTTCAGTAAAAACACACATACATCTTATTATCTGATGCTTTCATTAAGCTACTTCCCTTGCAGTCCTTTCTCTACGATATTCTCATTTGTCCATGTCAGATTTATCCCACACAGTCTTTTTATATCACACAGTCTTTGCGTATAGTAATTATATTCAAGAGCAAAAAAAGAGTCAACTGGACTTGCTTGAGAAAAGCTTTTATTCAGCCAGTTAGATTTGAAATGTGAACAAATTTAACAAGTCAGGAGGAAAATAAAGAAACAAAACAACTATTTATTCATTTAAAGATGATGGCCAATCCTGCAAGTGAGAGTAAAAATACAATCTTTAAGTGGCATAATCCTTTTTCTAATGAGAAGGAAGTGAACTGCCGGTACTATAAAGTTTCCTATTCAACAACAGGACTCTGCAGCAGAAGAAATGCTGACTCTGCACTTCTTTGCCGTCTGCTTCCTGTGAGCCGCCGTGGGCCAAGGCTCAGCAGGGAGAGCAGAGGAGGCTGGGAAATAAGGTGACAGGTGGAGAGACAGATAAGGACAGAGGAGGGAGTTTATCTGAAGCTCGAACATAACACAGGTCTTTTTTTTCCCCTCTGCAAACTCGACTGAGTTTTTGCTAAAGGTCTAAAAACATCTCTGCACTCTGACGCTGAGGTTTCATCACTCAGACGTCAGTAAGTCAGTAGCCTTGACACTCAGACTGCAACCTCTTCAAAAACAAAAAAAAAAAGCTACTGAAAACAAACCAAAGGAAATCTGCCAAAGCTACTATTTTTTGTTGTAAAATGAATTTACAGTTAAGTCTCGATTGTTACTTCATCAGATAAAGGTTGTAGATTTATAGGAATACATCAATTTCTCAACTGTGTTACCTGGAATTCCTGAGGATTTGACATATACATGAAATTTAACCCCTCCTCAGCATTTCGAGCAGGGGAATGCAGTGAATCAACCAGGGAGTGACTTGGGAGGGGTAGCGTCTCACTGAAGGACATTTTAACATGGAAACAGAAGAAACCAGGCAACCAACTGCCAAGCTACAGTGACAGCTGCATGCCTCCACGGCTTTTGGAGAATCAAAAATCTGAGAAAAGTCTTGATGAATTGAAGTAAATGGCACTGACCAACAAATTTCTGTCATAGTTTTTGCTAAAGGAATTAATAAATGCAGCAGCAGAATGACTAGAATGGCACACAACAATTTGCACATATTCAAATAATTGCAGAATAATAATTCTAGAATTAAAAAAGATGTTTTTTTAATATGTTTTCATAAAAGTGGTTGATACTAGTGCTGGAAATATTAGCTGATTTGTTAGGTGTCAGATATTTTACGTATGAAGGCAAAGTGAATATTTTAGACTGTTGCTCAGTCAAAAAAAAGACACTTGAGGACACATTGAGGTATTTTTCACTGTTTTCTGGCATTTCATGACCAGCTCATCAATCAAGCTGCATCTGTATGTATGTATTTGGGAAGTAGTGATAGTGGAAGTAAGGATAAATGAAACTTGGATTAAATTACATGAGTGATAAAGGAAGGTTTAATGTAGTTTTGCTGTTGCTAAATGCTGCCCCCCATTTACATAAACACATTCATTTTTGTCTGTTTTTTGATTCTACGTTTATCGTGGAGGCATGCCAGACAAACTCAAGAACTTATGGTAACACAGATTGAACACCTGATATACAAATAGTCATTTTGTGGGTGAAGCGCACATTTAAATGTAATTCTTAGAGTAAGTCTGCCATAAACCAGGTAATTCCCTTTGAAGAAGACAAACTCTCAACGTTTCCAAACATCAGCTCATGGGAGTGAGCCAGCAAAGCTTCTGGCAAAGTCACCAAAGCTGTGGATTTTACACAGTGGCTTTAACAAAATACAGTACAAGCAAAGTGAATTTTACTCTGCTGAGCAGTAGTGTATGTCTGACCTGTTTGGCGATGGCTTTGCTGTCCAGTTTGTTGTACACTTTCCTGATCTTGGCCACAGTAAGAGTAGAGACGGAGAGCGCATAGAGACTGAAGGACACCTTCTCCTCTGGTACCAATGCCACTGGGGAAGCAGGCGCTAACTCTGTCTTCGAGTCTTTACCTGGGACATTAAAAGGTATATGGATCAAAATAGGAGAATAAATTGACAGACGTGTGAGGAAAGGTGATAAAATGACTTGACTGAAACCAAGAGAGACTCACAGGGCAGGTAGACGGCCTGGAAGCTACCCACGTAGTTGGGTCCCAGTTCATAGATGGCGGCAACGCTGGTGGCAGGCAGGACTTCCTCCAGGAAGTGGCTGGGCCCCAGACGCCACACCAGGCTGGAGAGCTGGCGCTGGGCTGGAGGCGTCCCTACATATCCATACACAGTGCTCAGCACGGGAGGGTTGGTGGAGCCAGAGCCACCCGGAGTGCTGTGGACGTAGTGAAGCTAGAGGAGAGGGACGGGTGGTGAATGCTACAAATAAAAACCTGAATTTTAAAACCTGATACAGACTAAGACTGAGCTGAAGAGTCCAGCCACACAGTCATTTACACCAGAACAGAGCTATTTTCATGTTACAATAGGCTGATTATTTTATTAGAATTGCAGCACAGTGTTACTTTTAGCAGCTATTTCAGATTTAGTCTTAGTCTTTGGTCAAAAATGCTGATTGGTTTTAGTCAAATTTTGGTCATTTGGGTACTTCATAGTTTTAGTTCACAGCAACTCCAAAAAAGTTAACCAAAAGTGTATGAGTGTTACGTTTAAAATAAAGAGACAGAGGCCCTGTTCAGACCTGATCCGATCACAAGTGGACACTTCTGAGTGCTTGTGTTCATACCTGACATTAGACAGTGTCTCCACATGCGTCTCAAGTGACCACTTGTCATCACAATGTAACCCTCAGACAGACAAGCTGTTCTCTCCCCAGTGAGTCACACACACACATACATCAGTGGAGCAGACAGCCTCCATGTGGCCCAGGACATATTTACATACACACTGCTAAAAGAATGAGGATAAATGCAGCCCAGACCTCCTCCCACTGAGGTCTCATCACATCTCAGTGCCTCTTGGTTGCTCTCATTACCTCCACCAAGGAGGCTATGTTTTCACCAGGGTTTGTTTATTTATTTGTTGGTTTGCAAATAACTCAAAAACTTATCATCATTTAGATCAGATCTAGGACTAATTAATAACTAATAAAAGTTACCATTGTTCTTGTTGGGTACATTTTTCTACTATATGATGAGCACTGTGTACACTCAAGAGAAGATTTGTGCTTTATGGACACTTGTCCCCAGAGGGCATAAAACACAACCACAAATCCACTTACATGCACATAAGACACATGTGAGCAGCTTGTTGTTTCCTATATGAGGAGGTCAGCAGGAAATGAAGCTGTTGTTATCAGCAGTGCTGAGAGGAAGCTGATACTTGTGGTCTGCCGCTCCGTTTCCCTGCTCTGCTTTCTTATCTCAGGGGTAATCTGAAGTCACTAAACCACAAACCACATGACAGCACGCTGACTGTGCTGCTGTGTAAAGCTGGCTTTAGAAATGTTTTTCTTCTTTGTCAAAACAGTAGTCGGTGTACAGAAGATTATGAACCAATAATTTGTATATGTCCAGCTACATTATACTTAAAAAATGATTTGATACGGTTGATTGCAACCATAACAGTGAATCTATAATCAGCACACACAAACACAGAAGACTTTTGCTGAATGTTGTGCGTGCAACACATCCCTAAGCCTATAACTGTACCTTGACAGTGTTGATGAGCTGGCCGTCGATGTACAGCGTGGCCATGCTGTTCTTCAGCATGCCTTTGCTCATGACCAGCACCAGGTGGTGCCACTGGCCCTCCGCGATCAGCTCACCGCAGCGGAAACGAGCACAGCAGGGCAGGATCTCATAGAAGGAGGACTCTTCGCTCGACTCATCCGCTGCTTGACGGGGGGAGGGAGGGATATCGATGAGTCAGAGGGAGAGGGCAGACTTAGAAACATGACCTCTAGGTTACTGACTGAAATCCCCACAAGGGACTGGCTTCATAAGGTTCAATAAAGATGCAGTCTTCGCCCACTAACATTAACTTTAAAACATGATATACACCCCTTTGCTACGCCCAAATACATACTGAGATGATTCACTGTAATAATCTATCATCATTGATGTCAGAAGCTTATCATCTGGACTCCATTTGATGTAGGAAACACCACCTGACACAGGAAATGCAGTAGGTGGTGACGTTTTACTCACAGTAGGACTGCAGCAGCTCCTCCTTGGTGGAGACGGTGAGTGAGCGGTCTTTGGCGGACAACACCACCGCCAGGCAGACGTAGTGCTGCTCCGAGGACGTGGCCCGACGGACAATGGTCAGCAGTCGCACCGGGTGGGCCTGAGGGGCGGTGCTGAATCGCTCCACACAGAACCAGGTGGAGTAGCTCAGGCCTGACGGAGGAGGGAACAAGCGCTCCCCTGGAGTAGAAGGAGGGAAGGTGGAGGAAGAAAAGAGACCAGAGGAGGTGTTGTTTTCTTACTTTGTACTCTGGGATATCTGAAACAACAACAACTGAACTGAGCTGTATAAAACACACACACACACACACACACACACACACACACACACACACACACACACACACACCATTTTGCCCTCAGGACCATTGATGCGCACACCATATTGGGTTTCCACCATGTGGAGCGCTCTGAAAAACGTTTTGCCTGTGACACATTTTCATTTATTCACCGAGTGCCACAGATATTGTAGTTT
Source organism: Synanceia verrucosa (assembly GCA_029721515.1). Classification (NCBI taxonomy): domain Eukaryota; kingdom Metazoa; phylum Chordata; class Actinopteri; order Perciformes; family Synanceiidae; genus Synanceia; species Synanceia verrucosa. Next base: position 12,051,454 of record CM056551.1, on the reverse strand, counting down.
CTGGACAGACTGAATGTTTACTCGTGTTGTTGCTGCCGGCACCCACTTGATATTATACTAGATAGTACAGCCAAAACGGAGCTGGAATTATCTACCTTTCCTACAGCACTGTTTGTGGATTGTGAAAAAAAAAAAAAAAAAAAAAAAAATATATATATATATATATATATATATATATATATATATATATATATACACACACATATAATGCATATATAATTTTATTATTGCACGACAGCTGCTTGGCTTGGTTTAATATTGTTACTTTCATTTTGTCTTAATTTAATCTGTGATCTTGAAGGTTATTTTTTATTTTTCTTTCTTTTGAACCCCTTGAGTCGTCTTTTTGTATTTTGCAAATGTTTGTAATCGCCTCAGCGCATTATCTCCACCAAACAATCCAAACTAAATTATGTGAGTGAGTGTTTAGACAGGACAGCTTCTTGCCAGTGACACACTGAGTATCCAGAAAATATCAGATCCTCAGAGAAGAATTGAGCAGACATTTTTCCCCACTATCAAAGGAGTTAAATTGTCCAGAAAACCATTGTTCGCTGTCTGCCGGCACTCCAGCATCTGCTCTGAGACAGATGAGCATTAAGCCTTACTGCAGGACAGACACAACTACAAGCCAAATGCAGGTGAACTGATACATGTCTTATTCGTGGAGCTGCTGACTATGGACTTGTGGGAATTGGATTATAGAGGGGAAAAAAAAAACAAAACAACATCATTAACATTGCAGGAAAAGCTGCAGTGGAAGTGTTGCAGGAAGAAAGACGTGCGTGAGGGAATACAGCTTGGTACAACAAAGGTGAGTTCCTGAGCAGACTGAGGAGATGTTGATTAATGAGCTTCCTGATGATGTCATTCAAGGATATGGGTCAGATGAATTGAGACAAGTGAGGAACGAAAGGAGGGGAAGTGAGGGATGAGGGAAAGAGAAGAAACAGTGAAGGAGGAAGAGGAAAGGGACTGCGGAAGAAAGACAAAAAAGAGGTTGGGGGTTAGAGGCTGTGTAAAGAGAAGAAAAGGACAGAGAAGAGGAAGTGAGTGACAGGAAGAAATGAGGGAGGGAAAAGCGAAGTCTATAAATAGTGCTGGGTGACTGGCTGGAGAAGACAAGAGGAGGAGAGTGTGGGGTGGAGGAGAGGATGAATGGAGAAGAAATGACAGTCATGTTTGAGTGGATGAGGAGAAGGGTCGATTAATAGAGGTGAGGAGATGAGGAGGAGAGGAGAGGAGAGGGGGATAGGGAGGATGGTGTCGTAGCTTTTCTTTCACATGCACACATGATGAAAACTGAAAACATCAGAACAAATCCAGTCTTCGTGGGTGAGATGAAGAAATCCTGAGAGGATAAAACAAACTACACTGAGCCCTAACAAGAAGACAGAGTCAGTATCAAGAGGAGCGCAGGTGAACTGAGGAAAACAAAGGGAAGCCATGACACCACAGATTTAATAAGCCTGGTTAAAAATTCAAAAGCTGGGGGCTAAGTGAATGTGCATGTGTTCAAATGAGTAGCAGTAAGACATGAAGAAGCTATTCTTACTCCCTCCCTGCTCCAGTAAAGAAAGAAGAAGGAACATGTCAACACCTTTGGGGAAAGTTCATCAAATCCCACCATGATATCAAACTACTTTGCTGCAGTCATTCAACTCTCTCCCTTTTGAAGAAATGAAAAGCCAAATGAAATGTGCCAACAATCCAGCACCATCACTGAAGGAAATCTAGTTTAATATGTCATGTTCTCAGATTCAAATTTTGTCAATGTCATGAGAGCGAGCATTGTCAACAAACTGCCTATTTCCTCCTCTGCTTGGGGCCTCAGTACATGAACTTCCTCAGTCTGAAATCTCATCTCAGTTAAGGAGTTTTGGTATCAGAGAAACTGTATTTAGGAAAAAAAACTTTAAAAAAAGGATGGGAATATTACAGTACCCTCCTAATTTAATAATATCTGCTATGAATCCTCAGTCAGGATGGCCTGGACTCAGTCCAAAACTCTGCCAAAAATGGCAGCAGCACTGTTGCTAAGCAATACAATGAGGATATGGAACAATATGAATACTGAAAAAACATTTTCACCATTCTGCTTCACCAGAATTTATAGAGACATGTTTTACTGACCGTTTTGAGTCATACACCAACTAAAAGTATGTCACACACTCCATAATGACATGTAGAGACTAACCCTTGACCTACGTTGTCCAACTGCAACATAGATAAAACGTGGGCTATCCTTACCTGTACCCATCCCGCTGAGCACTGCTCCGTCGTTCACACCTGAGGCATTGGTGTTGTTGGTGGGAGCGTTGTGAGGCGCCAGGCTGGGCAGAAAGAGGCATCTGCACGGGACAACAGATAAATGGATTTGTTATCTGGTGAAACAGCTGTAACCAGACACAAAACATGTTGTCAGCTTACAAGTGTGGTTGCTGTAAAACAGATTTACTGCAGGTTTTCTGAATAACTGCTGCAGTCTGGCTCCATCCCTGAGATAAACTATGAAAAAGACTCATTGGAGGTTACAAAGACCAAGCTGGTAATTCAAGCACTGGAGACACAGCAGCTTTGTATTATAACATGGAAATCTCTACCGCCAAATACTGGAGGATTAATTATGTATGAGAGGATGATAGAGGTAGGATGAAAGCATACAATCAGGTCAGGTTTTAAAAGGAATCTGCTTGTACGCAGTCAGCTGAATCTCCTTGCACCTTAATTTAGGTGACACTGATGATAATATGACAATAACACATACATACATATAATATTAACTGATGATAACTGCATAGAGAGTGAGTTTGGTGCTAACATGACAGACCTTTATTTTGTTTAACAACCACTTAAGTGGGGATGTCTCTGCATTCACTGTCACCCAATTTTTCAAGGACTTCTACAGTGGACAAAGACTGACAATCATTCCACAAAATTACAGAGAATCTGACTTGTGAGTCGGCGTTGCATTCTGCTGATTCACTGCCTCTCTGCAAAGGTGTTATTTTCCCCTCTCTAATCATCCTGAACCAGCACTGAAGACAGCGATGCTCTGGGATTTGAGATGAAATCTCAAAATGTGTGAGTGGAGGGTGGACTAGAAACAGGACTGGACTGGACCGAAACCACACAGGAGCACAGCTGAAAGCCTGAATCACATGTAGTAACTATGCAGCTATTGTATTATTTTATGATAATATATGCATGTTCATGGTGATGAAGGAGTGTGTCATCCAGTGCAACAGTGTGGCTCACTGATGTGTTTTTATACTTTTTTTTGGACAACAACAAAGCTCTATGCCACAGAGGAAGGAGAAAAATCAGGCTTTGAAAGCTCAGACAATAAATATTGGTATAATAAACTCATAGATTTTGTACTTATTATGGGATTTGTTCACAATAAGAAAAATAACGAATGATGTCAGGCTTATCTTTTATCAAAAAAATCCTAATCATACTGTGGTTTTTTTTCAAACCTGAGGAAATGGAACATTTTTAGGTTTTGGACCAATGTTTGAACAAAACACACAATGTGAATATGACCCCTGGACTTAATAACTGACTATATGCATAGACTACATTAATCAATAATATATAATAATTCATAGTCGCAGCCCTAGATAAAATCCACTCACTACAGGATTTTTTCATTAGCTCTCTATAAATTATGCATTTTGAAAGAGACACTGATTGAGCTCCAAAATGAGCTGATTTCTTTTTGTTGCTTTCTCTTTTGGTTTGTCCACCAGGACAGGAAGGTCTGAGGTCACGGTTAGATACAGGACAGCGAACCTGAAGCTGGCATGGATCCAATGACTTATTCAAGGACACTTTTCAAGGGCAGACACTGTGTTTAACAGACAGTCTGTCAAAATAACAACAAAAGCACACTGCTGCTTCACAGTCACTGCATGCGAGCTGTCTCTTTCCGCCATTATTCATCACCTTGATTAGGTTAAAAGAAAAAAACACACTCCAGGCTTGTTATACTAATTCTTCTTTTCCTAGTCAGAGAAAAAGGAGTCTTTTCCCCTCAACCACCCATACTGGATGGGAGCCCTTGTGAGATGGCTGGCTGGGTGAGTTTGTGTGTGTGTGTAAGCATGTCGTGCATGACAGAGAGTGGGGATGTGCATGTGTGTGTGAGCAAAAAGAGTGCATGTGTGTGATTCCTAATAGCAGCAATGGCATCAATATTTCATGGTGACAGATGGGAGAGAAAGGAGGGGTATGGGTTGGTTGGTTTGTGTGTGTGTGTGTGTGTGTGTGTGTGTGTGTGTCCTGTGTTTATGCGGAGGAGAAAGTGGGCCAGTGCCTCGTTGCCTGTGAGCTGCTGCTTTGCTGCGTTTTCAGGAGAAACTCCATGTTCTATTCTGAAGCTGCTGCTGCTACGAGTCAAACTGGTTCTTACGGGTAAAAGAAACAGGGGAGCTGAGAAATTATGGCCCAGGAAATTTTGTCACTGGATGGGTGACTGGTTTCTAAAAGCAGTACATAAAAGACACTCATTAGGTCCAGTAGAACTGATAAAGTCTATGGAGTTACCATTATGACTGACACAAACCTAAGCACCCCAAGCACTGCATTACACTGAATGTGGAAGCTCATTTTTGACCCTGGAAATATTAGTTTGGTAAAATAATCTTAATTTACTGTTTGAGTGCCATTGACGTATTTATTCATCAATTAAAATCCAATACTTGAGTGCCATAAACTTACACAGGGCCTATACATCAAAGTGGCTTTTCAGCAGCAGGGACAAAACTTATAGACTGTTCTCCCGCAGCCTGTGAGTAATTTTGGGGCTTCTGGGAGATGTAGTCGGAGCATAAAGAGACGGTATACACCACAGAGATCAAAGCAGGAAGTGGAGACGATCGCAACCAGAGAGCAAAACAAACAGAATCTGGACAAAAAGGTGGTGATTTTGGTGAAAGTGTCCTCTACTCTACCTGTGATAAAAAAAGAACGGAACAAGGTTAAAAAAAAACAGTTTTTTTCATGATGAAATAGTCTGTTCTTTCATTTGAGCTATTCAATGTTTTCAGAGACATAGTACAAAATATTGTGTGGGTCTTAAAATGACGATCATCAAGGTCTAAGATGAAGTGAGCAAAGTCCAGCCACTGATGAAGACTGAGGGATGTGGTTGAAAGCTCCAGAGGTTAATAAATCATATTATTTTTTCATCAAATAATGGGCATCATTAAGTTTAGGGCAATAATGGCAATATTGTGAACAACAATGTCAACATGTAAATGTTTACGAGCACACATCTAACAGAAGGAAAATGGAGAGAAACTGTAAGGAGTGCAGAAAGAAGGTGCAGAAAGGTGACAGGTTAATGGTGTCAGATCACACAGCCTATTGTAGGGGTGACAGTATTAGAGGCTGAATGTCACCTTAAGGTATGCAACTGTTCCATCTCCAAGCACAGAACAGCAGAAATCTTATCAATTATATTTGCAACATCACAGCTACTGCACCTCAACAACATTCTCTGTCTAAAAGTCAAATCCAGCCTATCAAATGATCCTTGTGTGCCCTTGAAAGTGTGTTTGAAAAGAAGAACAAAAATTATATTTAATTCATCCTTCAGCACAACATATAATCCAATCAAGGTGATGCTATGTAGTTTTTCAATGCTGGTCAGGTGATCACAGGAAATAACCTCTGGCATGTTGCCATGGAACTGACAGAATACATCGACAATGACCTTTGTAAAATGTCCACGTTGCTCTTAAACCTGTGTCCTGATGAATAATAATGAGGACTGTAACATATCAAGTTAAAGTTTCAACAGTTGTCTGCTGTGTGGCAGCGTAACATGTGTGTATGTGTTGCTAACGGCGAGTTGCCAAGGTCACATCCCACATGGCATCATTTTCACCAAACCCAACATTCGTTGTGCCGCTAACATACTGCACAAAGCGTGGCGTGCAGCCGAGGCTGTCGGCAGCAGCCACAAAGCACAGGGTATCATATGACATAAAAGGAGGAAAATGAGCTAATCTGTATGCACAGCCCCACAACTGCAGGCGAATAACAACCTCCTCCTTAGACTGTTGCACGTACTGCTCTGAGGTTTAAAAAAAAAGAACCCCCCCCCTACACACACACACACACACACACACTCACACACACACACAACCTGGTAAACTGCAGAGAAAAATAACATGTGGCACCCTGAGGTGTGTGTGTCACTGGCGAGAAAAATTACTCAATAAAAGAGAAAGACTTAGAGAAAAGTGGTTTACAGGGGACCAGCATCATCTGTTGCAGCCATTTTAAAAGCATGTAACGAGGACTGGAGGACTAGTCCATTCCTGGAGTGCTAACGTTCCTCACGGAAATATTTCTTATATTAACAACGGCTAAAATGAGTAGATGTACAGTAATGAAGGGAAGGCTTATTGCGCAGCACAGGCAATAAGAATTATTGCGCTGTGCTGCAGTCTTTACAGAGTATTTCAGCCTTCAGCATCTAAAGAAACAGATTCTGTTTCTCAGGAATTGGTGGAAACGGAGCTAAAAGGAAAAAGAATGTTGGACTTCGACTCATCAGGTGGACACAAACAAAATTGTAAACAAATCTTGTTTCGTGTTTGCTGGTGTAAACAGGAAAATATTGGCTAACATATTAACCACAAGAATAAAATAAAAACTGTAAATTATTGCAGCTCACATGAGGAGTGTATGTGAGCTGCCCCCTTTCCCTGGGTAAAAAAAAAAAAAAAAAAAAAAAAAAAGGCTAACGATTGCAAAGAAATCATGCTGACTAACCCGAAGCCTTCCAACGAGGTATCAAACTCCACAAATGCAGGCATGACAGCTGATCCGTGCAGGCGTATGTCATGGGGCGTTGTCATGGACACCAGGCACTTGACTCTGGTGAGGGGTACAGTGCTGCCCTCAGCAGAGCGCACAAGGCTGCGGCTGATGCGATACTGGCCGTTGTCCTCTGCTGGTGTGGCGAAGACACTGTCAGGACCGAAGCCTTCCATGGACATGGTCATACTATCTGTGAAGTGAGGAAGGAACAAGTTCAATAACAGCTAACATCCAGGGTGAGAAAGTGGTCTTCAGTTTTTGGCTGTGATTGTAAAAAGTGGAACTAAGCGGCCTACTTTGGTACCATGCTTTATCCCCCAACACAAAATTAGCAGATCTTTCCCCACTTTATGGAAGCAGAGATTCTTCATGGAAAAGGAAGTAATTTTGGGGCTTCTGTGCTTTGTAGTCGGGACAAGAGTTAATATGCATCACAAAGGTCAAAACAGGAAGGGGAGACAATCGAGTTTAAAGAACAAAATGGACAGATTCTGGAGAAAAAGTGGTGATTTTGGTGAAAGTGGTCTCGACTCTCCTCCAGACAAAACAACAAACAAAGTAAAAACATTTTTTTTCACGATGGAATAGCGAGTCTTCTTTCATTTGAGCTACTCTGTTTTCAGAGTCAGTACAAAATATTCTGTGGGTCTTGAAATCACACCTGATCACACTCTGTAAAAGGCGGAATATTAGGCTTTTACACAGACAGCACAAAATCAAGCCTGGGTCCTCATTGTTCCAGGTGGGACTAGAATTAATTCTTCGATTGAGGTAAAATATTTTACTGTCTACTAAGGATTGGTGTTCTTGGTTGTTCAGTAGATTATCTTCTGACAGACAGCACTGTGTGTTCTGACAGTGGCAGCTTGTAAAGAGCAGTAATTAGTCGGGACTTAAAATCCATTCACAGCTGGGAGGAGACACAATAAGCAATTAGGACATGCTGAGGAGCCCACAAAATTACAAACATTAAGGGCTGTTAATAGAAAACAAACCATTTGCATTAGGTTCACAATGACAAGACAGTCTTTGTTTAAACATGGAGCTTACACACCAACTAGTTATTAATCAGAGGCCAAGAGAACTACTTTGTTTCTTACCTCTTGCTTATAATGAAAGCAAGTTTACTCTATGTGCAAGTGCTGTTAAGCAACTCCACTTGAACAAAGTACATGTTCAAGTTAGAGGGTCTCCCTACCGACTGTGAAGTGTGAACTGTAACGGTAGTTCATACTAAAGCCTGTTGTTCCATGGGCTTCTGAGTCTTTCTGAGAAAACGGCACAATCTTCCCCTTTCAACTAATTTCAACTGGTAAATAAATGGCAACAGAAAGCTCATCCTCTGCAATCACAGCCTATTCTCCACAGGATCCGTCCCAATGAGCTCTCAGAGAGAGCCCAGAAAAAGAGCAGGATCTCTCAAAGATTGATGGCTTTTTCCAAACTTTCAGCACAGAACCAAACTTTCTCCCAGGAGAAAGGTGGTATCGCTGTGGCTCCCAAATGACATTATTTCAGAAACATACTGGACAACTGCTATGGACCAAACTCTTCAATTCTCAGCTATTAAAACCAATTCACCCACAAAATGAGATAACATTAAAATAAAAGATATATAACGACAAATAGCAGCTGTTTGTTAATCTATCAGCTTTTTATTCAGAAAATGAATTAAATTAAAATTGAATGTGTACCTTTCCCACTGCAATTCCCACTGACTTACAGTATAACAAAAAATGTGTCCGCTAAAAATGACTTTTACTCAGCAATCTACCAACAGTTCTTAGGGATGTACTGAAGCGTCAACATAAGGCACAAATTTACAAGCTTAATATTTGAGGTACACCCTTAACAAAAATGAATTAAATAACACTTTAAATGTACCTTGGAATTAGCCTAGAAATCTAGACTCACCCTAGTGGCAAAAAATATTTTTACCTAGCAGGACGGTCTAGTGGCGCACCAGAGGAGATAATCCTGGCTTCAGAAAATAATCTGTTGGACCAATCACAACACTCTATATGCGTAGCGAGTCATTGGGGCGGGCGTGGCACGATGACGCCAGGACTGCGCAATGCCAGAATAGCACAACAAGGAAGATGTGGCTGTGGCTAACGAACAGCGGTGGTTTGAACCGGCTCTGTCATTGATTTTGGAAGAGGTAGACTTGGGCTTTTCTTTGAAAGTTGAGCAGAAAGAAGCACTCAAGTCATCCATTTAAAGAAGGATGTATTTGCTATTTTGCTGACTGGCTACTTTGCCAGCCGGCTACGGGAAAACTCTAATATACCAGCTGGCTCCGCTCGTAGTGTCACATTGTCCGTGGCTCTGATTGGTCATAGCGCTGGCCTATTATGTGCAGAGGCAGTTTAAACGACAACGATTGGTCCCACCCACAGGCTTCAACTCTGCCTATGGACTGCCCCCAGGCTATACATTTGATGTTATACTGTGGCTTATCAGGCCACCTTGGAATGGTACCTGCTGACAAATACCACCAGGAACCACATGTCCTCTGAGGCCCCTAGCACAGTGACTATCATGTGCTCAGAAGCAGGATGAGAGCTGTTACTGTCTTACTTCTCATCTCGGCGTCATAGCTGAGAGAGCTCGGCTTGTGAACCCGGTACTGCTTCAGTAGCTTCTTGTCCCAGGCGCCGCAGTTCAGAGGGTTTCCAAGACGCAAGAACTCCCTGGATGTGAAGGAGAAGAAAAATATACAAGAAAGTTAAAGAAACACATGTAATATTACTGCTCCTCTGCACTGCCTGGGTACCGTGACAGCTCTTGTTTAAGTATAACTTACCACATTTAAGAAAATGCCTTATAATTTTTAATCAGCCTTCATTTGCTGCATCACTCATAGGTTGATACTATTTGATGTAACAGAAAACTCAACATCCATCTGTATTAAAATCATTTCAATGGCTTGAAGGCCAGACTACACTCATTGTTAATCCTATACATGATATGCAGAGAAACCAAATGCATGTTGGAAGGTTAAATCTTTTCATTTACAATAATTTACAATAACAATGTTTTATTCTTAAGAACTTTCCCATTCATTTCTTTTTATATTTAATACTGTAATGTTGCTCCAACACTAGCAGATACAGTTGTTGTATTCCCTGAAAGAATACAAATCATAAAGTCGCTGTTAAGTCTGCAGTTACTTAGCAGTTTGACTTCTAGTCAAAAGCTGTGGTTAACTGCATGTTCAAGTCTGTTTAAGAGTCAATAAGGTCGACTGGCATCATGTTAAGTGACTTGAATGCAGTGAGTACCAGCGAGTTTGTGTCAGCTGTCAGAGTGCTGAGTGAGTGACACCAGCGGCTGGAACCAGACCAAAGAAAAAGACTCTGGAGCTTCGCTCGGGCTGATGTTAGCAAAGCACAGACAAAAACAACACAGGAAGAAGGAGAGGAATTATGAGGGGAAAGTGACAGAAGAAGAGTGACAGCTGCAGAGCAAGGTAGAAAGACAGGCAGAGAGGAGGGAAACTGATTGACAGCTACAGATATGTTAAACTCCAGCACAAAGAAGGGGGAAGGATATCAGCCATGGATTTACATATAAGAAGAGCCAACCATGTGCATGTCAAATAACTTCCCCCCGTTCTCACTTAACTAGTCAAGCGAGAAATGAGAATCGCTGCATTTATTCTGCATACATAGGCCTCTTTTCCTCACAAACTGTCAGGAAAGATGAGGCTCCCTGAATGGAAAAAACATTACCTCAATGTAAAGCTCAATAGGTAAAAATAGAGATTAGCATGTTTCCATGTTAATATGCTAGCATATTAGTGGAGTGATTCCCCAGTTTGAATCATTTGCCATCTGTTTCCCTGAATTTCACGTCACCTTTCTGATGTATCAAATAAACGCCATGCAAATTAACGCGTTAATGTGATTAATCCACATTAACTAATTTTGTGTGACGGTAACGCTACTTGGACAAACTACCCAAAATGCATTGCCAAAGATGTGCTAATTTTGACTGACCTAATATGCACTCTATCTATCCATATATATATATATATATATATATATATATATACACACAACATTGGCTCTAATAAGCGCTCTGTTTATGAACGTCTCTCGCGTTTCATCCATTTCACGTTAACGCTAATTAATTGCAATAACGCATTAATTTCGAAAACCCTATAAACCCTAACCCTAACCTAACATAATAGCATGCTAAAGGGCTAACGTTAAACATTACAATAAAATGATGAGCATATTAAAATGATATATGTTGCAAGATGAACGCCGGCATGCTAACGACCCTTTTAACAGGCATCAACATCAGTGTCTTATTAGCCTGCTGTGTATTGTTGGGACAAAACAAAGGTGCTAAACTCTTTTGTTTCTCCTAAAAACTGTTTTGATTACCAAAAATATTTGATGTTCAGTTTCAGTGTTGATTAGGTCACACTGGAGCTGGGATAGTTCTTCTACTGTGCATTCTTGTTAAGTTAGGGGATGCAGTCGCCCACATAAGAGCAGTCATGTGTACCTGAGAGCCATCGGCTGCAGGGCCTGCGAGGCCAGCCTCTCAAACATCCTCTGCAGCGGCGGATGCAGCGGATGGTCCTCGTCGCCAAGAGCCTGACTGCAGCGCTGCAATAGCCGCTGATGGAGGCAAGCCTCACACAGCACCTGCTGGTTCCTCTCGCTGTTCACCAGGAGTTGGAGGATGTTGGCCACCGCCAGCTGCAGGTCCAGGGCATGCTGGAGAGCGCACAGAAAATGGATTTTCTATTCACTATTATATTTGATTTACAGGACTGCGGCATCAAAATGTTGAAGTTACCTTCAGGGAATTAGTTTTATCTATAAACAACGCTTCTGACATGTAAAAATCAGTGTCTATCTGAACAAAAAAAAACCCTCCCTGCCCTGAATGTAACCCATTCACCCACTTAAAACAGGAAGTGGATGTTGGCCCATTTCCTGCCAGTGTTTTCTCACCTCTGGCTGGCTGTCAGAGCAGACGGAGGGCAGCAGATCCAACATGGCCAGGACAGCCCCTGGATGGATGACCACCATGTCAGCCGAAGACGAGGATGAAACGGGGTGGGAGGCATTGGCTAAGTGGAGCTTCAGGTCTGTCAGGGCTTTGACTGGGGCAGGGGGACCAGACATACCATAGTAGCCTTGTCTGGGATAGAGAGAGAAAGTCACAGTTAGTGAAGTTCAGCTGAGTCACGCCAAAGTTATTCACAAAAAATCTGTCAAAAACAAGTGAAGAAATGGGTAAAACATGAAAACATTCACAACTTTCTGAAGCAGAACGAAACTGGAGATTCCTTCCAAGTTGATTTTTTTTTGTTGAGCAAAATATAATTTTAAAATTTGTTAAGCATACTGTTTTGTCATAGTGCTGATTAACACAACGTGAGATAATCCTCATTTCAGTTCAGTTCTCAATGGGATATTAGCACTTGTCTGTTTACTCTCAGAGTTCACTCTGATTATTTGGAGGCCCTACTTTAGTGAGTCATAGAACTGTGGCTGCTAAATATGCAGATTTACAGGGTTTTTCAGGGAAAAAACTACTGTTTCACAGCTCAGCGGAAACTCTTCTAAGAAGGACAGGAATGAATCAGTGCAAGAAGAGTATTTAACATTTTGACTCTTTATTTTGAGCTTTATTTAACATGACTCAGCAGTCCCTGCTCCTCAGTGATCCATGCGTCAGGTGGTAACTGTTTCATCTAAAGCACTGAGGCTTCCTCATGTACAAACGACAGAGGGCAGGAGATGTGCTGGGGCCTGCAGTCGGGCAATTAGACAGAAAGGCGTGATGCTGCGATGCAAATTACAGAGAGGCAAAACCCCCTGAGGAGGCATGAGGAGCTGGAAAAGAACAACTGACCTGTGATTGGCTGGTGGTGCTAATTCAACATGGTGGTAAAAGCTAACACCAGCTTAAACGGTTAATTGGTATAAATAAATACTATAATTAAAAGAAAAAAAAGATAACTAACTGAAACTGTATTGTGAGTTTACAAAATTAACTAAAACATATTGGTTGTTCAGCAGTGACTGAACACAGTTTTTAAAATATTATCTTTTGTTTTATTATTGTAGTATTTTGAATCCTGCACCTGACAAACAACCCAAAGTATGAAAAAAACTAAAACTGGTAAAAACTAAACTAAAACTAATCATTTCGAAAAAATGAAAACTAACGAATGCTAGCAAACCCGTTCTAAAAACTGAATTAAAGAAAAAAAGTCATAACTAAATACAACTAAACTAAAATGAAAAATCCAAAACTATTATGACCTTGCTGTATAGTAATTGTCTTATCTGACTGATTATATATTTTTTGCCTGCTTCTCGGCTGTTTTGAGTTTAATACTATCCAGCTCACAGTGTGAACAGTTTAAGGCATAATTAGCAGAAAACATCCTAGTGTGCAGCACTGAAAGAGTCTGGGTTTGTTTTTTTAGACTAAAGACTACATTTGTTTGATCTAAAGCGCTGTGTCTCCATCACAAAGTTGACAATCACCACGTGGCTTGTTGCATTTTGCATATCACAAACTGCTGCCATGTTCTTGGAGGCACATCTAGCGCTAAAATGATGAGTCATTGGGTTATTTATCAGCAAAAATACACAACATTATTATTATCTTATTTCTGACATTCCATTAATAATTAAACTGCCAATCATTTTTGTCAGTGTGTAATACTTCGAGCAGGACTGGAACATAATATGTAAAGTGCAAAACCGTGGTACCACCAGCCTTTGTCTGACTTCCTTTACTCCTGAAGCAGTGTTATTATGGTATGGATAGCTTGTGAAAGAGGTGAGTGGCGTTACCACAGTTTCACCCTCAGTGGCTCACATGTCCGCAGACTTGGAAAGAGAGGGGTGAGCAAATAGCACCAAATGCTTCACACTGCATCTTTAATCGATACATTTAACAAGATGGATCCATCGAATGTTTCATATTTTTGCTTGAAAAATATGAAATTATTTAGCAATTATCAATTGATTTGTTTTGTGGATCAACTGACTAATATTTAGGGGTTAGACCACTTCTACATACTACTAATACTTTGGACTGTCTCAGTGAACTCAGTGATGAGCTTATTTCATTATTGTTTGACATTTTATAACATAACTTAGAAATCAATTGATCAAAAATACAATCAATAGATTATGTAATTATGTGAAATGTTGTGGAGCTCTTCCATCTCTGTAACTCAGCTGACGGTAAAGATGTGTACTTTAACACATTTTTATGGCCTGCTAAAAGATTCACATGACCTTTTGAAGAGTTCGCACTCATTAGGCGCTCTTAGTTGCTGAGCGAAGGTGATGAAAATGGAGAGGAAGTGATGAGGGTGAAAGTAGCAGAGCGCTGTAGCTACCTCTTCCTGGCGAGTGCTGGCGTGCCCCATGGCGAGGGCAGCGAGGTCTCATGAGTCAGGCAGGGAGGCACCTGCTCTGCACGACTGCATGGCAGCACACCCATGGACACACACACACACACACACACACACACACACGCGCGCACACACAGCCACACATGCAGCCGTGCAGACGGACCAGGCCGAGGATGAACAGCCAAACAGCATCAGGGGTTAGAGGAAGAAAAAGAGACGGAGAAGAAAAGAAGGAAAGAAGCTGTTAGTGGAAAGCTGAAAGGAGAAACAGGATCAGAGCTACAGCTGGAGCACATGCATGACGCCAGCTCGAGCCTCGCAGGAGATGGGTGCGTACTGTTGTCATGATGGCCGAGGACGGCAGCCATTGAAAAACTGTGGGAGTTTAATAAATGTGTTCAGGTAAGAAGAAATAGGAGAGAAGGATTGTTGTCAATGATTCTGGAGTTGGATTCTTAACTTTGGTGGTCAGCGAGTCCAATCAATCAGCAGCACAGTGGTTACTACCTTCTTAATTAATTCCTTAATGGTTATGCCATCATGACAACATGACCAGCCTGCACAGCTGAACAGTGAAGCGTCTGTGTAAAATGTCTTTGAGTTTTCAGCTGCCAACAGTTCAGCCATGTGTGTCTCAGAGGAAGAGGTAGGCTGAGTGGGAGCCGTAGAGTATGACCACAGCTGCTTCTACGCTTTTGCCCGACTGATCTGAAGCTACAAAGTGAACGTGCACTTGTACAAAAAACTTTGTATTCACAAGCATCTTTGTTTGCTTTCCATGTTTGAGTAATAAATGTAAATACTTAACAATTTGTGGTTGTTCTTCACTTTAAGTTATCCTTGTTTTACAAATTATTTACCATTATAACTAAACTAATAATTATATTATCAGATTTGTGAAGATGGTCATTTCCTGTATGCAAAACACATCCAGACTATCCCTTTAAGACATCCCCATTTCTCACTTGTTTCAGTATGTGAGCTCTACATTTTTGTAGGTCACCTGAAATCAATAACACCCCTCTCTCTCAATAAACTGGATCTTGAATCTTGACTGTTTATTGAGGGTTCAGATTAAAAACTGAACATATGAGTCCCTCAAAACACATTTTATGAAGAACTTCAGCAAGTTAGAAGACTGTAGAAAAAAAAAAACATGAGGTTCTTCATTTACTACAAAATGTTCTTGAGGATCATGTGGCAGCAGTCTGCTGAACTCCAACTGAACAACTCTAGTATAATAACTCACTCAGTAATGACAAGTGCTCATTACACTGTTGGCTTATTTAACCACTGACAGTAGATGAATAACGTGTGGACGTGTGTTTGCTTCATCCTGCAGGTAAAGAGATACCCCATGATGGAATACATCCACATCATACCTGCTGGTTGTTGTGCGAAGAGAAGAGAGTTAATTCCTACAGCAGAAGCTCTGGGATAGCACTACTTTAGAAACATGGTGTTGATTTATTGCTTGCAGAACAGAACAGAGCCACACAGTTTGTGCTACATGAATAAGTGTCTCAGGGGTTTTCTCTGACCTGTCAAAAGAGTCGGTGGCCATCTTGTACAGGTAGATGAAGAGCTTGCTGCAGTGTTTAAGTGTGGGACACACGCTGTCTCCAGTGCAGCCTCCAGGGGCTGCCTCGTCCTCCAGCAGCCTCTGGAAAGGCTGAGCATTGGAGGGGAAGACGCCTGTAGCACCCAGCTTCTTAGTGTCTGAGAAACAGCCCAGCAGCCTGGTGGTACACAAAGTGGTTTCCATGAGAACAGTTTGGATGGAAGAAAGTGACAGAATATACAACATATGGAGCACAACAATCTGTACTACATTAGTATGGCAGCACAGCAGTATTAAATAAAGCCTGCACTGCACTACAATTATTGGGACTATAACTACTACTGTCGGACAATATATCGTCCCAAAGTTAACTGCAATAAACAACATAATTGTACATTTTATGGCACAGATATAATGATTAAAATAATAACATAATAATGCAGGTACACCCTCTTAAAGAGCAATGGAATTCTAAAGGATATACAAAAATCAGAATTTATATGGGAAATAAACATGAAAATATTGTAAATAAAATAAAACCAGACAACTAAATCAGAAAACAAATCTCAGGCCCTCTTCTCTGTGCAGTGCTCAAGTCAAGTGCTTATCATGGTGAGAAATGCACATGCATGAAAACACAACAGGCAACATTTAGGTCAGGAAAAGTGACTGACATTAAGACCATAGTCCATAAAGAAATGTTATGATGACCACAGCAGTAATGACTGAGGTCATATCTGTCTATTATATTGTCAGCCAATAACATAATTATTGTGTTTAGTTCAGCATGGGAACAGCTTGACAAAAAAACCCTCAATAAAAATGTTCATCATAAATAAATAAATCATAAAAATATAAGAAAGTACATAAAATACACTCACTGGCCACTTTACACTGCACACTGTTCAATTGCTTGTTAACACAAACAGCTAACCAACCAATCACATGGCAGCGACTCAATGTATTTAGGGATGTAAATGTGGTCAAGACAGCTTGCTGAAGTTCAAACTGAGCATCAGAATGAGGAAGAAAGAGGATTTAAGTGACATGGTTGTTGGTGCCAGACAGGCTGCTTTAAGGATTTTTACTACAACCATCTCTAGGGTTTACAAACATGCATTTAAAGGTTATGAATCGACAGGGAGGCCTTAGGTCTCCCTGGTTCTGGGGACTGGACCTCACCTCACAGCATCAGCCAGCTTCTCATACTGGATCTCTGTGCGGAAGAAGTGTGAGTTGGCAGGCTCGTAGCGCATGGCGGCGGTGAGCGTGCAGAAGACGGTGTGCAGAAGCTCAAAGACTTGGTTCTGGTTGATGCGCTCCCAGCCGTGTCGCGGCGGCTGACACAGTGAGCGCTCCATGGCAACCAGCAGAGAGGTGACATACACGAAGCCACCCACTTTGCGGAACACCGTCCTAGTGCGATGGCTCTCACGCAACACTGCTAACAAAGCCTGAGGAGGAGGAGAGGAAACAAATACTTTACTTCACAAAAATAATGAGCTGTTTGCAAAGACATAAAACACATTCAGCAACAGGAAGTTCAAGTTATGGCAGAATTTATTCTGAAGATGTCACAGCCTCCGTTTCACCCTCTCTACATCAACTCTTACTTATTTTACATTTTGTTACTCAGTTATTCTCACCCATGTTGAGTTTTCATGGCATTCAGTCCTATCTCTGTTCAACAGCTCATCTTCCTCTCACTCTTCTCCTGCGATAACACATGAGCCTCTCCGGGGTTTCTTTGTCTCACTGCAATGACTGAATTTTCTTTTCTACATTTTTCTCAAAGTATTATAGTTTGCATTTGCATGTAACCAAAACTGAAATATCAAACCGTAACCTAGATATGAGTATAGGGACACAAAAAAAAACAGCCAGAGAGCATGGAACGACTGTGACGAGCCAAGTTTTTAATTAGCAACTGAAAACAGGAGAAAATACCAGGGATCGGTGACAGAGGAAGCTTTTGAATGACACGTGTGAAGTGCAGCATCGGCACATGTCAGGCAGAGCAGGGCTCAGGACCACTGGGGGCATTTCACTTTATTTGAGCCATTTCAGTATTTTGCTTCTGAGGGAAAATCTTGTGCATAAGCCACATGCTTTCCTAGATAATAATCAATCAATACAGAACAGTGGTATAGTCCAAATTTCCAAAATAATAAAACGTCCGCAAGATTTTTAAAAAATATAAGCCTCATTAAAAAAACAATCAAATCTGCTTATACTTTTCCCTTTCCTGACTGGTAAATGCCCTCATGCGATTTTGATGGAAGTAGTCAGATGGTTAATTGCAATGACAAGGGAAAAAAAAAAAAAATATTGCACATAACTACAAAACTACACTGGCGCTGTAATGTCGTTATTTATCACTATTAATTATAATTAGCTGCCCTGTGATGAACTGGTGACTTGTACAGGGTGTTTAGTAACATAAATCTCAGAAAGGATCAAACCAAATCATAAAACAACAAACAAAACCCTAACTAACTGCATATGTCAAAACCCCTGGGATATATGAGAACTATTGCTGTGTGATTAGAATTAACTCAAAATCAATATCATGACTACATATGGATATCACCATGTGAACTTAACTCTGACAGAGGATATTATCCATTCTGTCCACTTCGTTCATTAGATCCACACTATATAGAGCAAAATAACTGTGATGATCTATAGACGTGTCCCAGTGGAGGAAGTGAGATGTTTCACAGCTGAACCAGCTGTTTCCTGCTGCATTAAAATACTGCCACACTCAGCATTGTGTTGTTTAAGCTAATCACAGGACGTTGAACATATCCTCTTGCTGTCCTCCAAGCTGGGAAATTAGCCAAAGTAACATGTCTGGGTTTGATTGCGAGATTACAGGGTTAAATGTGCTCTTTTACAAGGCTAATGAGCTTAACTGTGAGATCTAGCTGTGTGTCTGCAGTGTGTTCATGTCAACGGTGCATAAATCCTGATGAGGAGCGAGTAAAAATATATTTCATTCAAACTGGATTTGACAGAAGTTCTAAGGGTGATAATTAAAATCCCGGATTAGTGCTACAGGAGCAAAATGCTGATGGGTTAATCCAGCTGAAGCTTACAGGAGGCGTGAGAATTGCACTTAAGGAGTAGAATTTGAAAATGCAATTATGCTCCAGAAAATGAGCTGCGATCCTCTCACCCTGTGTGTGGGTGTGCTTTAATGTGCACCTTACACTTAGCACCCCTGGTCTGAAGCAATGGTATGCAGGGCTTCACATGCATATTGATTTTTAAAATGACAGACTTTCCTTAGTGTTCTCACTGAGACCGATGATTCTGATGGTGCTGACGTCATCTTCCTGAAATCCTTCTTAGCTAAACTACAGGATATGAAAAGATGTAAAAAGACCATATTTGACTCGACCAATTATTCAAAATCAAAGTAGTTCAAACATAACATTGGAAGACATAGCTTGTGGTTAATGTTATGTATTCTGTGAATATATACATTACAAATATCTTAAAGGTTTTGCTTCTTTGGACCTGACTGAGCTCCTGTGCCCTAAGGTCTTCTAAACAACTGCTGCTGGAGGTCCCTAAAACCAGGTCCCTAAAGTCCAGAGATGACAGGGACTTCACAGCGACTGCCCCTAGACTCTGGAACAGTCTCCCCATCTCCATAAGATCCTCCCAGACCCTAGAGACTTTTAAATCTTCCCTGAAGAACTCTCCTCTTCTCCCTGGCATTTCAGGAATAAGCACACACTAATCATAGACACTGTAGTTCTTTTTAACTATTATTGTTCATATTTTAGTTTTTCATTTTACTTATTGTGATCTATTTATTTTATTCGCTTCATTGTTTTATGTATGCTGTGTACAGCACTTTGAGCGACTGCTGTCGATGAATATGACATATGAATCGACTGGATCATTGGTCATTAAAGCTGGAGTAGGAGATCTTTTTCTGAGCATTTTTTACCATATCACTTCTTCACACCTGCATTGCAAACAGGAAAATAGAAGGTTTGTCACAAAAACGAAATATTTTAGTGCACTCTAGAGCGTAAAATCATGGAAAAACACCATCTAATCATATTGATGTTTGAAATTATTGGATCCTGACACGTTCATCAAACTTCAATCCGCTTCTCTCCCCCCCTCCGCTACACTCCTTCGTGAACAAATAGACCCCTCTATTGCTGCCCCGAAACCGTTTGTGTTCATACTGTCGGGCTACTAGCTCCTCCGGGTTACGCCCCCGTTAGCGAAAATGTTATGAGAGAACACATTTTCATACAGGATATGCGGTCAATTCATCAGCACAGGCATGGATTTAAGACGATTTGTATATGAGCAAGCAGCATCAGACCAGTTATGCTGTTACGGAGGCTACATGAGGGACGACGCCAATTAGCAATCAAATTACAACAGCAACGACGACTGAGAGCCAAGCCATGGAAACACAAGGCATAGAAGAATTGAGGTATGTCAACCACAAAACAATCCGTTCATAATGCCAGCTATAACACATCGTCACGAGGCTGGAAGATAGCTCACTAACTAATAGGCTATTTGTTTACATCAATAGTAGTCGGCTACACAGCTAACAGCTTACCCCAATAACGGCCAATGAAATAATGTAGAACACGCATCAAAATAACAAGCGAAAAGTCAACTTTTAATCTAGTATACAGTATATACTACAATGTTGTACAGGGCGGCACGGTGGTGTAGTGGTTAACACTGTCGCCTCACAGCAAGAAGGTACCGGGTTCGAATCCCGGGCCCTTTCTGTGTGGAGTTGCCCGTGTCTGCGTGGGTTCTCTCCGGGTACTCCACCTTCTTCCCACCATCCAAAAACATGTATGGGGAACACGCATAATTATTAATTGATTAAGGTTAATTGTGCTAATGTGCCCTGCGATGAGGTGGCGACTTGTCCAGGGCTTACCCCGCCTTCCGCCCTAAGACAGCTGGGATAGGCTCCAGCCCCCCGCGCGACCCTATGAGTACAAGCGGTAGATAATGGATGGATGGACGGACAATGTTGTACAGCTAACTTCTACCCCATAGATAGAAGTTAAAGTTAGCTAATCAATGCAGTGCTCGTGAACCTCCGTGAATGCTTGGGAACGCTTGGGAACAAGCAATGCGTGTTTCTGTGGGAGGTCTGAAGAAAGGGCAGGGATGTGTGTATTTTCAAAATATATCTTGCTGGACCATTTTAAAAGAACTCCTACTCCACCTTTAATACTGAGATGAAATAACTTACCCGCAGTATGTCAGTCTTCAGCTGTAGCTCACTGGACGGTGCAGAGTGCATGAGGCCCAGCAGCGTTCCCATATCATCGTCTCCGCTGGGCGAAAGGACGAGCTGCTGGATGATGAGCAGGGCGTGTTCCCGACACTGGCGGTACTTCACGATGTTGTGAACGCAACGGGCGCCGCCAAACTCCCTGAACAGAGCTGTGAGGCCAAAAGAAAATCAGTCACTATCGTTGTCATGTGGATGCTGTAAAAACAACAGAAAATCTTCTTGTGATTTAAAAAAGTGGTTCCTTGTGATGCTGTTGATCTAATCTGAAGAACCTAAATCTAAACTTCCATTGTGTTTGCTGATGGGATGATGTGGCTCTGACCCTGTGTGACACACTGAATTTCTGTCTATTTATTTGCACTAATTGCCTCTCTAGGTAAGAATGCTGGCGGAGAGCCTCATGTACAGAATGTATTCTAATCAATGCATCATCCTGTTTTTGTGATGAGTAACCAGTCATCATCAAGGTCAAACAGAGCTCTGAGCAGTATGTGGTTTATCTCTGTGACTCATCACATTTCTACAGCTGACTGAGGCACAAGCATGGAGGCTAAATGAGGGACTGCTTTAAAGAGAAGTAATAAGGTTTTATTTTTACTGTGTTTACTTTATTGATTGAAGTCGGAGGTCAAGGCCCAGCAGCCTTGGACCTGGAGTTGGAGGGGATTTTTTGGGCTCAAGTAAATGGCCACGTAAATAGCCATGTTCTGATGTGGCATCATTAGTATTCTAGCAAATAAATAAAGCCATAAAGTACTATTTGTGTGTCACCAGTAGTTATAAAGGCACCAGTAACATGTGTCCTTCAAAGATGCAATGCATCTTTTCAAGAGACAATTTGGAAGAATTGCCTTACATGCTGTTATTACTACTAACTGACTTTCAGAAAGTCCTGACACCATGAGTGTACCTTAAAATCAATTAGCAAAATGACATCAATGATTACTATGTCTCTTTACCTCATAATCATTTATCATGAGTATGATTACTGTAGTCACATAATTAAAACATATCCTCTATCTGGATTTAAAACAATTTAATACCTTTTTTTGAAACTGTTGATTTTGTGTGTGTGTGTGTGTGTGTGTGTGTATATATACCTGCATTAGTGTTGGTGGTGTTGGAGCCCTGCAGAAGCACAGTCAGTGTCTCCATCACCAGCCAGGCCAACTGCTTCTGCTCCTCTGCGACTGTGTTGTTTTTACAGTCAGCTAAAGATGAGAAGAGCTTATTACACATCTTCACTGCATTACACACACACACACACACACACAGTATATATGCATATATGTATGCATATATACATATATGTATATCTATACAGTATATATATATATATATATATATATATATATACACACACACACACACGCACACACTTACATACATACATACATAAATAAAGTTAAAGAGATAACAGTCCACTCTGCTCCTTCTCAATCACAAAGTCAGAAAAAAAAGCACTCACCTTGGTCGTTATTATGTGGTTGCTGCTGCGTGGCCGGGTCTTTGAGCAAGGCTGCGTACTTGTGCAGCAGGTTGACCAGCACCTCCAGCAGGCCGACCTCCCGCAGCACGTCGCTGAACACCGGGTCGTGCCTGGCCAGCTTCAGCAGTGTCCGGACAGCCGTGATGCTGCAGGCGTGCGACGTGCTCGATTTGAGCAGCACGCTGACGCTGAACAGCTCTTTGCATGGCACGTAATTGAGACTGAAGACGACGAACTCCAGCAGCTCAAAGTATTTAGTCTGCGCCTCGGGGAGCTTGGCAACACGCTCTGCAAACTGCGACAGGGTGTGCTGCGACTCCAGGATGAAGTAGTTGGCCGGCTCGGCTGAGTAGATGTTTCCTATGGCATCCAGCAGCATCGAGGCCAGACGGCTTGTTTTAGCTCTCAGGAAGGCGTTCTGGAGCACCGAAAAGGCCTGGATATTACGCACTGTGTGGCCTGGAAGAGAGGAGATGAACATGGACTGAACAGAAAGACAAAGAAAGCTGAGGCACTAACAGCAGAAGCAAAAAATAACTGCAAATCTATAGAAATTGTAATTTAACTGAATAAGAACCAGTGAAACTACTGAACCTATGATTTCAATAAACTAAAACCGTGGTCTGACTTGCTCTCCTCTATGTTGTCTTTACACCGTCTAAAAATGCTTTTTTCTAATTGGCTGACAGGCATCCATTTAAATCAGGAAACCTGAAACAACCTGAAACATCAATTACACTTCAGGTTTGGCCAGTGAGACTTTTTAAAGTCTCTATCAAGGACAAGAGTAGCAAGTCAGAGAAAGACTGCACAGAGACTGCTTCTTTGCCTGGAAAGTTAAACTGACTGCAGCTATCTGAGACCAATCCTCATGTAACATAAAAAGGGACCAAATAATGCCTCGAAGGTGCATGAAAGAGCGACCTCAGAGAAGTGACACCAAGAACAATAACCTCATGCAAAGGTGTGGCTCATATCGAGGGGAACTGTGTATCATTTCACAGTTTTTCCACAAAATTCAGAGCAGCATTTGTTGAAAGGAAACCCAAAACCTTGTTACGAACTTTAACCTAACAACACAAATAAAGTGTTGCTTTACTTTGCTAAAATAGGGCAGCATCAGTAAACCAGGAGAAAATGTAACACAGGTCCAACAATCAGGAGGAAAATAAATATTTTTTTTTCTAATAGTGTTAATACACATCTTAGATCATTGAAAGCCTGTTTTTGCAGATTTAAGATAAGATAAACCTTCATTAACCCACAGGGGGCAAAGGTAAAGTGACAGAGCAAAAAGACAAATAAAAATATATAATATATATAATATATTAATAATATAATATAAATAATATGATAAAACAGGAATGGAAGAAGGCAAAACCAAATGTTTTTTTCATGATTAAATAGTCTCTTCTTTCATTTGAGCTATTCAGTGTTTTCAGAGACATAGTACAAAATATTTTGTGAGTCATGAACTATGACTCAAAATAGGCAAAAACGCTGGCACAAGGCACTTTCTGTTTTATAAAATGGCTGGCACTCAAAGAGTTAATGACAAATGTTTGCCGATGTTTCATTTGTGAACTTCTGGAGAAAAAGATCAAATCAAAAATGAGTTGAGATCTGTAAAATTCAAGTCCCAATGTGTTAAAAGAAATCATTTCAAATGTTCAAGGGGGTGGTATGCTCTTAAGATGGAACAATGAAGCATGAAGGACGCTACACAAATAATGTGACCTCCATTCTGGGGTTGAGTATCTAACAAAACTACAAAGTATGACTCGCACAAGCAAGAACACACACACATACACACAAAGTGACACTGACACGTGTCACCACACACACGCACACACACGCGCGCACACACACACACACACACACACACACACACACACACAGAGCCACTAAGTAAATGTGGAGGGCTAATTGAGCATGTAAGCGGACCCTCACACCATGATGGCTTCTGGTAATGACTTTGCACACAGCTGGAGCTGTCATTAGGGAGGGTAAACACCAGTGTGTGTGTTTGTGTGAGTCACTCTGTGGGCTAGTGTGTTTATGCGTGGTAAAACAGGCAATGGTGCTTGACAGTGTTTGTGTCAAGAGTGTAGGAGGTCAGAAAACTGTCAATTTAGTGTTTCTATGTGTGTTTTCAAGAGGGAGCTGACAACAACATGGAACCATGGAGCAGAGGTGACTAGCTCAGTTTCAACACTGTGCTGCTCCTAGACGTGTTACACAAAAACATGTCATCATGTGTGCTTCCCTAAAATGAAATCTTTAATAGTCAGCGTCAGCAGAGTCCAGAATGAAACACCATATTTGTCATTGACACTGGCTAAACATAAATGAATACATAACAAAAACTAAGAGATAAATGGTAGATTAAGGACTGAGTGAAGAATTCACTGAAAGATTATTTTCTTCTTTTGATGTCACATGTTTTTTTGTCAACTCCCTCTGGCTAAAACACACAAGTTCATTAAAAAAAAATTCATTGACATAATGACAACACATGCATTTGGGCTGCAACTAAGGATTGTTTTCATTATCAAATAATCTGACTTTTATATTCATCACTACAGGGAGTATAATTCATTTTGATTTCATGATAATCCTTTCCAAAATATACCTTAGCAAAGCAGCACAAATTCTCATAGTACTCTAAAAAGTAGGGCTGGATATCATTCAAAATTCCTTGATACAATGACAACATCAATGCCTTTGTTTCGAATCTGGTTCCAGAACAACACTTTTTTCCATACCTCAATAAGTTATTTTTGTGTAATTTGGCCATTAATAACGATCATCACCAATATTAATTTATAGTTATGTATATATACATTATATACAGTATGCATATATACACACACAGAGACAGAGAGAGAGAGAGAGAGAGAGAGAGAGAGAGAGTTACGTTTGGCTCGAGAGGATTCTCTGAACCACCAAAGCATCTCTAGCCTCCAAAGAGCCCATTTGTATGCAGGAGGCTTCAGGCATTCGTCTCCAGCAGTGTGACAGGCGGCAGAGTAACCATGGTGTCTATCAACAGGTTCAGCTTACTGGAATCAGCCAAGCATCAAAGTCATTTCAGGGATTAAGATGTGAGGGGAGGTACAGCGGCTGGGGTATAAATCAAGACTTTTCCACAAGTAATTCCTCTCCTTTCAGGGCTTCAGGGCAAATCAAGCTGTTGGGATTGTGTAGAGTTAAGAGATGAGTCTGTGATCAGAAATATCACCGGGTTGTATCCTGAATAAGGGAGAGAACATCTTTGTCTCCTTTCGCATTTACTGTCAAAGCATCCCTGAGCTCCTCCTTAAGATGATGATTTAAGTAGAGGGAGGCACTCTACCGCAATTGTTCTACAGTAACCTGTAGGAATAGCTCGTCTTGACGCGGACACCAGCTACTGTGTAACAGTATAGTTTGCTAGCTGGGACGATTATCAGGAGTTTGGCTAACATGTCACGGTGAGCTGACTCTTACAGTACGCTGTCAGCTTGGGCTAATCCCCATCTGCTAACATTATTTACTGGCAGGCTAACGCATTATAGCATGCCAAGTATGGCTAAATAGTAAACTATATATATCTTGTTTTTCCAGTCGCTATGTCCATGGTTACTACCCCTGCCAGAGGGTCAGAACTCTAGAATTACTCAGTGAACGACTCGTTCACTGATTCACCCCCACCTTGCTGGTTGGGTCGTTCATCGAAAATTCACGTGTCACTGAACGAATGAACAAACGAACGAGGCAGTTCCACTCCTGGCCAGAAAACTGAGGTTGAGCTCAAGTGAACTGAGAACGGAACAAATCAGTTCAGGAAGTGATTCAATTAAGTTTGTTCACTCAAAAGATTTTGTTCTTTCGAACAAATCCTTCACGTTTCTGAGGTTTGCTTATCAAGGCAGAGCCTATGAGTACCAGGTTATCTCCTTAGGACTGGCATTAGCCCAAAGGGTGTTCAACCAGTGCGTGGAGGCAGCTCTGGCTCCGTTACAGAACAGTGGCATCAGAATATTCTTGTACATAGACGATTAGCTGATATGCTCCCACTCTCGGGAGCATGAATCAAAGATTCCGTGACGATGATAAGTCATCTCAGGGATCTGCGATTCAATATAAACTGGACAAAGAGTCCAGTGGAACCCGGGCAATGTACAGAATATTTGGGTTTCAACATCAATTCCCTCTGTTACCGCGTCATGCTGTCGGACAGAAGAATAGCGTCTCTTGCTCAGTGTCTGTCTTTTCCGGTTGCGAAAAGTTGTGTCATTCAGACTGTGCCTGCGCCTGCTCAGCTTGATGGCATCAGCAATATCTGTGGTTCATTTGGGGCTTCTGTGGATAGGGATTTTCATCGCTGGGTTGCGGCATTACACCCGTGACCGCGCCGTCACCTTAGCAACAAAATAACACCAGCATGCATAGGGGCTGTCCGCCCATGGAAGGACCGGGCAGCTCTCGCCTCTGGGGGTCCCGCTGGGGGTGGTGTCATCCAAGGTAAGAATGACAATGGATGCGTCCTTGTCAGGTTGGGGAGGGACCATGCTGGGTAGAGCAGTGAATGGCACCTGGGAACCGAGGCTGGCTCGGTCTCACATAAACCTTTTAGAATTATGGGCAGTTTTTTTGGGGGGTGGACGCTCTGGCCCACCTGTGGCCAAATGTGCTACTCTATTCATCCCTTACCTTGCCACAGGTTCCAATTTCCACGATGGAGGCCTTGAGCTGATTTCTTCTTCTTCTTTTTTGGTTTTTATGACAGCTGTCAACTAACTGTAATGATGAGGAGTTTGCATGCCTGTGGTACATATTTGTTCTATTCTTTTTTTAATTTATTTTGCCTAATTTTATTAGGCAAAATAATTTTATGATTTTAATAATTTTATTATTTATTTATGCTGTAATGTGAATAAAGGTTTATCTCATCTTATGTTGAAGGCAGCTGATGAATCGAAGAATCAACGCACCACAGTTGCTACCACTAACTCACCTTTCCCAGAAGGCTGCGGGAGAACAAACCCAGGCAGCAGGAAAGGGGCTCCAGTTGTCAGGCCAGCTGGTTTCAGCTCCGTCACCCCGTATGTGGTCAGACAGGTGACCAGGTTGACCAGGTCCTTCAGTGCATCTTTCGATTCGTCCTCCTTGGCCTGTTCCAGCCTGGACACAGACAAGAGAAGCTCATTTAAACGTCCATTCAACACACTCCAGGATCACAGGTGGAAATCTGAAGTTGTACCTGAGCATGAGGTCGCAGAGGAAGGCGTAACCCTGGCACATTCTGAAGTCATCCAGCAGGGTCTGCGACACGTCACTGGAGTCCTTGAGGAAGCAGGAGAGGCCGGCAAACATTTCTACAATCTCCAGTGGCGACAGGTCATCAGACTGCTGCATGTTCTGGACACACGTGCCCAGGCATTCCTTCTCTGCAGATGGAGGCATTGAGGGCAGAAGAGAGTGAGACTGACGTGTGAAAGAACGTATGGAAATGAACTCTCTTTTATTCTGTACATTGATGGGAGGATTGTAAAACAGCATGATGAAATCTGGCAAGCCAAGATGTAATATTGTCATTAGAAAACCAGACCTGATTTAATTATTAAACATATTTGCTCTGGGCTGAATTCCATCATAGTTCTAACACAAAGAAAAGTGACAAGTAGAAAATGTCAAGTACCTCTGGTACATGCTCTGTGTGCACCTCCGACATCAACTTAACTGAGTTGCACATACTTTAATAGGATAAAAACTGATTTGGACTGCTCTCTGCCTCCCACTGGACATCAGTGCTGCAGGCGGGTGATACAGCAGCAGCTCCACTTCCTCCCGGTTTAAATAGACACAGGGCCTTACTAAAACACTGTGAGTGCCTGTATGCCCTGCAGAGTCCAGCACAGGTCTGATTTACAAGACCTGCCTTACCATCCAACCCATATCTCCTTTGCCCAAATAATAAACCGTAAACTCGCTTAAAATATTTGAGTTATTATTTAAAATATCCATAAGCAAGTATTCTTTAAGTGCTTTTCTTGCTTACTTATGTTCACAGCAGATGTTTGTGGTACATGTTCTTCTCTTGTTGGATGTTCACACAAGTTTAAGCTCCTCTATGTGGATTAAACTGCCTTATCAGATTATTCATGAAGCCAAATGTTTTTCAGATAAACTCCAGATGTGGTTTGGATAATTGGACCTTGGGTGGTCATATAGCTTCATAGACACAATTTGTCCGACCACAGGATGCATGCTGATGAACCTCCATATGTACACAGACGCCATCCACACACTTAACATTTGTACCATGTATGTATTTGACCACGTTGACGCTGAGGCCGTGTCTGGAGATGGTGGTGAGCACCTCCCCCGCACTCCTTCTCCAGGGCAAGTTGTGCGGGGGGCACCAGGAGGTGATGGCACTGAACAGCAGCTGGAGGTCATCCTTTTGGGCCAGCTCTTCCGCCGGAGACACAAAGGTGCAGAGTTTCACCAGGATCTGCGAGAGGGGAAAGGGCAGGAAATTCAACTCCAGCCGACAGCATCAGGACTGGAAAAATATACTGCTGAAATAAAAAAACAGCCACTTGCACTGTCATGCAGTCATAAGTCTTTCATGTTCAGTTTTTAACTGGCGTCATTAAAGCAAAAAAAAAAAAAAAAAAAAAATCAGGGACTAAGGCCATAAATGCAGTGACACTTTTCAGGCAGTGTCCCTCCATGACTACGGTAAGAGATCCATTGATCCTTTTACATCATATCACATTGAATATAACACTTTTTGCTGAATAAACACCAAATGATTCACTTTTTATCAAAATATATAAAATATAATGTTACACATATATATACATATACACTTATGTGTACATATATACATATATATATATATATATATATATATATATATATATACACATACATATATATATATATATATATATATATATATATACACATACACACACACACACACACACACGTGTATATATAAATAGAGAAAATCAAGTCCTTTCTCTATTTTTTTTTTGGACAATGATGTTAATTAAGGACTCGATGAAACAACTGAAATGTAGGTTTCTTGTATATTACGATGTAAACATTAACTTCATTATTGAGCTTATAAAAGGTGTCAGACCATATAAGTGTTTACTTCTACCTTCTCCTTTTCAGAATAAATAATCTATATGTAGAATATGCTGTTTTTACTTTTCATTACATTGGTTATCCTTGTTTCATTTTTACTTGTTCCTTTACATGAAATAATATAAAAGAAATCATAATTTAATGTAAAACTGTGGCTTAATGTTTCTCATGTCCTTATCTTATAGAAGTAGTGGAAGCAGAGGCATGAGTAGATGCTGTGGATCTTAACAGACCAGTAATGTTTTTACCTGGACAAAGACTTTCTGCAGCAGCGCCCTGCGGTCAGCCAGGGGCAGCTCTGGCTGGGTGTGGCCCTGGCCTGGTGTCTTCTCCTGGCTGGGTGGGGGTGGTGGTGGCTGTGGGGTGGGGCCCACCGGGACTTCAACCATGTGAGGCAAGTCAAAGAACAGGTAGAGGCATTTGACTAGCGTGGAGGGCACAGACATGGTCGTCATGCAGTCCACTGTTTTCTGGTGGAGGGGGAGAAGGAATACAAAAGAGATCCAAATCAAATCAAAAGCTTTTACTGTCATTATATGATGGTACATACAACAAAATCAGGAGCGCCGCTCCGCATGGTGCTCATGGAAGTGGTATTATTGCACATACACTATTTTGCCAAAAGTAATGGCTCACCTTTCTTGACTCGCATATGAACTTAAGTGACATCCCATTCCTAATCCATAGGGTTCAATATGACGTCGGTCCACCCTTTGCAGCTATAACAGCTTCAGCTCTTCTGGGAAGGCTGTCCACAAGGTTTAGGAGTGTGTTTATGGGAATTTTTGACCATTCTTCCAGAAGCGTATTTGTGAGGTCACACACTGATGTTGGACGAGAAGGCCTGGCTCTCAGTCTCTGCTCTAATTCATCCCAAAGGTGTTCTATCAGGTTGAGGTCAGGACTCTGTGCAGGCCAGTCAAATTCATCCACACCAGACTCTGTCATCCATGTCTTTATGGACCTTGCTTGGTGCACTGGTGCACAGTCATGTTGGAAGAGGAAGGGGCCAGCTCCAGACTGTTCCCACAAAGTTGGGAGCATGGAATTTGCCAAAATGTCTTAGTATGCTGAAGCATTCAGAGTTCCTTTCGCTGGAACTAAGGGGCCAAGCCCAGCTCCTGAAAAACAACCCCACACCATAATCCCCCCTCCACCAAACTTTACACTTGGCACAATGCAGTCCAACAAGTATCGTTCTCCTGGCAACCGCCAAACCCAGACTCATTCATCAGATTGCCAGATGGAGAAGCGTGATTCGTCACTCCAGAGAACACGTCTCCACTGCTCTAGAGTCCAGTGGTGGCGTGCTTTACACCACTGCATCCAACGCTTTGCATTGCACTTGGTGATGTATGGCTTGGATGCAGCTGCTCGACCATGGAAACCCATTCCATGAAGCTCTCTGTGCACTGTTCTTGAGCTAATCTGAAGGCCACATGAAGTTTGGAGGTCTGTAGTGACTGACTCTACAGAAAGTTGGTGACCTCTTCGCACTATGCTCCTCAGCATCCGCTGACCCCACTCCGTCAGTTTACGTGGCCTACCACTTTTTGGCTGAGTTGCTGTCGTTCCCAAACACGTCCACGTTCTTATAATACAGCTGACAGTTGACTGTGGAATATTTAGGAGCGAGGAAATTTCACGACTGGATTTGTTGCACAGGTGGCATCCTATCACAGTTCCACGCTGGACTTCACTGAGCTCCTGAGAGCGACCCATTCTTTTACAAATGTTTGTAAAAGCAGTCTGTATGCCTAGGTGCTTAATTTTATACACCTGTGGCCATGGAAGTGATTGGAAGACCTGATTCTAATTATTTGGATGGGTGAGCGAATACTTTTGGCAATATAGTGTAGAAAGGAAATGGGATTATTGCACGTTGTTGTTGACCATTATTGCACAGAAGATATGTATTTATAACATATTATATTGTATTATATTGTCCATTGGCATTACACTGGATTTTCAAATCATCTGCTCAACAGACGTTTTGCCATATCATCACATGTATCATGGCTGGTTACATCTCCAATCACTGACATCGACTGAATACATAAAGATGAAAATTAACTTTGGTAAATGGATATTTTTGCTGTTGTGTAATGATTCATAGTTGTGTTTATATGAGGAAAAGAAAGAAGCTAAGAGGGCTTTATGTGTGTGTGTCACCATGGCAAGCCGCGCACAAGCACAAGCACACACTGACAAATGATCCCATTCCTTCTTTCACTTACACACAAGCTCTCATATTAGACAACAACCACACACTCATAAGGAAAAAAGAAAAAAAAGAGTAAGACATCCACAGTGGAAGTGGGTCTACAGAGGAAACTAGTTAACAATGAGTGAGTATAATGGAAGATGTGCCTGTGATACACCCAGCAAATGAGGTGTGTGTGTGTGTCTGTGTGCGTGTGCATGTGTGTGTTAGTTACAGGCTGTGAGAGACATATTGCCTCTGCTGCATAAGGTCAAGGTTACTGGGAGCAGTCAATCAGTGGGGTGAAGACAGTTTATTTTGTGTGCGTGTGTGTGTGTGTGTTTGAAAGAGTAGCACACTGGGAATGCAGAGCATGAAGGGCGTCCAATAAAAGAAGACAACGGTGGAGGAGATTGAGAGGCTGGAGATAAAGAAACACAAATATTGATGTTTTGTCATGGGGGGACAGGAGGTGTGTAAGTGTGTGTGTGTGAGAGAGAGAGAGAGAGAGAGAGAGAGAGGGAGAGAGAGAGAGAGAGAGACAGAGGTGACGTCAGGTTTATAGGAGGCCAGCTGCCAGGAGAGTACTTTGTTTTACTGTCTGAGACAGCAGAGGAAAAGAATACAAATCCATTAAACCCAGTCACTCCTCTCTCTCTCTCTCTCTCTCTCTCTCTCTCTCTCTATCTATCTCTCTCTCTCTCTCTCGCACGCACGCACGCACGCACGCACGCACGCACGCACACACACACACACACACACACACACACACACACAGGTCATTCAGTTTCCTGTCAGTTTGTACCACACAAGAGTGAACTCAAACTGTTGCCTGACTATCTGAATGACACAGAAACAGGTTGGGAGTTTTCCAGCTACAGACAAACACTGATAAATATTGCCAGTGGAGCATTTAGTCAATCAGGAAACTCAACCAAGCCAAGAAATACGAAACAGTAGCAGCCCCTTATTAATTTAAATGAGGCCACTAGCTTGGCACAGAGTGTTATGTCTGCCACAAAAAAAAAAAAAAAAAAAAAAGAAGTCAAATGGAAACGTGCAAATTTCTGTCAGGCAGGCTAATGCTAAAAGCTGAGCTTAGTGTTCCCGGAGCAGCACAGCTCTGGCTGTCTGTGTGTGTCTGTGTGCCGGCCGGTGGTGTGTATAAGGTTGTGGAGCCATGCAAAAGGGTTGTGTAATTTTTTTCCAATGTTTCTGGCACTTGTCGGAAGCGACCAATCTGCATAAGTCCAAAACCAGTCAATAAAGTAACTGTCTCTTTCAAGAGTGAGGACACTGAGGTCCTAAGAGAGCTAATCATAAAGGGCCTGTGCGTATATCTCCATGAGGACCCAGCACACCTGTTCAGGAAATATGAGGTGAGTCCAACTAATGCATTATTGGGAGCAGAATTTATATTACTTTACAAAGACAAATATTTTAGAATTGATAGTTTGAGTCCCGACTGTGTGTGTATGCACGTGCGTGTGTAACAATGCTCGTTGTGAATGTGTGCGTAACAATGCTTTGACGATTGGTCATATTTTGCTCTGATAAAACTTTATTGAAATTACTGTCTGTGTCCTGTAGAATAAAGATCATGCTGTAATCCAGGAGGCAATGGAGGACACCATGGTGGGAACTTTTAGCACTGTTGCAAAGATATATTTTTGTAGTCGAATTAATAAAAGGGATGAAACGCAAATTTGTGTTCAGTGTCCCGTGCTTGATGAATTTTGCTTTGCTTTTCATATCAATGATCAATTGATCAGTTGGCAGCTAAACAATGTGCATCATACTAAATTGTGTAATTTAATGTTAATGTATATTTGGTCAATTCTAATTGAAATATAGTGTAATAAACATAAAAAATGTATGTGGTTCTTGCACATACATACACATACATACACATTCTTCTTGTTGGACAAAAAAAGGGCTGAAATTGCACACAGTGCAACAACAACAGCGAATTTGTGGCGTGCAGCGAAGCAGGAAAAGCAGCCAGCCGACCAGCTGACAGCCATGCTCTCTTCAAGACCTCCAGAGGAATGCAGGCCGAAAAGTTCAAAAGACGTCTGCTGGAGCACCGGCACAGAAAAAACCAAGACCTTTAAACCAGGAGCTCAAGGGGCTGCCATGTTGAGCCACCTGGTGACCAGATGCTCCAAATTCACTTTTTGACTCAGATGCAAGTTTAAAATGAGCAACTACCAGGCAGAAACATCAGGAACAGCATGAATTCCTTCACTCAGTGCAGGAAAGCAGATAAATAAATGACTGTTGGGGGAGGATAAGCTGGTGTAGGTCAGGTGGGAATTTGTACTCTCGGTTCTTCCAGGGCCTGATGCTATTTTCTGCTGGGAGATCAAAGGGGGGGAGATGCAAATGGGTCATAGAGAGACTGAATGCTAAGAAACCTTTTTTAGTTATTTTTCTTTTTTAAACAGGTTGTTTCCTCAGATTTTTTAAATCTACACTGACATGCATGAGGGTAATCCTTACTGACATAAAAACAACCAAGGACACAAACCAAAAGACATAGTGTATAAACAGGGAGCCTCTCTGGATGAAAAACATGTGAGAGCGGCTTCTACCAACCTGTCCGGAGGAGGCCAGCAGGTTGATGGTGGTCAAAAGCATCCAGCCACGACTCGCCTCCTCACTCTGGTTCACCTCCAGGAACTGGACTATGGCTCGGCTGGCTGCCTCTGCAAAAGAAACGCACACACACAGATATGAAGTTAACTAGATGCAAAGTGACAGCTCAGTGTAGCAGGCAGATGGGCTGCCGGAACAATAATCCGTGATGCAACAAATAAATTATGTTGGTGGATGTGATACACATCTCCTCTACATCCCACTTCTGCAGGGAGAGAGATATTTACATACACTATATTGCCAAAAGTATTGGCTCACCTGCCTTGACTCGCATATTAACTTAAGTGACATCCCATTCCTAATCCATAGGGTTCAATATGACGTCGGTCCACCCTTTGCAGCTATAACAGCCTCAACTCTTCTGGGAAGGCTGTCCACAAGGTTAAGGAGTGTGTTTATGAGAATTTTTGACCATTATTCCAAAAGTGTATTTGTGAGGTCACACACTGATGTTGGATGAGAAGGCCTGGCTCTCAGTCTCTGCTCTAATTCATACCAAAGGTGTTCTATCAGGTTGAGGTCAGGACAATGCGTCTCCACTGCTCTAGAGTCCAGTGGCGGCGTGCTTTACACCACTGCATCTGACGCTTTGCATTGCACTTGGTGATGTATGGCTTGGATGCAGCTGCTCGGCCATGGAAACCCATTCCATGAAGCTCTCTGTGCACTGTTCTTGAGCTAATCTGAAGGCCACATGAAGTTTGGAGGTCTGTAGTGATTGACTCTGCAGAAAGTTGGTGACCTCTTCACACTATGCTCCTCAGCATCCGCTGACCCCGCTCCGTCAGTTTACGTGGCCTACCACTTCGTGGCCGAGTTGCTGTCGTTCCCAAACACTTCCACGTTCTTATAATACAGCTGACAGTTGACTGTGGAATATTTAGGAGTGAGGAAATTTCATGACTGGATTTGTTGCACAGGTGGCATCCTATCACAGTTCCACGCTGGAATTCACTGAGCTCCTGAGAGCGACCCATTCTTTCACAAATGTTTGTAAAAGCAGTCTGCATGCCTAGGTGCTTGATTTTATACACCTGTGGCCATGGAAGTGATTGCAACACCTGATTCTGATTATTTGGATGGGTGAGTGAATACTTTTGGCAACATAGTGTATGAAGATGTTATTGGCCAATGTCATGTGGAGTGTGATTTTCAAGATTTTAGATCCTGCTTGAAAAGTTCATTTAACATGCACTATACCATTTGCACTAGAGACTATTATTGATAATGATGTGCATTAGTGCTGTGCAATATGGAAAAAAAATTATACCTTGATATAGCTTGTTTTGTATCCCGATGATATGCATCCCAATTTTCTTTTTTGTGATTATTTTTGCCTTCCACTGCGCTCTCCTTCAGGGCCACACTGAGATTTTTTTTTTTCCAACAGACTTTGAGAATAAAGTCATTATTTACGAGAATAAAGTCATTATAATAAAGTCGTAAATTTACGACTACCATATATACATTTAATTGTAATATCGCACAGCTCTAGTGTGTTGTGTCTAATCTATCCATCTTTTTAACATGTATTCTTAGCAACTATCTCTAGTCTATCCCCTATTTATTTTGTACTTTGTGTCATTTGTTGTTTCATTGTTTAATACAAAGATAATTAAGACTTAAGACAGAAGTATATTGAACACTTTCATTTGTGCACGCAGGTCTGATGCAACGGACTCCATGTTTTAAGACAACAGCATGGAAAAATGTCTCTTACACAGATGCAATCTACCCCTGAAATTTCCAGGATAATAAGGGCATGGAATCGTTTGAATGAGAGCAGACATCGATTGGTATTCAGGCAAATATGTAACATCAATTTCCCACCTTAAGATCACGCAACATTTTAGGGATTGAACGCAGTAACATTGACAACAATCACTTTTATCAAACAAATGATATAATTTTCATGAAATAAATGTGCAAAATTGAACATGATACTATGCAGACTCATAACTGCAACTAAGTGCGCCTGAAATGTTATCCCAGTCATTTACCAGGAACTATGTGTGAAAGAAGCTATATTGTGTCAACTTTACCTGAATAAAGGCTTAAAAACCCACAAACAGCACCACCAACAACGATGAGCTGCAGTCTAGAGGCTCACTGCCATTTAGATTTGAGTTAAAGCAAATCAAAATCACTTGTTCTGATGATTACAGAGCGCTGCAAAGTCAGTCGAGGGTCTGAGTCAACTACTGAATCAGCTGGACGAGGGTGTGGGTGGGTGGGTGGGTTGGGGGGGCACAGTGTTGCATCAGAGCTCTCTTTCTGCTGAAAACAACGCATCACATGTTCAGATAGAGATGAAGAGACACGATAAAGAAAGACTTACAAAACTGTGTGTGTGCGTGTGTGTGCTGCCACTACTGCCAAAGCTTTGAGGAAATGATGCTGCTGGCTCACCTGTACTGAAGACTAACCCACACTGCATTGGTCCTCAGTACAAAAATATCCTGCTAATTCTAAATTGGTGTGTTATGAGACGGACAGTGGCCTCAGTGGATGAAAATGACTCTTTGTGTTCTAAACAGAAGCCTTCTGAGCATCAAATAGCAAGTATTTTTGCAATATATTGACAATATGTACTTTACAGTGCTCTACACACAAAATTAACAATGAGATCACCAAAATTTGACGTAATGGAAGGAGTAAAAGGGGCAAAACATCCCTTCAGACATCTAAGTTCTTATCACAAAATGGAGAACAAATCTTTGGGGGGGGATCAGCACTGTGACAAGAAGCAAAGCATGCTGGTTATAAGAAACAACTGATGCCAAAAAAGTGATAAACTGATGACCGCGATAATTTGCTACATTACACATTTATAAACCAGCGCGGCAGGGGGCTCACCTGTAGATTTATTAGAGGCTCTTCGTCTGATCTCGGTCACCATGAGCCGTGACACCTGGGTGGTGAATTGCAGCAGGTCGGAGAACTTCTCCGTCATGCTGCTGGGTGGAGCATTCCCAAACACCTAAAAGCAGACACATCACCTTTGATGAAATTACAACAAATAAAACAGGCTTCCATTTGACAAGGATTACATCTGCCACACAGCGTAGAATATCATGCATTTGTTTGTTTTTTCTGATGGCGAGAGGTGAGAAAATTAAAGAAACTAGATATCACTTGCTGCTAAAGTCTGCAGTTCAACTGTAATCACATCAAGCAGGGACAAACAGGGATCATCATGAAGTGGACATACGCTGGCTTATATTTCTCTGGGTTTTTCCTCGAGTCCTAATTTTACAACCACAGAGTGAACAGCAGCCGGAGGCTTTAGAGGGAGCAGGTCGACGATAAACTTCACTTCAGTCAGCAGCGATGGCTCATCATGTATTTATTTGCTCAGCAGATATGACATGAAAGTAGACCTGGAGCCTAGAGTCCATGCTGCACTGGGTGTACGCCACCTTTTGAATTGTGACATGAATTATGCCACCAGTGAGTGATTCACAGCCAGCACTGGGTAATTAGCTGACAATTCAAGAGACCCTTGGTAAGGCACTTCAGTTTGACAAGAACACTTAACTGAGCAGTTAGCAGCAGCAGCTACAGAGCAGAGAGGTCTACTGCTCTATTAGAGCAGTCCAAAGATACACTGTACATATAGAAAAACCATTTCATAGAGTCCTGCATTCCCTGCTTTATTGGATAAACACATTTATGCCTGTGCCATTACAATTACATGACTTTACATTCAGCCTCTCTGCATCAAAACATGTCATATACCAATCACTGGAAACTTCAGTAAGAACAATAATGTTCCCTGTGATTTTGTGCAACATTGGTGAATCCAAACTAACCTTTTAAAAACACTAAAGTCACACAATAACACAAACTGATTCAGGCAGCTAAGGACCAGAAACTAATATGATGGTAAAATTACTGGTTTTGTCAATGGAGTCTGGTGGCTTTGAAGCATAGATAACACCTTCTATTCCCCATCGCAAAGGGCTGTCTGAGAGCAAAGTGATATAAATATTCTATTTATAGCATATTCACTTATTATTTGATATTGATGTTTTTTATAGTCTGAAATCTCCCATCCACAGCTGTACACTTTTCCCCCATGCTGGTACTCCCACTGTAGTTAATACAGCTACGATGGAGGAGTACCTCTGCAACCCCACTTTAAAACATCCAAACTTTTATCCATGAAGTCAACACAACGCACATGTCAACAGGCTCATTTCTGATTTAACTGCAGGCTGTTCAACCAGAATCTGTGCTCTATCTAGTCTGGTGTGTATGGAAATTAGCAGTTTAACCACAAGATTTTAACGCTACATAGTTCCAAGGTGAAATCTCATTTATTGACTCATTGATATCAACTCATCCATAGCCTCCATTAAGTAGGGATGAATATTAGAGGTGGGTATTGGCAAGGACTTTACAACAAGATATGTATTGCGAAACTTGAGTCACGATACATTATTGCAAAAAAAAAAAAACAAAAAAAAAAACTTTTTTTTGGGGGGTGTGGGGGGGAATCAATAGGCACAGACTGCTACCAGTTCCTCTTTAGGACACTGGGGAATGAGAGTTTGCCTTATGGTGTGTTCACTGGAAGTTGGAAATTGGAGCTCAGATTAACTCAACTTAACTTCAAAGTTTAGTGCTCCCAGCTCTTCCACCCTTACAGACGTACAACAAAACATGTAGCTACTGTTCACATACGTTTTGGTTTTTTTTGGGGTTTTTTTTTATATACGCGATAGGATCTGAGCTTTTCAGTCGGTGCTACAATAGCACTGAATGTTCAGTACTCATCCCTACCATTAAGTCCATGTTAAATGCAGCACTGTGAGTTGATGGAGAACCAACTTGTCTGTAAAGATGAGTCCAATGGCGTGCCTGATGACAAATCATCTTTCTTGACACGGTCAACCAAGCAAGTCTTCATAAATCACAGAACCTAAATGACTGCTTCTCAGTTAACTACTCATATTAGTGCTTGTTGAGCAAAAATGTAACATTCATCCGGCCTTGTTCGGGCCGTCTCCAGCACTCCCGCCACCCCCTGTGACTTACCCTGTTGAATACAGGAAGCATCATGTAGAGCTTCTCCTCCTGCTCCTTTTGGGTCATGTGGCGAGGAGGGTGGCATAGTTCGGAGAAGAGGCGTCGCAGGTGCATGAGGCCCAGAGCGTTGTCCTGAGGGCTGCACTCCTCCTGCCTCGGCCGCCCCATGATCCTCTTCACCATGTTCATCTTGAGCGGCTTTGTCAGGGCAAAGGCAGCCCTGCAGATGAGACAGAGGAGGTTCACATTAAGACGCGCCTTACAGGCAAGTGATCACTTAAACATATTTCGTAGTCTCCACAATAAAAAAAAAAACAACGTTATCTCTGATTTAAATTACATTTCTTGCCAATTTTAGACAGTATATTATTTAGTTGACATTGTTGTACAGCCGCTTGTCTTCAGACAACATTCAAGTTTTTTTGTAAACAAGTGAGGGTTTTGTAGAAAAATGTTCACAGTACTGCCAATACACTGAGACTGTAGCATCATAAGAATATAAACACATAGCAAGTCACCATAAAACACACTAAATATTTTGCAAGTAGCTTGTTGTTGTTCTTCAGAGCTTGGTTGGCATACTATATTTAGCCGTTGTTATTATTTCCACACATCCAATTCTCTCCAGACTATCTTTAAGATGGTTGCTAGGAGACCTCACAGAACCACAAAGTCCACATACAACAGAGATAGAGAGGCGCTGATAAAAACAGAATCAACAGCCAGGAACGATATGAGAGAGTCACTCATCAATCTCAAATAAAAATGCA
Source organism: Synanceia verrucosa (assembly GCA_029721515.1). NCBI lineage: Eukaryota > Metazoa > Chordata > Actinopteri > Perciformes > Synanceiidae > Synanceia > Synanceia verrucosa. Next base: position 12,011,061 of record CM056551.1, on the reverse strand, counting down.
CTGGGACTCTGTACATTGCTCAAGGGCACACTGACATGGTGGTGGAGAAAAAAGGAGAAAAAAAAAAAAAGCATTTCTCATTTAATTTCCCAGACATGACTGATGATAGATTGGGGACACTTGACAATACAGGAGAAAATAAATTGCAGTTTTCCTAAATGAGATTGATAAAAACCTTGTTTCCATCCCAGCTCTTCTTCATCACACATTAATCACTAGTGAGGATATTTTGTCACGCTGCAGCACACTGGCTCTTAGCCTTGGCCTGGTTCATACTGTAAAGGTCGAGATTTAGCAGCCACTGGAAATAACTGCATGAACTACATGTTCAAACAATAGGATTTGATTTTGGTCTACACATCAGGTCATGTTCCTGGCATTTTTATCAACTTGTGGACCCGCGCTGAGGTGAACTGCACTTAAAAAGCACTGACAGGTCAATTCCAGTCCTCTCAGTCAGTCAGCCAGCATCGTGGACGATTAAGAGACGTGGCAGTCTACCAAGTAGTCCTTCTTTTCCCAGTGGAGGAAGTGCATTCCTCACAGTGGATTACTCTCACTTGGACACTGACAGAATACATCCCGATCTCTACTTCCCAAAATAAACTCTACTATTCTCATAGACAAGGTGAACATCACACACTACATTGAGGTATCCCTGAGCTGACAAAAAAAAAAAACATCACTGCCCTGCTTGATATCAGACAAATAACTGGGTAACTTATTCTGCAATAACAGGTGCCCTCATTCATAAAAGTCTATTACAGGCACCAATCTACTTCACATTCATGCCTCACCTACCCTGATATGTGTCAGTATAACCGCAAGTTTCCAACATGGGTCAGTGCCATGTTCCACTCTGAAGCCTTTGCTCCATGGCACCTCAGAAGTAGCCACCAAGGATTAAAGAAAGCAGTGTTCATTCTCTCTCTTCAGCCACTTCTGAGAAGTCTGAACAAATCTGGATTCAAACCAGCTACCCTGAGGTTACGAGCCCCTCTGAGCCCACTAATTCACTCTTGGCAAGCTTCTCCGTCTGCTGCTTGTATAGAAATAGGATTCTGTTGCTGTGCTGCAGATTTTATGGTATCTTTAAAGTAGTTTGTAGACTTGACTTCATGCCAAACAGATTATTTTGAATAATGTGACAGAGGATGCTCCTCCTTGATGTTGCGTTTCCTTTCAATCCATGCATCTGTCTAATTATATTGAAACTCAACAGCCAAATTGGAGTTAAATTCTCATATCCAAGAGGAAGAAACACTGATTTTGGTGAGATAGTGAACTCTTCTCAAGTCCCACCACCACTGCTCAGGTTGAGTTCACTTGATCGGTGTCATAGTCACTCCATGTTCAACATCGTACATCACTGTCTGCTATTCAGATGGAAAGAGAGATATGGCAGTGATCGCAAGCCATTTTGAAATCGTGGATGCACAGACCAATTTCAAGCTTTTGTTTTAAAAATCAAATTTGTTTTTTATTTACTTTTTTTGGTTAAGGTAAAATATGATTTAGATGCACTTTTAAGAGGACATATGCCTTGTATTGCACAGCTTACCATACCCCAGAAAAATAAAGGGATTCTCTTTCATTTATTAAAGATCAGGGAATCATTTATAGTTCATATATTTCTAAATATATGTTATTTTTTAAATCTGCATTCATTGCCCTGTTTTGAGGTTACCCCCTGCCTCAGAAATGTGTTTTTTTTCTGTCTGAGAAACAATTCAAAGGATCTTTTTCAGTCATAATTTGCCTGCAAGCCCATTCTGTTTATTAAAAAAAAAAAAAAAAAGAGAAAATTGTATCGTTAACCCAGTATTGTATTGAATCGTGAGTTAAGTGTACTGCTACATCCTTATTCATAACTAGTATCATCTGTGCAGAACAGTGTTTCCAGAGGTTTGCCATTTATTGAGCACTTTCTCGTTAAAGATCTGCTTTGCTGAGACTGGCAGCTCCACAGCCCAGGTCCACTTTCTCCTCGTCCCGAAATGACCGCCATGACAGCAAACGTGGAAAGAAACATGAGGGTAGAGACAGGCTGCTACAAAGACACTTCAAAGTGTTATTCTGATTTAGAGGAACGTGGCATCTGTGGCACTAAGCATTACTGCAGACT